>CM063722.1:5612500-6034344 GCA_032441835.1 Slavum lentiscoides
ATTGCTGAACTTCTCTTAAGGAATTTAAATAAAAAATTTACAAAATTACTTGTCAAAAAATCTGTTTTATTGATATTATAATCGATATTCACTGATTTTATTTACAATATAACAAAATACAATTACAATAATTTACGCCTTATTGATTTCTGCTCACTGTGTTCTTGAATTATTTCATTGTATATCGTATGTTGACGGTTAAATCTGACTTTGCGTACAATTTAGATTAATTAAGATCATCCCATCATTAAATAATGTATCATTCTAAATCTTAAATCATGTTTTAAATCTCTTCGGGCCACTAAAAGGTCCTTTTAAGGAACATTTGAAAGTTGAATAGCATGCAATTTCGAAAAGGTTCTCTGCCGCTATATGAGTTAAGGAATGATTTATAAATGTCATATTACTCTACATAAGAGGTATATGACAGCAATCGTTAAACGTTCAACAGTTACCAGCGTATTATAATAATAATGAAGACGTATGCGAAATTTCGTAGTGAATGTTGTCGCTCTGATCATGCAATCACACGCCGACGATTGTCGACACGGCATTCGCAATATCGATGTTTGAAGTAAAAGTCGAGTACATTTCAAAGCACGGTGTGCGTAATACGATTAAATATTGTTTTATCGTTATGTCGGATAAAAAACGAAATTGGAACTTTCGTTCTGTATTTAGAACGTATATTTTGAACGGTATTAATTATGCGATCGCGCCAATTGATTCCATTGTAAATGAAAAAAGAAGTGAAATACAAATCAGTGACGGAACACTATTTAAATGTCAAGACAGTTTGCCGTGTAATAAATAGAATAAAATAAGCCAATTATATGTGTGTGTGTGTGTTACGTATTGTTGCTAAATATACAAATTAATATATTGACATTTCGACATAAATTTGAAATGCTACGGCGATAAATGTCCGCGTATTTACGTAGTATTATTTTGTAAAAATATCAACAATATTTCTTAATTTATTCAATCTTTAATTTTTAAATATACCAAATTAATTATATTAATCAGTTGAAATTCTTTAATTTCAATTTTTTTTTTTCGATACTACGCATACATATATCATTTGCGTATTTCGTAATTTTCGCTGTTACGTTCACGCATCGGTTAATTTTCGTTTATATGTCTCTTTTTTTTTTTTTGTTTAATTTTACGTGACTTAACAAAAAATGCGCGTTTTAAAACACGTGAACAATTTATGAATTGTATGGAGAAAAAAAATATACGAAAAATTAATTAAAATTACCCAGCATAGTAGAAAACAAGCCCATATAACGAGTGGGTCGGACTGTGTTAATAATATTCCTGTACCGGGAAAACAAACGCAACCGGCCACATTTGCATATACGTATAAAAAAAGCGAAAAAAAAATGTGTTTTGAGAATTCCATAAGCGGCAATATTGAGTTGAAAAAATTATTAAAAATAACTAAACGAGTGTGTGCAATACACAATTTTTATATTACAAAAATTTGCCGTCGTATTTAATCGTACAACCGGATTTTTCGGGTAATTACAGTCCAGCGTTAATCGCGTCAACGCTACTCGACGTCTAATTCGATTATATTTCAATAAAGAATTGACTCAATTACATATACCATTTTTTTAAACGACGGCTCATATTTTAACAAAAACATTACCTTCCGACTTCTCGTCCGCTAAAGATCGACGAAAACGTTATCGCACAGAATCCGTTTCGACGTACGATGGACTGCGTCGCGACAACGCTTCGGCGATGGACGTCTGTTCACTTTGGATTTAATGAAAAAAAATTATTGAAATTCTCCGGCGGAACTCGTGAAAAAAATTCGCGCACAATTATTCGTCGGCGTCGTTATTATTATTGTTTCTTCTTCGCGTTTCGGCGCGAATTAACGTCGTTGCGCTATAGTATAGAGATTGGCTTGAAGTCACAGACGGCTTACCAACAATTCGGTTATTATAATTGAGAGGGGGTCCCATTGGAAACAAATCCGAGCGGTGTTAACGTTATTATTTCGCGAACGAGCGCAACCGTGGTGGATGTCGGTCGAAATACGGACGGGTCACGTATAATTTCCGCGCGAGCAATAGATTATTAAATGCGAATGCGCACATCTGGAGAAAGCTCGGAGTCTCGCGGTGAATTGCACTGGTGGACGTTATCGTTCACAAAGGCGATCGTCGTTATCGACAAGGTGTTGTCAGCAACGACTGTACCAGTGGCGTAATTAAGGGGGGGATGAGGGGATAGATCCCCCCAGAGCCTTTTTAATCATGTATAAAAAAAAAATAACTGAAAACTGTCATCATCTATTGTAGAGTCAAAATTTTTCTTATTTTTTCCTATTTTTATACTTTACTTAAAATCGCTTTTTTATTATAATGTTTAAATTATAGGCCTCGGAAATTGGATTTAATTTTATAATTTACCAGTTAAAAATAATAGTAAATATACGAGTAGTAATCAAATATTTCTATTGTGTATTTTGATTTAAATACTTGAATAATATTAACTTAGTTAGATTCATAGGCGCGCGCAGGAATTTTGTATGGGGTGTGCCATGAAGAAAATTGGGCCGCTTTCCCTTATATGAGCCTAAGCAAATCTAACCTAACTCTCAACCTAAAAAAAGGATAAATTTAATGCAAAATATCAATTCATAAAAACTTATTGATTAAATGTTGTGCTTCACAACATTTAGATATATTTTTACAATATAGTATATACCTGTATACCTAGTGGTTAGTAACCTACATTAGAATATTAAAAACATTTGCTAGAGCGCCTTATTTATTTTCTCTCATTTTTATTATTTATAGCTTAAAAATTCAAACAAAGTCCCCGAATGAATGAAAGTTGTACAAAAAGCCACGGACCACGGGGTGTGCCACGACACACCCGGCACACCCTGTGCGCACGCCTATGGTTAGATTACAAGTAAATTTTTTTTTCTTTTTTTTTTACTGATTTGTAGTATAGTGTGTACATAACAAGAAAACTTATAGTATGAAGGGTGTGTGTGAAGTTTCCCATTGCACTGTAATGAAAAACGAGGGAAAAAAGTCATCCCCCCCGCCCAGAACAAATTTCTAATTACGCCACTGGACTGTACATCTTACAGTTCGTCGTGGAGAAATCCGTGGATCGCTAAAATATTTCAGCCGTTGTCGCGGAACGACATAAATAGCGAGACACTCGTAAAGTATACGTTATCCGCTAAATTAACTACGAAAAAAAAAATGTTTTGCATGATCAAATTTACAAATTTACACTTATTACACTGTACAATAAGTTTACAGTGTGCAATAAAAACGTCGTATTGTTAAGAGATTATTATCAATAACACATTTAATCATCGAGACAATGTTCTGGATCGAAATGCGGTGGACAAGGATGTGACTATTTATAAAACCAAGTGTGCCACAAAACAGTGTACGTCGTGTACGAATGATTGGAATTTTACGTAATTCAAAACGACAAGGAAATCTTTTTTTTGTTTTTATTAATATTGTTAAATAAATAATTGTATTGTTATTATTCCATTTATTTATTGAACATTCGGAATCAATCAAACCGGAGTACTCTTGTATGTAAAAATGAAAAACGAGCAAATAAAGAATGCAAAGTAACAAGAAGGTTTTGCGCGTCAAAACGTCATAGAAAAAGCGCCTTATGTACCCAACTAATAATTATTATAGTTTACGTTTTAATAAAACATAATAAAATACGTAAACATTTTTTTAATTTTATAAAATTATAACATTTTAGATTCGGATCAAAGCGAAAAATGTATTGGTTTTACAACGACGTGGTTTTTTAAAACATTTACAATTTTTTTTTTTTTTGATGAACACTTTTCCGTTTTGTACTTTACTACGTAACATTCCGGTAGAAAATTGTATTTAGTCGGTACTTATTATTTGACACGTTTTTCGTTTTTGACAATTTCGTTTTGAACGTTTTAAAGCTTTCGTACATTTAAAGTGATCGAATTGTATTACAAGTTAGACATATATATATACTTGTAATATTTTAACACGTTTTTCGTGTATTCATTAATCGTAGTAAATCCTTGTGTCGCTCATAATCAATTATTCGAACACAATGATTTATCATTAATTGTAAATCCGAAATAATTATTAAACTTTAAAATCTCTGTCTAAGTAACTCACTTGAGCCAATATCCACAAATGCCGTAGCAAAACGCTACCTTTTTGTTTATAATAATAATAAAAAAAAAATCGATTAATTTTAAAAATTGCAATCTTCGACAAAATATAAATGTTCGTTGGATACGAATGAATAAATTATAACGAATTCGATCAATATCGACTTATCAAGTACGATGTGTATACAGATGTAGGTTTATTAAGTAAATTTTGAGATTCAATTACGTTCTCTGTGATTGAAAATATTGGATTTAAAAATGATTTTAGTTAAAAAAATAATAATAATGAAACGATTAATCGAATTTACATTAATTACCACTCGTGTATATTGACGTTCGCGGCGACTAACGTTTTCCGCGGTGATTTGACGTGGACGAGGCGAAGAATTATTAAAAAACGGACGTGCGTCTTGATTTTTAAAGGTACGTTGGGAGAAACTCAAATTATATTGAATTCCAAAAGTACTTATAACATTTAAAAAATACATTTTAATGATAATTTACTAAAAGCGTTTTTATCGACTTTGAAAAATCACTGCACGCGCCGTATAATGAAAATTCATAGTGATATATAGACTATATATTAATAGTTGACTTAAATTTTAAAAAAGAATTTTAATTCAAATTTATTCTAAGAAAACGTAGATACGCGTATAGGTTCTTGTGATTATTGTAACATGTAAATAAGAGAAAAATATAACCGAAAACACAGCAACACGCTTGTATATCTCTTGTATTTCGCAGCAATACTGATTCCGAATTGATCCGGTTATAAAATTCGACAAACACAAATTATTATAGAGGGGCTTATTTAGAAATTTTTTTTTTTAGGAGAGCTGGGGCATTGAGTAAATATCATTGTTGAATTATTTCGTAGATATTCTAATCCAAGGCTGAATCTTAAAATTAGGGCGAATTACCAAATTCTCAACGTTTTAAAGACAACTGTACATTATGTCAGGAATCTGTTAAAAATATTACATCCTACGGCCATTGCAGGGCATACAGGAATACATAAAGAAATTTCCGGAAATTTCGGAGGAGGTGGGAATTGGAGCCCCATCAGGCTCCCTGCCCTATAAATACGCGCTTGTTATTATATAAAAAAAACGCGTCGAATTATACATTTTTCTATCCGCTCGGTTAATATTGCGTATTCGGTATACCGAGTATTTTTTTTTTTTTATCGCTGTCTACCTATTTGCGTATACGAGACATTGAGCTTTGAACGGCGATATACGCGTCCTGCGCAGTATACCAGCTAGGTACATATGTACTTACTACGCTGTGTAATAATAATGACCTTCTAATCTTATTTACACGTAATATATCTGTCACGGTATAGCGTTTAAAACGCGTTTCGATAGCGCAGAGCAAAGAAAATGCCGAAACGCGTACACGCAGCGTACGTTTATTTCGCACGCGGACTCGATTGAAACGCTTCGTATCGCGTCGCGTTAATATTTACTTTATTGTTCCACCAGCGAAACGGTGAGTATTTGCTTTATACACGCCGTCACTGAATTTTACCACAACGCGATACTGTGATATTTGCTCATAAGAGACGACACTCGGCTCGCGATATCGCGTGGATCTTTTTTTGGACATCAGCTCTTCCCCCAGTTGGCAGTGATTTTTTTTTTTATGCTATATCATAATGCGCGCAGTCATTCAGTGATTACTCCTGGAAATACTAGAAGACCGCGGTTAGCGTATAGTGGATAGTCTTAATCGTCGAAATAAAACTATATATATTTATAAATAATACAAAATTATAAAAATAAATCTACAAACTTCGAATCAATCCAGGAATCAATTCAAACTCAATCCAAAACGATGTTCTACAAAAAACTCCTTTTCCGACCACAAACACATCCGCCCCCTTGGAAAATCGCACTCCCTACCGACAACCAAACACTTACCCAAACCTTACCCATTGACTTGGGCAGACCGACTAACTAACTGACAGTCCCCATTTCCATCCCCCAGTAGAGGCGCAAGTCTGGAACAGGTAAAGGCATAGCCATTCCATCAAAGCAAAGCAGCAAAGCATATTGTAAAAAAAAAATCAGAATGTTTACAAAGGTAACAATTTGTTTTGGCCTAAAACTCATAGTCAGGTTAAACTAAATCGTTACTCTATAGGGTTGTAACCTGACGATAACTATTGTAGTCGAAAATAAATAATAATTGTTAACTCTATAAACGTTTTCGGAATAATCTGGGCATATTTCCTTTTTATATATTCTTATAACACATATTAATTTCGTATTATATAAATATAGGTATTTTGTTATATTTATAATACACATATATTTATTTTTCTAATTGTTATTATATTTTAACATTTTACGCTATACAATATTTAACTTGACACCGATATTTGACACGTTTGAAATAATTCGTTATCATCTGAACTGGTAATATTGCAGCCTCCCGCATAATACGAAATTCCTGGCTGCGCCATTGCAACGGCTGTATTTTAAACGCGTACACGACGTATTTACAACATATTAAACACGCTCGTACAATATACGGACGATCGCCCGACGTGATACAATCCGTTGATAAAGTACAATAGTAAAAGCGAGAAAATCAAACAAAAACGATACGCGAAAGAAATGAAAACTATAAAACAAACAATAATATTATACATGTGATTATATGCAATCGAGTCAAAGAGTATATATTAATACGGCAAAAAAACGTAGAGAAGAAAAAAACGCATTGGTGTATTTTCTTGATAAATTCTATACGTAAATAATTGCCGTAAATACGTTGTATTGTGTAATAAAAATCAGTTTGAAATCGAGTCGTATATACACAGACGTCTAGATTCGCGTGACGGTAAGAGAAAGCTATTCAAAAAAAAAAAATGTTTAAAAAATATTTGTAATAAACCGACGACGAGAAATCTCTGTTCCAACGTTTCTGAGCGATACAAGAGACGAAAATCACAAAAAACGACAGTGTATAATTACAGTATTTCGAAAAGATCCGTAACTACCGTGCCGCAGTCAATATTTGTTCGTCTGTTCGTATACAGAAACAAAAGTTTCATTCCGCGATAGGTATTCGTCTCGACACACGAGCAGCTCTGTGATAATAATCCGCGACTCAGTCCCGAGTTTACACGCGCGTCCAGAAAGCAAAAAACAGATGTACTCGTCTGCAATACATTTTAATGCGAATTTGTCATGTCGGTCTCGTTTTACGTTTCTTTGAATTCGTGCGCTTTACAAATATATTGTTATTCAATTGGACGAGTTAAATACGCTAGTCAAATGTGCTATGACAACAATTTCCGAACGTTTATACCGTTTACGGTATCACATATTATTATGATAAGTGTTTTTTGTCGTTACAAAACGGACAGTTTTAAAATAAAACGGCCACGTACACGAATGGCGGCTATAAGGGGAAAAAAAATCGAACACTTTACATGACGTAGGTACGCACAAAACAAGTAAAATCGTACTGGCTTTTTTGCCAGTACACCGCGTTCTCGACGGAACGGAATTTTCATAAAGTTGCACGCGATTCTTAACAACAGAATCACTTCTTAACCATTCTGATAGCTCACATATACATATAGTAGTGAGTGCTATAGAGTAGATTTAAAACCACGACTGAGCTCCTATATATACATCAAGTTCTCGCTTTATTTCCACCTCCTGTTTGGAATGTCGTGACGTTAAACGACGACGAACGCACAGTAAATGATCAAACAGAAGGATGGAATGTTTGATCCGACCGTTTGGAATTTAATTGGAAAAAATTACGTTATTGTAGTAGATTGTAGATGAGCTCGAAACGTTATGAAATGGGACACTGCGGGTCTCCCCGTTCGAGTGCGAGTTATTCAACGTGTTCATACGAAATCGTCGAAAGTAGTTTTAAAAACATCAAAGTCAAATTATAGTGTCAATGAAAACCCGATTAATAAATGGATATATTAAAATTAAAAAATCCTCTCCGATCGTTCTGTCGAAACGAATTCTAACTGAATAATTGCGTACGATTGTTTTGTTCGCTTCGGAACGATTTCTAAAAACAAAATTCAGTCTTTTTTTTTTTTTATCGATTACAGTTATTACTGCGTGTTTTTGTTCGGTAAATATTTGCTTTATACGCTTTCGAATTCTACGAAAAGTAATTAATATTTTAATTCATAAAGTCATAAACAATACATTTCTTATTACAAGTAATAATTTTTTTTTGCGAAATAAATTCCGTACAATTCCTACGAAATTCAATTTTCATAATTTATATTTTCAGAAGAGGTTTTTTTTTTTAAATTTATTGAATCGATCCAGAACTTTAATTTGTATATCGTTTTTTTCCAAGACGATTTTGAACCATAAGAGTTATTATGTTTTAAGGAGGCAGAAATACAGAGAGGGAGAGAGAGAGCCATGTGTAATTGTAAATACCAAGAGTTGAGTATTCTGATCAGTCTTACGAGTTTCGAAGTTCCGCGTGTCATGGCTAGGGTTAGGATTTATACGCGTTAGTATATTTTTTCGCAGCATCCTGCAAACGCGCATTTATTTCGCGATGTCGACAAATCGTTTCTTACAGCTGACGGTGTATTTTTATTTTTTTTTTACTTTACATATTTTCTGTATAACGCTGCGTACTACTGCATATTTCAACTAAAAAAACACTTGTTTAATTTTAACATTTTGAACAGTGGTAGGGCATCTACGATGACGCGTAAGACACGTATACACCAGCTGATTCTAACCGCGTCACGTGGTTATAAATCATATGGTTTTTTTTTTATTTCACATACAATACGTACTCGGATGTCGTATCGGTTAATTTTGACACAGAATTTATAAAAATTGAATATTTCAGTAACATCACTGTATCCAAAATTTACTATTTTTCTTGTATATTTTATCAAGTTTGTATTGCATTTAAGCATAACTTTAGCGAATTTCCACTGTTTTATAATGCGTATAAATCCTTGCCCTGTTGACGACAATTACTTTTAGATATTTAAACGGCGGTGGAAGGGGAAACGATTTTGTTACACACAATCGAAAATGTTGTGCATATTATAAATTCAAGTGTTCGAGTGTCGTCTTGAAATAGTACCTTACATTTATGTGCGCGATGTTTTCGTTGAAAACAGCTAAGGGATTTATTTCTTTTGCCTTTGGCATCTAAAACATTCAAATACCGTCTTACGATTTGAACTCGTATCGTATAGTAAAGGTTTTCAATTTAACGTACCAGAACTCTTTCCGAAACTTTCCAAGTAGACACGGGCAGTAAACTTGTGCACGGTCTATCGTGTCCAAAACTATAACTCGCGCCGTTAATTTTCTAGGCGAAATTTCGCTACACAATACGTTACAAATTTCGTAAATAATATCATTGATTATAAATACTAGTATTTATAATCAATGATAATATATAATATATGCATAATATGTCACGTATTATTCACGGCGGTCCTATACGTTTATATTATATGATTTGAGGCGATCTTGTGTCACGTAGCATTCCCATCGATCGGTACGATTATAATCGACATCACGTCCGACGAGCTGAACACGCGGCGAACAATTTTTTTTTTTACAATCTCTAAAATGCGTATAAAAGTCGTGTAACGATATATTTTTAAGTTATTTATGTTATATACTCGTATAATACTTCGGCGCGATAATCCAACGTAATATATTCCTTTACAATCGGTCATAAAACGAAAATAAACGTTCGTGTACCGAACCGATACGACACGCATACGTAATAAAACAATGGACAAAAAAAAAAAACAGAAAGATACATTCGACCATAGGGATTTAAACGAAAAAAAACGTATTAATAATATCAGTATTAATTGTCGTTTTCGCGGTGCAAATAATGAACACGTTTTCCTTGCAGCGAATCAAACGTTTTATTATCTATATACAATTCATATAGAAACGTTAGGTAATTTTAGATGTAAATTCAGTATATGGCACATTCAGGACTTAGTCGCTTTAAGTACCATTTATTCACCGACCGTATAAAAATATGCTTTCGGACCATTGTTATTATTTTTTCAAACCACCTTCACTTATACGTTCGCGTATTACCCCGTCCATATTATTATTAAAAGTCTGTTCGGTATGACACTTTTAACGGTATTATCGTTTTAAAATGTCAATTTCGGTATACGTTGTGTCTGGCACACCTATTGTGTCGCGTTTCGAGAATTTGAAGGCCCGTGGGAGTCGGAGTACGTCCTACACAAATTCCTTAATCGTCTTTTAAATTTTATTTCACTACTTATACATACAATAATTGTATTTCGGTAAATAAAAGTTAATTTACCAGTGAAAATATTTTTCGCGATTTAGTTATACTTGGTCAATAAATAAAAAAAACCTGTTTAGAGGTTCAATTTTCCTTATTCTTACACGTGTAAACAAATACAAACTGTTTTTTTTAAAAAAATTATTTTAATAGAATATATAGAAATTATTTTGTATTCTAAAACGCGTAAACTAAAATTTTTTGTAAAATAACTAAAAATTATTATTAATTGAACAAATGTTGTGATTTACTCAATAAAGGTTTTGAATTATATTTTAATGTACAACCTGCTTGAAAATATTGTTGCGTACATTTCAAGAAGAACCCAACACGATAAAGAAAAGTGTACAAAAGTAAAAAAAATGACTTGTGTCATGTAAGTTAGTCCAATTATGTAATGGCTATGCTCCATTTTCGCCCCCCTCCCCTTTGAACATCATGTATAAGGAACGGAATTAGTGCTCGACCGACAATCATCGGTCGTGATCGAGCGTTTAATGCTTAGCTGACGACAAACTCGGTCGGTCGTGTACAGTGTAAACGAGTAAACGAGTGTGCAACGAGGAAAGATGAATGCTTACGTTCATTTCATTTCACTGAAATACGCGAAATAATAATAATAATAATAATAATAATAATAATAATAATAATAATAATAATAATAATAATAATAATAATAATAATAATAATAATAATAATAATAATAATAATAATAATAATAATAATAATAATAATAATAATAATAATAATAATAATAATAATAATAATAATAATAATAATAAATGCATAATAAAGATTGCGTACGATCGGTCGCTCGGTCAGCGTCAAACTAAACACCCGCATATGCCGACATAGTGTGTCAGCCGATCGTAATAAAACGGGAAAAGAAAGTAGTCACCAGATAGCGTTACTACACAACATAGAGGGCGTGGCAGAAAGGCGCTTATAAATAGCGGTCCGAAATCGTCGTATCGCTCAGTGTAGTTACGGCGGTCATGCGCGCACAACGTAGTTCGGTGTGTGCGTGGTGTGTGGTGCCTTTCTGCCACGCCCTGTGTGTTGTGTCGTAGCGCTATCTGGTCACTACTTTCTTTTCCCGTTTTATTGTTATTTCGTTTGCGTTCCATGCACGTTGTTTTTCCTTTTTCTACATCTGCATTTCGTCTCGGTACATTAATAGATCCGTCTTCTTGGTTATTACTCGTCGATGTGGACATTTCATTATTATCATGACGTATAACCGCTATCGTGCAAGTGTTCAAGACCTTTGTAATATATTTAAATGATAAATGATTGCGTTCGAAGCGAAAATTATTCTTTGTACGAGTAGTTTGTCGAAATTCAGAATTCACTCGCGTCGAACGAGCGGTGCGTACGTAAAACGATTGTTTTTTTTTAGTTAAATAATTAAACACATCACGTCTAACATTGTAATAAGACATCGAATTTCGAAAAAGCAAGCAAAACGACCGAAACGGATAACTCGTTACGATTTAACTAGGTTTTTTTTCGTTGTTGTTGTTGCAATATTTTAAAATCGTTTTCGACCAGTCTTAGAACACGTGGTATGTTGACGTACGACAAAAATCGTTTTTACCACAGACGAACTAAGTGATATTTAACGTGATAATCGTTGTATTTATTTTGTGTGACAAAAACGCGGATGTTATTCTGATTTTTATTATTATTATTTTTTTTCTGTTTCAAAACACGCGTGGAATGCGTATCGTTTCGAGGGTTTTAGCGCTGAATCGATGCGAAGACGCCGGGCAGGAATTCGTTTTGCCCCGCGCACAGTGCCGAGCAAATACTACGACAGTAATATTTTTATACGCGTGTTTTATATAATACGACCGGCGTCGACGAGATATTTGAACAATCAAACGACACGACGAAATACTTTTTATATCTTTTTGCACATATTTATATACATATATTATTACGACGACGACACAATGACTGGCTGATAAAACAGAACAAACTTCTTCTTCTTCTTCTTCTTCTTCCGTACGTATTATTACGTATTTTATGTGCACGCGCGGAATCCAACGACGGCAATATTTCACTAGCAATAAAGATCAGATTAGCGAAAAAGCTCCATAACTCATACGCGTACAATATATACGCGTACCTATATAGCGTGTGATACACACGACTACAATAATTATTATACACAAAGACGAAACAATATAAATATTGTGTAACTAATAAAATATTTACCGAGAAGTAATAATAATAATAATTCGCATTATCTGACGCGGCGTATTGTACGTGTCGCGGTTAGGCCGCGACGAACGGAAATGCCGGAATTTATGTATAATATATATAGATTATATATATATAATTAATTTATTAAAAAAATTTTTTTAAAGGTAACGAGCCGCGAGGTGTTGTGGATATCGCTTAAGTGAATATTACTTGGATAAAGATTTTAGAGTTTTGTTTTTATTTTAAATTTTAAAGCAATGATGAGTCATTGCATTCGATAAAACGATTCTGAGCGGAGCTCACTTTTCTCGTAAAGTTACATATTTGGTGAAAATTTCTGGTTTCTATGACTATTAGTTTCGAAATTACGAAGAAATAAACAACAATCGATTAAGACGAAATTGCGTTTTTAGCGTTTTTGAGTTATATTTTTAGGTGCTTTTGAGAAAATCGAAAAACGACCTCTCTAAAGTACCGACTAGATGCGAATTGCTGCCGGAAACGAACTGTGACCGAAGAGATCGGAGCACTCGTTCTGGTCGAAAATCTGTACACAGGATAGAAAAAAAAAATAAAATAAACATCATTGTAAAAACAATAGATTCATCGCTCCGCTCAGAATCTAATACGTGTCGGTACGATACAGTGTGAATACGGTAAAAAAGCGTTTACAGTCCGGAAAAATTAAATCTCAATCCAAAACGTTGTTTTACAAAAACTGACCTCAAACAGCAACCAACACTTTCGCTTCCATCCACTAGTAAAGGCACCAGCTTGGAATAGTTTATGGCATAGCCGCATCCCTCTAACGCAAAGCAAGCAAAGAAAACTAAAAAAAACGCAGTGACGAATGCTGGCGAGGATCACTCCCAGGCTTGGGTAAAACATTTTTTTATAAAAACGTTTATTCGAATACTTTGGAAAAAAATCGAGTACTGAGAATATGTATTCGGAATACTTCGTGACAATAGTGTTCCCCGAGTATTTTCAATACTTCACAAAAAGTATTCCAAATATAATTTTTCGGTAGTTTTTTTACGGCGCTTTTGAAAAAAAAAATAGAAAAACTACCCGTTTAAATTGCCGACTGGATGCGATTCACTACCGGAAACCGGGTATGATTGTAAAGATCGGAACATTCATTCTTGAAGAATTTTCGGTTTCAAACAGTGTAAAACTAATACGCATTCCTCGCTCCTCTAAAAAGCGATGAACTACTACAGGCCTCCGCGACAGTTCGTATGATTATTAAAACGCGTCGATGTGATTTATTTTATATTTTATTTTCATCTGCGACCCAGAGACGGGACGCGTCGCGTACATATTTTACGCGCGGAAAACTGAACGACTAATACGCGTAGAAGCGCGTAAGCCGAGAAATAGAAAACGTAAATTATATAATATATATTGTTTTGACGCTTATAGACACTAAACCATGTCGTCTCGTCTTATATGATGCAAAAAAAAAGAAAAAAATATAATATATTATTATACTGCAATGGCGGCGAACTCGTAAGACACTATACACCGCAGCGCTATACAAACGAGTTGTGACACCCCTGGGGCTTTTGTCGTCGCGTGTAATTTCCGAAGAGCTCATAAACGACGTGCTGTATACAGCACTTACATACGTGTATAAGTTTTACAGTAAAGCGCAAAGTGATTGCCTCCACCATCGCCAAGTCGTTGCGGTACAAAACGGTTTCAGGTACCCATACGTATTAAATATATTTTATATCACATATTATTCGAATATTAACGCTTGTATTTTCAGCTAGTGCCGGTAAGCCGAGGCGAAGCCAGAAGGTCTTTTTTTCTCCAGCTATATTCTTACATTTGCACAATAATGTGGCAATATTATTCTATAACATAAGAAACCGTCGCCGAAACGTTTTACGTTCGAGCGGGTTGAAAGCGGGCACTGTTCTCTGCTCGTCTCTACGAAACACGGGAAAAATAGACGTTTCCTGCTTCCGACGTACCGAGAAATTCAAAAACAAATTCGAATCCTTCCCGAAGTCTACTCGAGTCCGAGTTCCCCGCATTTATAATTTTTTCTCGTAAATCCACAAACAGCTACTTGAACAAATTTAAAATAATGAAAAATTTGCTAATCGGATCAATTTTTGAAGATCTTATGACAAAAAAAAAAAAATTGTGGAAGTCGTCCTGTAGTAAAATTCACGACGAATTCAAATATGTTTTCGGAATCCTCATCGCGTCACTAGGTTCCAACGGTAGGTTGTATAGGTTTATTTTACTATGATTCGTGTGTGCAAGACAAAGAGAGAAAATAGTATTCGGTTCCAAATCTCCTCAAAGAGAGAATTTCTTTTTTCTTCCGTACGAGTCAATCGAGGTTTTATTCGGCGGACTTGGTTTTATTTGCTAGGTTTAGGAACTACTATAACGTATTTATTTTGATATACTTTTAACAAATTACAATTACGATATCGGTAAGGTGTTGGGCCTATGAGAACAGCTCGGTCGTGTATGACAAGAGCTGCAAGTCCAAAAAAAATTTGTACTTTTCACTATATCGTATAAATTCGAGAAAAACAAAGCCACCGTGTTTATTACGCTTCATAAATAATAATCATAATAAATTATAAAAACGAGTGTGTTAACTGTATTATTGTTTCGCTCGCGTTTTGAAAGAAAAAATTGCTTCCTCGGAAGCTGCGCAGTTTGTCCGATATATCGATACAACGGTAAGTGCCGGAAATCTGTATCTGTACCGAATTCGTCTCGACGAATTTCTCCTCTCGATGCACATTCCAATAATAATTGTCGGCGTTCTTCAGTAAACGTCGGTTAAGACCAAAACATATTTCTTTTGACAAAATCCTTTTAATTCGATGTGTATTATTGCGGTACCAACTGCAGACTTTCATTTATTGCCATTATCGTAAATAACTTTATTATATACACACGTGTTGCGCGATACATTTTTTTTTTCATTATCGTCGTGTTCTCGTGTAACGTATACGACAATAGACAACTGATAAATTAATTGTGTCATTTGAAAAAGAAATATATTAATAAAATGTAGAATTAAACTTTTGTAATCGAGAATTGTGCGTAATGGAGATGATTTTTTTTTTTTACAATATTCTCATTATCACATTCCTTTTGAGTCGAGCGCTTCGATCCTGACAAGAAAATTTTTTTTCTTGACGTTTCAATCCAGGCGACATATTGTTCGTGTGTTCCATTGATTTTATAATATATAACATTATAAAATCAATGGTGTTCCATACGGTTCCTCCTCTTGCAATGCATTTATAAACTTCTGTATTGATCTAAATACAGCCATCGTACACATGTCCACGAGCCATTGCTAATAATCTAAAAATCACTAATCATTTTTGCGATTTTTTTTTTTACGGCGCTATCAGCTATTGTCGGTACGCGGTATATTATGTATTTTTCATACGTATCTACCTATCGACTTAACTGTCGTATCGCTTCAAACCTATTCGCTCGAAATCATACTCGAATAATTATTTAGCGCAATAATTACACGTCAGTTGTACGTCACCGATAATATTATGGATTTTAACATCAAACAGCTGTACATAATAGTAAAATATAACTGTCCGTGCGCACGACTATAGTGTGGAGAATCTAGAGCTCAATCAGTGGAATGGGAGGGTGAATTAAAAATTTTAATGTGCCTCGGAATATAACGAGGAGGCGTTCTCCACAAAAAATTCAACAATCATTTTTTTTATTATTATTATTATTTAATATTTTACTATTCATTGTTAAGATTTTTTATAAAATAAAATCGACATTTTATTTACCAATATAACTCGATGGTTTTTACCGTAAATATATTTACGGTGTATATATATATATATATAAATGAATTATTTATAAAGCTATATATATATAATTCTAAACGCCCTGGCCGTATAGGCGTGGTTGGCGCCGTAAGTAATTTTGAGACGCTATAATATATTTTTTTTATGTCCTGCAACCTTCTCCTTATTTAATATATAAATAGATCAATCGGCAATCGCTGGTTAATATACATATTATATAAGGTCAACGGCGTGAATAATAAAAACAACGCTCGTGTGGCCGCCTCGTTTCGTATATATATAGTATTTGTGTTTGTGCGGAACACGTGGAAAGAATTCGTATCGTGTAAATTAAACGCGCAGTAATTTATTCCCGAAAGATATATAAAAAAGGGTATTTTCTTTAGTTCTCGTAGTTATTTAAGAAAAAAAGAAAATTAAAATTAAGGTTTAAACTTTTGTACACGAATATTAGTCCTATAGGCGTTGGCAAATAGTAGGAGTTTTGGTGGTATAAATTGATAAACGCCCGATGAAAAAAAACTTTTCACTAGATAAAGTGTACTTATTTTTAAAACATAAATAACAATAAATGTATAGGAAAAAAAAGACTTTTTTTTCCTACCATAATTATACCAATTACACATAATGTCAAATATTACGAATTCCGTCGCAAATTTATATTATCGTATTAAACACACGCTTTATTTTTTTTTAAATGTCAGCTCGGAAATAAATAATCTCGCAAGTTGATGTTTATAATACGAGTATAATATTATGTATACTTGACATTTGCAGTATGCGACATACGACCTAAGGTTTAAGGAACACCAGTGGGCAAAGAACGTATCTCTTGCTGCAGGATTAGCCCTTCTGAATATTTATTTATTTAAACCAATAAAAAAAAAAAATGTTAAATTTACTTTTACAATAATAAAACCTTTTCTTTTTAACTATTAAATTACGAAAAAAATATATATACGTTTTAAAATCACTTTTTGATATCGCGCGTTTTTTTCGAAATTTTTATTCTAAATAGACACTTTCAGCGGATGATTAAATTTCTAAACTACTCCCCCCATTCATAATCTATCGTATACACTGCAGTGCGACTCGTGGTGTTAGTATTACCGGAGTCGGCGATTATAACTCCGGTGACACGGAGTCTGTTAAAGGAGGTGGCGGGCCTTTCGGTCGATGAAAAATATACTCAAACAACAATTAATTCATACTCGTACCAGCTAATTACACGTCTTTGGGATCAAACTATACAATGGATTACATTTCGGCCGGTGGCGAGTAAACAACGATCCGTTACACAGGTTGATACATCAGTAAACTGTATAACAATTTATTATATATACTGCATTGACCGCCGTCGGCTGGATGCTGTACGTGCACGCCTTGAAACGGTGTATTTATGCAGTCGTCAACAGTGGAAATAATAGGTACCTGACCGAGATTATCCGTGTACGTGCTACATTAACCTGCAGGGAGTCGAAACGGATTAAAATTGTTCGGGGTTCGGGTTAAAAAAAAGTTTCGATTTTTTCCCGGGTACGGAGTTAAAAAACGATTAAAAAAGTTTCGGGTTAAAAAACGGTTTCAATTTTTTTTTTTTTCATTACGGTTTTAGATTTGAAATATTTTTCTTTTCGAGGATTTCAACGATTGATAATCCCGATCAAATCCATTGCAATTCATTATTATTAGACATATATTGTAGTCGGATGTCAGTAAAACTTGACCCGAGATAATTGACTCCTGACTTTGCCGACGACGATTTCGCTTGCAGAGAATAATAAATTATCGTCGAACGTCTAAAAAAAAAAGCTATTTTTAAATAAAACACTAAAAACACAGATGCGCAATTTGGAAATGGTGCGCAGGTAGGTATATTAAAATATAATATATAATATGTTGTTTTTAATTTTCGCAACTAGTATATAGCTATAAAAACCGAAGGAGTTTTACGTTATTTTTAAATTTTAATTCAGGTTAAGCGTTTGAAAACGGTTATAATTTTTTTGCCCGATTACACTGGTTTTCAACCCGGTGTCGAACCCGTTGTGATTTCATATAGTAATAACGGTATTGAGATTGTGCCCAGGAGCCAAGACGGTAGCCAGAAAATTTTTTTGGATGTGGGGGGCTGTGAGTATAAATATGAAATAAAATAAACTAATAATAAAATATAAATCATTAAATTTTATTTTAAGAAAAAATTTCGTGGGGGAGAGGAGTTTGAACCCTAAAACACTCTCCCTGCAGGCTACGGCCTTGCCAGGAGACACGAAAGACGCGATTAGTATTAATTATAATATAAATAAACGAATCTAATTTGCCGATAATATTGAATCAATTGTTATTGGACGAGAAAATTATATGCGATCGACTAATGGATAACGTAATTCTCCGGTCGCGTCATAAACAACAATAACCGCGACGCTTTTAACGTTCAATGCGTTTAAATCGTTTTTAAACGTTCGATACGACAGAGTTATCATTGGAGAGTTAGGATAAATATTATATACGGCGATGTTATACGAATTGGAAATCGGAAAAACATAATACCGAAAAATTGAAAAATTAAAATAATTTAGGGTACCTTAAAAATACTTCGTCCTGTATAATACGAATTAAAGTGCAAAGTAATTTATGATAGAAGATATATATATATATATATAGTAGTATAAGTAAAATTTAAGCTGTTTTTATATTAAAAAAATAAATAACTATTTTTTTTATTTCTGTAATGAAGAAAACAACGGGAAATATATCGTTTTTATCCGAGTGTGTATTATATATGGAAAGTTACAGTTGTTTTCGGGCACTTGATCGACGGGAAATAATAGAAACGAATTAAAATTACAAATTTTCAATTTAGTTTCCCCGAACTTCGTCGTAATAATGATAATTCGTTTTTTCGCGAAATGTTCGACGCGTATGCCGTGTACAAAAAAAAAAAAAATTACGAATCCACCCCGCGGTTCGCGACTGTATTTAATCCTAACCGAACATCACTGTGAAATTTACGTGTATATACTATTATTATTATTATTATTTCTTAATTCGAAATATTATCCGAGTAAATTGCGTTTAATTTGCGTGTGTCGTAATGAATATGGAAATATTAACATAAATTGACGATATAATATTATTTATAGTAATAGGTACGATAAATGTATAAATCGTCAAATATTTTTTATAGCCGGTGATACGCGAGTATCTCCTCGTATATTATAATATTCGGTGGCTCGTTCGTGAGAAACATAATACACATAATAATAATAATAATAATATGGCACTAAAAACATTAACTATTTTTTACTGATATACGTATAAGTAAATGACCGTTTTTATTGTTTTGTTACGTCGAAACGCGTATAATTTCCGACACACTGGTAACAAACATTGAAATATTACGTTAAAACGTCTACTGAATAAATGCGTTTTAAGGACACGGCGTTGAAAATTCTGTAAGTTCTTGTTTTGTGAAATGTAATCAGACGCAATAATCAGACTGTCTTACGCACATATACGTACGAACGTAGAGTATTTTATATACACATTAATTAGCAGTACATTCGAATATTTTGATTTTAAATACGCGTGTTTTTGTGTTGTATACGTATATATACATACGTATCTACTTGTTGTATTATAAAGAACTAATTAATCGTATTATATTATTTATATATTATATATATGTAATACCGTACTTTTATAAATATATATATATATATATTACGTTTTAAATGCGTTTATTTTGTCGAATAATTATTTAAAATATATATTAGAATTTAATTAAAAATTTCATACACCTATATACCTGCAGCTACCAACGCAATCGTGTAACGTATAAGATAACGATTTAATAATGTCACGCGGATATAATTAAAACTATTTACGCTCTTATAAATCATTGACTTAATCTCTCGTAGTCTCGTGTATATGACGTTCGTCCATAATACGTTGTTGAACCATATTATTTTATACACATTATACTTCTCCTCGTCGGGTAGAGTAATGAAACATTATATAAATCGTGTGGCCTTTAGCTAAAAAAAAAAAAAAATCATAATAAAATACGAGTAGTTTTTCAAAAAAACAAACACTTTATGTACACAATATATCACAATTTTAATTATACACTTTCCGGAATATCGTAATTATTTATAATATCATTTCTACTGTACGTGACGTGTTATATATATTATTATTATTATTGTACAGTGATTGAAAACGTATTCGGTGTTCATTAAAATTAAAATATATAATTTTCATTTCACAGCTGTCAAATATTGTATTGACATTTTGTATCCGTGTTTTTTTTTTGCTATAAACATCGAACCGAAATTTCAATTTTTTCACTCCATATTATGAATAATGCGCGCCTTATAGGGTAAAATGACGCGCGGAAATAATTGAAAATACATTTTTTTTTTATAAAAGGAGGATTTGGAAATTTGGATTTTTGATATTCGATTACAACGTAAGAATCGGTTTCGATGTAATTACAGAAAACATGTAGATTTTATCTATTCACTCATCGTAGCGTATTTATAATTTAATATTATAATAATCATTTGATTTCTTTATATTTTACGACAATTTATTAGTAGCGTTATTTGAAAGAAAAATTCTTATATATAATAATAATACGAATATTAAAATATCAATTTTTCAAAACAATAATTAGTGACGAATTAGACAGGGAAGAAGAAAGCGACCGATAATATTTAAAATACTTTTACGTTCAGACAAATGTTGTTCACGAACAAACGGATAAAACGATTCGCGTTTTTCACGAATAAAAATGACTGCAACCGCCTTAACGGTTCTGTCGAAGAGTGACGCGATTGTTTCATGTCAATTTTAAGTGGGAAAACATCCGAGTACGCGGCGTAATTCTATCGAAGCCTTAAAGGAAGAAAATAGTGTTTCAATCAGTCAAAAATAGAGCTAATTTACTTCTTGAAAAAAAAAAAAGTTTATCGCGATACGATTGAGGAAAATACGAACAATACGTATTGTAGTGTTTACAATGGCCCGGAACATCGTATGATATTAATTCGTTAAGTAAAAAAACAAATCATTGAACTCTATATAAAATCAATTTTTTTTTTTTTGACAATTTATCATTTTCGTATCGTTTACCGTAGGAAAATCATTTTTGCGCCGAAAGTTTATATTTAAACTTTTCGATGGTTTTTTTTCATCACTTTTTTATTACTTACAATAGGTTTGATATATTTATACGCGTTTTCAGTCGTTTCTACATTTTTATTTTTACTATCTCGGAGTGCGTGAATATACGCTAGCGTTATATGGCGTGCAGTGTATCGTTGAATTCTACGAGTACGTATGTAACTTGTATAAAGATTTTTCGTAAATACATCACAGAAAGAAAGAATGCGATTCAATCTTTAAAAAAATAATATATAGTTTATGTACTATATACTATAAGTTTTCTAAAAAAAAAAAAAAATGTTTATAAATGTGTGTTATGTGCGTGGTGCGTGTACTGTATTCATTGACACTGGACACTGTTTGTTACAAACGATACAGAATCATTTGACCGTTTGTGTACATGTATAGAAAAAGACGTATTTCTTGTATTATAATATATAGTTGATGGATCCGAGCTGTCTGTTTTACGGATAGCGAGTTGCGTGTTATATAACGTGTAATCTCGTGCAAGACGTGTTCACGGCGAACCAAAAGATTAAATTAATTCGCCAAAAAAAAAACCGATTTTTTTACTTTTAATTAAAACAATATCGACGGGGTAAAGTATATATATATAGTATAAAAGAGAATCCACACGTTGCTATTCCTTATACGCCGTGTAATTTATTTCTAAATTAAAAAATAGTTCCGACGATACGCGCGTGTATATATACGAGTATATATTAATTTCCAACGTTATATAACCACAACGAAATACGGTAATATATTTAGTGTAATATAGCATGTACATTGTACATAATAAATTAGTACAGTACCGACTGGAATTGAATTTCTTATTTAATTCGACCATTCTGTGTACGCGAGCTTCGATAATATATAACAGTATATAATGTAGTCTCATTGTATTGTGCGAAAGATTAATTTTTTTCTTTTTTCTTTTCAAATATCGCGGACAAAAGTGCAATGTTTTTGCCGATTTTTTCATGAAATTATATATACGTTAACAGTGACTGTGCACTAATAACGACAAATCGACGGCGAAATTAATTCGTAAATGTTAAATTCTTTAAAAAAAAAAATTGGAAAGCGTTCGTGTAAAACGTCAATAAACGTCGACATCAAAAACATATTATTGATGAAGTAAATTAGACATTTTTTTATATATATCTATATTTTTTTTATTCGTTTCATCCGATATCAGAATCAGTTTTACAACGTCGTTATACTTTGGGTATATATATATATATTTATATACGTATTATTCTGTCGACTGTCGTCATTATTATTCGAATAAATATATCCACTGTAGCAGAAATACGTAAGACTACGTTAACGTGCAGTACCGTGCACGTTATTATGAAAAATATAGAGCGGACGGGGGAAAAAAAAAAAGGAAAAAGTTTAGAAGATAATTCGGTTTCGTATATTATAATATGAAGAAAACGAGATCCAGATCGTAATGTACATCAAACGGTTAAAGATCAAAGCCACTATATACACACACACGAGTCCATACTTAGAATTAAAAAAAAAAAAAGAAGCCGTATAAGACCGCGGGATATATAAAAGCGACGAATTGGAGACCAGTTTTTTTACGCGTCGATGGAAAGCCGTCGACGACTGTTCGAATAACTTTGCATAATATAATGTATCGCGTTTATTCGTCCACAAGTCCAACGTGATTGCGAAGTGTTCCGAAGAATTTCGATTTTTTTTGTCGAAAAATTGTAACGTAAAAAAACTGCGGTTTTTTTACGAAATATTAATGATCTCATTAGGTTTCATTAAAAAAAAGGTATTCGATATAATATGAAAATCAAATTATTATCGATGAAAAAATACATAACCGCGGCGTTAGCGATTCAATTGAGATGAACTAATAGATTATATACATATTATAACGTAAAAGGCGATAACGAAATTACGCGCTTTACAATATTGTGATATATTACGTTATTGAGTTTTTGTAATTTATATAAACAACACTCATGACGTCGCTTTCGTTTACCGGTACGTCGAAGAAAACAACAATTTTTCTTTTCAATCGCGCATATATACTGTTAAAATGGAACGAAATAAAAATATTACGTAATTAATTTACAAAAAGAAAACGGTGCGCGCAAAAATATAAAAAAAAAAAAATAAGCGTTTTGAATTCTTTCGTTTTCAGAGTACGATGAAATGAGCGTTTCCAGCTTGCAGGTTTCCGATATATAAATCGAAAAAATATGTGTAGGAAGGAAAAACGCTAAAAACGGCCAGGCCACGTGAGTAGAACAACGTGGAAAAATGAAAAATCGATATTTTTTTTCGTAAAAAAGCTTTTCCTTTTCGTGCACTGAGATACGAATGCTTTAGACGCTGTTTATGAATCGGAGTTGACGAACCAAGCGGTGACGGTTATCGTCGGATAAACAGTATTGTGTTTGTCGCCTTGTGTCCCATACTTTCGCGCGTTAATTTCATCGAAGAGAATTTTCGCAGTTCCAATATGAAGACCCATACGCATTGATACAATTTGTCGAGCGTTTATGAAATTATATTTCAGAAAATACCACACAACTGGCACGTTTTCGATATTTTATTCTGAAAACGTCGCTGTAAATCGCACTGTTAACTCGGTCGATGACGCGAAAACGACTTTTTTTTAAGACTTTTCGCGCGTTGTAACCTATTCATAAAATTCTATGCCAACGGCCGCCGCCGTAACGTCCTGCCGGCACGAGTCGGAACGTTTTAAACGAATCATTTCGCCACGCGTTTGCAAAGGACGCGGGAAAAGAAAACGTCAAAACGGACTTTTGTGCTTCTTGTTTTTGCTTTGGATGGAGTGCTCTGTTTCGAGCTAGTAGCTCCTGCCAGAGTGATAAAGAGATGGAGTGAATTGCTCGCGCATTGACGTTGGCATTTGAGCTTGCTGGAGTGTTGAAGAAGAAGTTAAAAATACTCTGAGGAAAACGTATGGTTTTCTACGGAGGGCCTAAGACCGAGTGGTGGTGGTTTGGAAGTCAATAGGAAGGTTCGTGAAGTTTTGGTTGGTTGAGGTTCTTTTGCTGATAACGGAGATACGATTGTGAGGGGAGTGCACTATTTGAGATTTGAAGGCGTTAGATAGTTGTTGAATGTGGTCCTTGATAGGGATGATGTTTGTGGAGTGCCGAATGGCTATGTTGTTGACGAACCAGAGTTGGTTGGAGATTTGACGTAGGGTGGAAGACTGTAGTTTTCAAGCTTGGTCCAGCTGGAAGGAGATATGTTGGAGGCCCAGATGGGAGAAGCGTAAGTGGCGATAGGACGAATATAAGTTTTGAAGATCAAGCATTTAGTAGGACTTTTGTGCGACTCGTACTGGACTTTATCGGGAAAAGGTCACCAGTGCAGACGGTCCCGTCTACCGCGGGTTTGCGGAGACGACAGCGGTGGTGGCTTATTCGAAAAAAAATTGTTCGCCGAGTCGACGATTATTGTTTTTGCTTTACACGCGTTGTAGGCGTTTCGCAGCTTCTACCAGATCTTTCCAACGTCTTCCGTGTCCTCTGCTGATTCATCAATCCTTACTACATCGTTCTCCACACGGTCCATCCATCTCTGTCTCCGTCTTCCTCGTGGTCTCTTTCCAATTGGCTTGTCATTTGTTAGGACATTGTTCGACCAATATAAATTTAAAAAATTAATTATTATTATATAAAAAACTATGATCCGATCGTATTTATTCGCCGTGTAGCGGTCGTATACTGCGACCGAACGACGTTTAATAAAACGAGTGAAATAAAATAACCAATGACGCGCTGGGTGACGGGCAGTGTGTGTGAAATGTGGAACATCCTGACTCGGAACTCGGACACGGTGTTGTATTGTCGCACCACTTACGCAGAAAACAAGTGTGTCCATCGAGTGGCGGAAGGGCAGGCTGCTCGGGGCTCCACGTCCTGTCAGTGAATTTTGTAAGTCTAGAATTTTGTATTTTCAAGTCTAAGTAACAAGTAACGACTGCCGTATGAAAACTTTTATGGTAATCGAATATATAATAGTTAAGGAGTACTTTGTCACTTTTTACAAGCTGTCTATAGCTACTCAATTTAACCGATTTTACCGATTCGACACAAGAAGTTTCTTCTGACTTACTGATGTCTATACCAAGCAACCAAGGCTAAAAACAAATAAAACATTTTGATATTTGAAAATTCCCTTTTTCATTCAATTGTCGTGTAAAGTTTTTATTTAGTAAAAAACACTTTTTTCTATGAAATTTCTATCTATAAAGTATACTAGTAAAAATAATATTTTAATTTTAATCTGTTTTAAAACAAATAAATACACATATTCGGTAGAGTTTATGTTTGATTGCATATGCGTAAAATAATTTTTTTTTTTATATAAATTATGTAAAATAAAAGAAAATGTCACACTAGAGCTTCACGCACAAAAAAAAATTTCTACGGCCCCGCGAAAAAATCTGCCCCGGGCTCCTCAAACCTTCCGCCGGCGCTGAGCACAACAACAACAACAATAATAATAATAATAATAATAAAAAAAAAAAACGAATCTGCTAGTACTCGAGACATATTGACGTGTAAACGTCGCGTGAGCGGTAAAAATGGAACGGAATTGTTAATGGGCCGATTTGTGAATGTCGGTATCTTTATTCAAAGTAATTTCGATAATAAACATTATTATTAGTTGTCATGACGACAGCTCATACACATTTCCGTCCCATTTCCCGAGATTTACACTCAAGAAATAGATGTTTACACATAAAAAAATGTAGAAGTTCTCGAGCCTCCCCGCGGGCCTTAGTGTATTTCCTTAACGAATAATAAGACCTATTGAAATATGAAAATAAATTTTTTTTTTTTGTTTTCTGACGACGACCAATAAAAGAAGATTTTTCTATAGTTTTATTACGTACTGTAACAACTACTGTTTACTCGCGTGTAAACAGTGAAACTTTTTTAACCCGCGGCCTGAGAGGGGAAAAAAAATTCGATTTCAAGTATAAAAAAAAAAACAAAATTCGAATTTAAAAAACAGATACGCGTAGTTAATATTATATATTGAAATAGAATCGAATTCGTTCTCGTCCATACAGCACCGTTCTCTACCGACCTCCCCGCCGCCGGCCACGAAACGGAATCCAATAACGCAGGCACGCCACTGATTCGACGAGTGAGAGTTGGTGACCGAGCGAGTGAGCGAGTGAGAGCGAGTCACCGTCATCGTACCCGTTATTGCGTGCGCGCGCGACCGCGTGTATTACATGTGACCGCCGACCGCCACTCCGCGAACGGCCGACGCGCGTTCGCGACCGCCGCCGCAGCAGCAGCAGCGGCAGCGGCAGCGGCAGTTGTTGTGCCGTCGTCTTTGTTGCGGTCGTCTGTCGGTCCGTCCGTCGGTCGCGCGCGTTTTTTTTTTTTTTTCACTTGGTGCGCGCTCGCGTATTATTATTATTATTATTATTATTGAATTATATTATAAATACGCTTTCGGCGTGTCCAAAACGGGTTTTCGTTGCGGACGGTGCGCGTGAAAACAGTGCCGGTTCGTAATAAAAAAAAAAAGAGGAAAAACATTTTTTTTTTCCATAATACCGCGCCTACAAAGACGTGTGTCGTCGCCACACAGAAAAGAAAAAAAATATTTCCACGACTCGTCTGCACGTGCGTTTTCTCCGCGGCTCGTAGTCGACGAAACCGTAAGTGCACAGTGCGTACCTCGTCCTGCACGCGGTATTTTTTGTTGTTGTATTTCGTTATCATCGCGCGCGCCCGCGTTCCGCCGATAAACACAACGGCCTTCGCGGTCTCACTCTCGTCCGATGTTTCGGCCGCGTCCGATTCGAACGGCGCATATTGTTACGTACAGAAGTCTATAGATTAACGACGACGATTGTTTTTTTTTTTTTTTATAATAAAAAATAATAAGCGAAAACAGTATATACAGTGCTCGGAATCGGAAAAATAAATGAAAGGGGACTCCAAGACTTAGGAAAAAAAAAAAAAATTTAGCTTCTTTTACAACGATTAAAAAATACAAATGCTCCCCCAACCGTTCGTCTTCATCAAATTGTATGTACCAAAAATGTTGCAATGAACATTTTTTTTTTGAAAACTTGTCGCTTATCAACACATAAAATTATATAAAAATTTACTCCAGCCAATACGGTAATTTTAAATAACATTCCACAACCGTCGGTGAATGCGATTCACTTTTGTATTTCGTATTCAACGCCAATGTACATAGCCGAAATTTCAATATTATTATATTGACAAAATAACACAGCTCCGTCCAGGGTCAGCCTGACCGTGGCCGCTAGTCCCGTCTTTTTATTTCATATTTTTATACCAGTATTTTTGAACGCTATGTCTCCACCTGTAGTTTTGAAGTCTTCGCCGTGTATTGTTATAAGGTGTAAGAATAATGCGAAAATCGATTTGAGAACAGAGATTTTCGGACCCCGACCCGTGCACGTCAAATCGTGGCATTTATCCGTTGGACTAAGTTTTTGTACGAGCCAAAAAAAAAAAACTCTATTAAGGAAACACGGTAAAATTGTCAAATTTCAAATCGCTACGACTCAACAACTGAATCCGACCACCAAATTCTGACTTCACCGTAGATTATTTTATTAACTTGTATTAACCTTATACGGAAACAGAAGGCGCTATTTTTTTTTTACTGTTAAGTTTAGACTTACAGGATGGTAAAATAATAAACCAAGGATCGTCTAGGTCCGGGGTGGCAAACCTTTTGAACACTACGTGCCAAAAATTACCTTTTTTTTTTTCTGCGAGCATGCCACGAAAAATATTATATATATTCAGTATTGTAAAAAAATCTGTAGATTAAATAATAATAATATAAATATATATATATTTTCGCAGCTTACTCTCAATAAACACAGATAACATACTAAACGCAATATTATATATTATTATTTTATCTACAGACAAAAAATCGAATAATCGTTATTGACCGATAAAAACCGTATGCTGAAAATATTTTTACCTATTACATATTATAGTAAAAATATTTTAATTTTTCGCGTGCTCTCAAAATGTTTTCGCCGCGTGCCGCCTGGGGCACGCGTGCCATGGATTCGCCATCCCTGGTCTAGGTCATTACTTAATAATTAATGGCCACTGGTTATATAGTTTACCACCTGATTAAGAGACAAAAGATTATAATAAAAATATGAGCAGTGTTCTATTAAAACGTTTAGTGGCGGGGGGGTTCTTGGAAATTTGTCGCTTGCCTCTAGAAAATTACAAGTTCGCCACGCCGCTGCTATTCAGTATCTACTCAGTTCAAAACCAGTGGCCTGGAAAAATCTTATTTGCCCGGTAAGTATATTTTAGAGCCACTCCGTCCCTGGATCCGGGACACCCTATATAATGAATTGTTTTTTTTTTTGTCGATATGTATTTCTTGACTCCATATCAAACCGACGGGCAGAGGGCCCCAGAAAAAAAAAGGTCCGGCGGCCTTTGGTGTGCCGGGCCGACACTGGCTCCGTCCCGCTCCCCTCCCGAATTCGAGCACTGAGTACATGAAATATGAAATAAATCAAAGAAAATAAAACGGACACGCGAAAGAATAATACGCATTCGTGTGTATTTCTATACTATTATATAATCGAATTCGAGCCAGAAAGTATTTATACGAGAAATAATGAAATTTATCGCGATGGGGAATCGTTGTATATTATTATTTGTACTACGACGGTTCGGACCGAAAAGTCCATCTTCGCGGAGGCGCGTATTAAGCGAAAAAGAAAGTGTGTACAGTATGAAAAATAATAATGTGCAAATCGTACGCGCCGGGAGAAAATCACCAATATTACGTAGAGATTATTGAATAAACGACGAAGAAATTGTGCACGCGGTGAACGAAATTGTTGAGAAAAAGAAAACTACGGCGCGTTATTTAATATACGATAGTGATATGAAAAAAAAAAAAAATATTATTTTTTTAATCCGTTTATATAAAATATTAGGTTTTAAAAAAAAAAAAATATATCCGTTCGTTTCGCCAATATACGTACAAGTATTCCAGGGGCCCGATTCTCGAGTTTTTACGATAAAATATCACTAAGGCTAATTATCAAATTTTATTTCGCACAATATGTCAAATGTTGTGAAATTGGTATTCTCGATTCCATAACGATAATAAAATATCGGTGGTGATAATGTATGTATATCGTTATTTGATATTTTATCAAAATTTTTAATTATTGAACACGTTGACAACGTCGCAACTGCCGGCCGTTATCATTGTTACCATAGTATTAATTGATAGTATGTCTATTATTAGTATTATTTTTAATCAACGTCTTATAAAAAATATAAGATTATTATTATTATTACATATAATATTATTTTATTTATTTATTTTGTAAAATGGACCGCAAACGAAAGGGCTATGTGTCAGCCACTCAGAAACAGAGTCTAGTTAGTTTAATGGCACAGCCAGAACAAAATAATTTGATTGTTCAAAAATTTACACAACATTTTACAAAAAAGAATTCTCAGTTAAAATTATTATCTTTCGGAAGTCGCAATTTCGATTTATAATATTTTTACACGTTTATATTCTCTCTCGTTCTCTGATTAATCGGCCGTTGGTATTAGTTTGTTGCTTAACAGTTGTATTAACTGTAACAGTTTGTATTTTCCTTTTTGTATTCATATGTCCTTCATGATTCGGGTCGTGTATGTATTGGTCTTCCTCTTCCGAAACTTGTCCTTCAACGTGTTTGATACCCTTCAATAATTATCTTTAATTAAGCTTTCGTGTATTAAAGCGTGTCCTATAAACTCGTGTGTTATTCTTCGTTAGAGTACACATTTCCGTAAGTGCACAATCGCTCTTCTTTCTTAAATCATATCTGGTGTACTCATTCATTCTCCGTTCTTTCAGGGTATCTTAATCGTTTTCTTCCGGAGCACCACGTCTCAAAGGCTTCCAGACAACTTTTTTTCCATCGTCCAGTTAATTTTTTCGCATCCACAAATACACTCCGTGTATATACATATACGTTTTTAAAGAATTCCTCACGTCCAGGTCGACGCGCGCTTAAAAGCATTAGATACGTGGCTTGTACGCTCCTATCTCACGTCCTGCAGCAGACGTTTTTCAGCGGCCATCGCTTTCTATAGGCGTGTCGTACTCGTTCATTGTCCATGGACCGTGTCGGTTTTACTACTAGTTTTTATATTCATAATCCTCTGCGATAATATTTCTTGATATTTTTCGCGATATACAATTGTAATTGATGATTTTACTCTCGGGCTGGTATCATTTTTTTTTTTTTTTACACGAATTTATGTTATTACGAACTACTGCCTACAACAACCGACCGTTGCGAGTTCCAAAAAAAAATACCTGCTCGTCGTATATTTCGACGAAAACTACGTTACACGAGGACGGGGAGCAGGCCGCGCGTCACAGTCGCCGCGGGTTATCTGAAATATTTCTGATTTCTCTCTCACTCTCACTCTCTGTCCGTCCGACGACGACGGTCCAACGAATAGTGTCGTGCAAGGAATCATGCAGCGGGCGACGGTTTTTTTTTTTTGTGTCAGAATCACTACCACAAGAAATGATGGACCACCTTCGACACGATCCTCGTGCGACCGGCCGATTTCGTCATAATAATACGCATTGTGTGTGTGTGCGTACAAGGGAAAACGGATTACGAGCTAATAATAAACCGGCGGCGGCTTTTTACCTAAAATAACGACAATAAAAATATACCTGGATGTTCCAAGGTCTTCGCTGCTGCTGCTGCTGCTGCTGCTGCTCACCGAGTATACGTTTCAACAAATTACTCGGCTGACGGTAGTTTTCTGGTTAAAAAAAAAAACAAAAAACGCCGATAGTATTTACACGATATCTATGTCGTCGTTTTTTTTTTTTTGTCTTTTTGCTTTGTGACGATCGAACAAAAAAAAAAAATTGATTACTCACATATCTCATACGTACTTGACCGAATCTAATATGCACGCACTCTTCGCAATATTATACAATAATATACACCCTGCAGTGGCGGAACTATAAATTCGTCGGGGCGGTATATTGCGTTTTGGCCCGTCATCTGCCAAAAGTCTTTATGGTCAGGCGGGGTAATTGTGACACGAAAAGTGCAGAGTTCATACAAAACGCAAGACCATATTTTTTTAGTTTTTCAATTTGATAATTTTTTGTAAGCCTGTATGCAGCTTTAAATATAACGAATTATAACTTGTATACGATATACGTTTAATATCGTTGTTTTATCATTGAGATTTTTTTTAGTTTTTTTAAAAAAAAATTTGAAGTGTCACACTTGCCCCAGGAACTCGAAAGGAAATCGATTAGTTTTATTCAAAAGTTTTACGCTTGAAATGTATAGGTGGGGGGGGGCAAGATGATGAAAATATAAAATAAAAATGCTATAAATTCTGTTTTTATCTTATTGAAGTACCTATGTTGATTTATTGAAAATTGACAGTATATTTAAAATAAAATTATTATCAACAGACATTTAATATTATTGAATTTCTCACGCATACGCGTACCGTATTCACCTATAGATAGTAAAATACAAATTGAATATTTAATCAAAACCTGGTTTTACAAAATTCGAGTTCTATTTTATATATCCGAATTATTGTAATAATTAACTGCAGTACGACGCGAATTTCGAAACAAAATTCAAACATTATTTTATACACAAATCGTGTACGCTCTTCGGAGTCCTTCTGCGAGACCGGGGCCCCGGGACATTGCCTAAACTAACCGGATAAACACTAACGTATTGTTTTCTTCTTTTTTTTTTTTTTTACTCCGTTCCGTTCACAAGTCGCAGCGCACAGTACACGACGGTCCGCGCATAAGAAAATATTTCGCGAACAAACGGGAATATAATATACATTATTATTTTTTCTTTTGAAAAGTCATTATATAGCTGGTGTATTACCAAAAATATGAGAATACCTTATTGTTATTTAGAGAGAAAATCGTGTGGGCAAATGTTTAAAAGACCGAAACTTTGATATAAATATATATTCTTAAACATTTGAACATTTTTTTTCTAACAACAAAATATTTTCTCGTAAGATTTTCTTAAACGTGCAGGTAAAAATACGTGAAAATATATACCGAGAATGTTTAGCGACGAAATATATTAATTGGACCGCTAAATTGCGATATATATATATTTGGTATACCTATATAATAACTTTAATAATTGTCATTACGTAAAAATGAATTGATATCTTTAAAAGAATATCGATACGTTTCCATACCAAATTATTATTTTTTTAAGATTTTTAATTTTTTTAAATCTCCGTAATAATCGAATAAAATAATATGTGCGTATATATTATTTGCTATAGATATATTGTTTAAATAATCTCTTTTCGTACCGGATGCTTTATAAATTTTTAATTCAGGCTCGACTGAATATTACGCGTTGAAGAGATTTTTCTCGAAACAACATTATAATATAATCATATTATGCGAAGCCAGACGGTACACATAAATCTACCGTGCAATTATATATTTGTTTTAAACATATATCGATGCATATATATATTTTTTTTAGAACAAGAGTTAATGAATGACCGTTTGACAAGTCTTTCGAAGCGCAGCGCGATCTACAGCAGCAGCGCATCACAATCGGAGAGTTAAAAAACAAAACCCCCGTTTTTCCTACTCGTCACCTCCTATCTAACGATAATATATTATAAAAAGTCATGTCGAGAAACAAAAAAAAATTAATAAAATTATAATATATTAACATGCGTATGATTTTTACGGAGTACCGCGTCTGAATTATAAACGTAATTTATAATCTAACTGATTATAGTTAATATTTAGTTATAATATTAACCGAGCGTCGGCATCGTTGTTTAATGTATGTCACGTATACGCCGTCTTTAGAAATTAGTCATTCTGTTTCGTTTTCCTGCCTCGGGCCACACAAAACCGCCGGTTTCGAGCAAATGCACAGGATCGGATGTATGTATGTACTAGCTGGAGGATATGACGAGCTGACGGGTGCGTCTCCGCGGGCGTACATTTTTTTTAATTAAATTTTTTTTTTTTTCTGAAATTATCTCGTCCGCATTAGTTCAGGTATATATTATATATATAGTCGTCAGAATGGTTCCGTAATAGAAAAAAAACGTCACGTCGATGTTTAGTAAAAAAAAAAAATTCGATATACATTTATTTTTAATAAAATAGTAAAAAAAAACCCCCAAAGATGAATAAAATAATAAAAAGGATATATGTGAAATACATATTTTTTCTTTTTTAAAGCGTTTCGTTCGAAAAATAAAAAATGTATTCGTATTATTTTAAAAATTTAGATATAATGGAAAATATTGTAACGGAACTATATTAGAGGGGAAAAAAATTCAATTTGGCTAACAGGGTTACGGCTGATATTGGAAATGTAAACAGTATTGGATGTTTCACGAATATATAATAATAATAATAATAGGATATAAAAATATTATATATGCAAGTTTAACTTTCAAGTCTTCTTTCTTTAATACGATTTTTAACAATAATTAGTTCACACAATACTATTACGTAAAATAGCTATAATAATTATTATCTATGAATCCTGTGCGTAATATAATTTTCGAATTTTTTGTATTTGAAAAAAAAATAGATTCGTGTGAAATTAATGTTTTATATTGTCTGCAGTTTATTTTAAAAGGAACGAGTGAATCCCAGCCGTTAATAACGTTAACGAACGCCAAATAAATTGTTCTTATAAACGTTCAGAAAAAAATACAATCTTTGAACGAGCTATTATGGGCGGGGCTCGGTTAAAATCTCATTTCTCAAAAATCGTTTTGCGTCGAATTTAGAGTATTGCATTCGATTTTTATTGTATTTTAATAAGTTTTTTTCAAAAAAAAAAATATATATATTAAGATTTTCCTTCCGACATTAAATTCTTATTTAATTTTAGTTTATTTTTAGTATATTTGTTTACAAATTATTTATTTGTCATTTATATCGTGTGGAATTTCGGTGCGTCTTAAGTATTTACTGTAACATTCAGTTACAGGATCTCATGCGGAACAGTTTTAAAGTAAAAATGTCAATTTCTATACATTTTCTATACCGTAACGATACGGTGATCAAAGAGTGCGTACGCTCTCGTCGTGTACCGTGTCACGGCGTCTTCTTGAAGTCCAAACCAGACTTCAGACGTCAGTTTGAATATATAAAAACTTGCGACGAATTTCGACCGGTTTTACGATTAATTATTGATTACCCTCGTTCTAGGGTTGTGTCAATAATTAAGAAAAAAATACTATAGAGCGTGACATCAAAAGTGTGTTCAAAGTTTTTAAATTAAACCGCACAGAAATTAAATTTTAATTTCAAAAGTTAAAAATTCCATTGTTACGACTCCTCGCCCACTATAAAATATAAAAAGTTATGAAGCATCAATAAACAAAATTATACGTTAATATGCGTTTGATTTTTATGGAGTACCGTGTCTAAATTAAAAATGCGATTTATAATTTAACTATCACGTCTCAGTCGCTGCAGTAAGTGCAATCGCTAAAAGTGTGCAATATTTGTAAGTGCTGCAATGTAATCGTCTAGGATTATATAGTCTCCTTACGTCACGATGTCCGGCGATCAAATTTTATTCTCTTTAACAAATCGCCGGTGAAGTCGTCGTAGGAATCAGTTTTCCAAGGTTAATGGTTTAATTCAGTCGCCTTAGGTGTGCTAAGTCTTTTTAAGGCGTGCAGTCATCTAGGATGTATAGATTCCTCGAATCACGATTCGTCGCGGTCCTCTGAATTATGTACAGTCCCCTTTAGGTGGACTGCACACTACCTTTAAGTCAGTCGCTTAAAATCTCAACAAATTCAAGTCGTCTTACGTCTAGGTGTCGGTTTCCTGAGGTTAAATTTTATTCAAACGCGGTACAAACGGTATTTCGATGGTCCACCCCTGACATGCGTACGCATTCGTCATTCTCTCGCCTGTAGGATATATATATACATATAGATATAACCAGTCGGCACATAATGAATAGTTGAACGTGGACGTTTAGACGCATCGTTTTTCTTCGTGGACTTTTCTCGCGTACGGTGAAATTCTTTCTAAAACGTCGAATATCCGGAGGGTAATATTGCGCGCTGCATTCTGAATTTTGATTTTTGACAGTAGTCTGCAGCGATGATCTTATTAAAGTATGTAGTCAAGGCATTACCGTTAAGGGACCGCGGGACAACCACACAAAAATATCCAAGGTCTAGAGGTCAGTTTTCTGATGTTTATAGTCATTGACATTCCACCGGGTCGCGGCAGACGTACTTCGATCGTTCCCTTTAAAAGATACCTACGTAATCGACTGATTCGCTCAATGTTTTTAGATATATAATTGCCAGCGGGCTGTACGCCTTCGGCGCATAACGAATAGCCGACGGTTATTTGCCATACATTTTTTTTTTAAAAATCTTATCTACGTGTTACATAACAAACATAATAGTGAAGTTTAATTAATAAAAAGTAAACGACATCGTAAAATCATTTAAAGCTTCATTCATCGTCCTCGAAATCTAAAATTTAATAAAGTTATTAATCGAAACGAACGGAATTAAAATATGCGCGGTATTAAACGTAATAGGACTATTTGTTTTATACGTTGGAACCGACATTATTTAAAACGTTTCGGCGTATAGTAGTTTGTATCGATTAATTTATAAATACGATTGTAATCTGAACGCAAATAAAAACAAACGTCGTCGTAATATAATATTATTCGTGACGATAATGAAACGTGTATTTTGTTTTTGTGTGTTATTATTTTTTTCTCGTTTATCGACGAACTAGTTTTTAATTTCGTTCAAAATACAGAATTCATAATTATTATTGCATAATATTATCGGACCACCACCACCACCACCACCCGATAGTCATCGTTCTCTAAAAAAATATTCGATAAACACCGAGTTATTATTTGAAAATTTAATTCAACCGACGATTTATAAAAAAATGCGGTTTCGAATCAATACGAATTATATTTGTTTAACACTGAGCTCTGCATATATGCCACGCGAGTTATTGTATTATAATATCCATTACCGGAATGTTACAAATAAGTAAACATATATATTATTATAAAATGGTATTCGAGTTTTCATTCGTTTAAAATGTACAATGCGAAAAAAAAATTTTTTTTCAATATATATTTATATATTTTTTAATGGATTTGACTTGCTCTCTCTCTCTCTCTCTCTCTCGCGTATAACATTTTAAGATGTCTGCAATCAGTACTTATGTACTCGTATTATAATGGATTACTGTAACGGGTTTTTTAATAACTACATGGTTACATTAAATCTAAAAAAAAAAAAATCGATCGAAATATATGTTGTGAAAAATGAGAATTTTTTTTTTTTTATGAGCGATATTTGATCGTTTGTCGACAGTGCAGTCTAACGACTACTCTAAAGGTTATTATAATACGAAACATGCGCGTATATTGATTGATTGATGTTATTGTACAGCAATATTATGTCATATAGAATTAATTATTCAACAATTGTAATTTTATTGCGAGGGTATGCCATCGTCTATTAATAATTGTATGTATACTTCACACGAAAAATAAATGACGCTTAGAATAAAATATAGGTATGTACGAGTGTATAATATAAACCTCTTGAGACTGCAGGGACGATGAAGTCGATTTGTACGTACGTTTTCAAAATAGTATATATAGTATTAAACCAGTACAGTAGGCAGTACACGTGAGCTGGTGGCGTTCAACTGAAAATATATGTCAAAAACCACTCTGCAGAAATCGGCGGTAAAACGCATGTGTTCGTATATATATTATTCTTTTGGCTAAAATGCAGTGTACACTCGTACGACAGAAAATTGTCTGTTAAAAGACATTAAAAATTCCTGCGGTTATGCGCGATGATTGTGTTTGCCCCCCTCCGCGACACGCGTCAATAAAAATATTGATTTTCAAGGACCCGTTTATCTTATTCCAACATGTGTGTGTGTGTATACGCGTATATGTATATAGACACTTAAAATTTGTCGTCTGGTTTAAAATAAGGCGCGATACTATTATAATATAAATTATCCGTAAGGCCATAAGTAATAAAGGTATCCGGTAATATTATATGAATTATATATATATATATATATATATATATATATATATACGTGCATGTACGCGATAAATAAATGCGCATAGAGCGTATGAAAAAACCGGTTGTGGATACGTGAGACTAGACTACGGTACACGTGTATTTTTTTTTTTTTATTTTTTTAAATAAAAATGCGCACCTTATATTCTATTTAAACGCTGTTTTGTACGCGTCAATGCGAAGTAATAAACTGTATTCACGTCGTATTATTGATCTTGTATACGTATATATTTTATGTGGTGTTTTATACACAGTGTTGTGTATTATCTAGAGATAATTTTTTTTTTCATCTTTTATCTTATATATAGATGAATTCAAAATGAGCTATCTGAGTCATTATCTCGGATTAATATATGTAAGTCATCTAGATAAAATACTTTTAATAAGTGCTTATTATTTATCCGATACCTACAATAATTCGAGTTTCTCAGTTAAATGTTTTTTTTTTTTTTCAATTTTCTATCCTAAATAAATTTAATTACACAGAAATCCCGAATAATCTTTTTTTTTCTGTGTCACAATGTTGGCTTTATCGAATTTCCGTTTAATTTCGGTTTGTTTGAAAACGTTCCGATAACTAATTACAATAATTAATATGTATACTATAATAATATAAAATACAATAAACAAACTCGTCACATTAAGTGCCTCAATGTATTTATTGTAAGGTGCGTTTAGAGTGTTTAGACACTAGCTAGGTGTTTTTTTTTAGTTTAACGCTTTTAAAATTCTTCGACTCATAACATTTCTGTTTTTAGTGACCACTGATCGATTTATAAACAATTAATACAATTGTTGGAAAATATACTACAATAATATAATTATTTTAGATTTAGTTAATTGTCGAGATTCAATGTGGTATCACAAAATCTCTTTAAATAAAAAAAAAAAAAAATATAATTATATATATACTAGTAGAAATGTTTAATGTTAATTTTCCAGTCATTATAAGACGTAAAGGTGAAGTTCCGTCATTATCAATTATAAAGTACTTTTTTCAATCCCAATGATGATTATCATTGATATATTAGAAATGTTATAACGGTATGAAAAAAATTATCTTTTTTTTTTTTTATCTAGATAAATTGTAAATAATTATTTATCTTAATCTAGATAATTTTATTGTCTAACATCTTTTATATTTATCTAGATAAATTAATATTTATCTTTATACAACACTGTTTATAAAATATAAAGTATTATTCTGTGTACATAATATTGTTGCATTCGTTGTGTACCTATGACGTAGACGCAACGGTGTTGGTTTTGTCGAATAATTTTTTTTCTATTATGTTTTAACCGTTTTATTATATTAAAACACATTACGTATACGTATACATCACTATAATTAACATTTACAATTCTGAGCGAATTGTTTTTTTTTTTTTAACGATGCGTTTCTTACTACACTTTTTCGTATACGGAAGAAATGCTGTTTGACACGTTTTTCGATTTTCCCAGTAACCTACAAAAAAAAAAAAAAAACTAAAAATTTCTAAATGTTTTGATTTTGGACATGGACAATTTATGTACGCATCGAGAATTTAATAATATTTGTAGTATTCAATAATTTCAACGAATACCTACTATTGTTAGTGTCGTTTTACGTAGGTATATTGCAGTAATTTATCTATGGACTTATCGTTGCTTTAAAATTCATAATAATAATGAAAAACTGTAAAAATCTCTGTCCGACAGTAAGTATAGTGATTCATTTGAACCGACATCATCCATTGCCGGTGTTCTACCTTTTTTTCTTTCGGAATCTGTAACGTCGTCATTTTATTTTAAAACTTCGGAATATTGTAGCTTGCGCGCAATCGACAATTGAATTTCTTAGCATATTATTATTTGTATTCTTAACGCGAACACGCGTTCACAGGCATTTGCAAATACATTGAAAAATTAATTAACACTCTAAAAATTATTTTCTTATTTGTCATTTATGTAAAACGGTTTATTGCGTGTTGTTACACGCGTGTCTTACGAATGATTTACTATAGCTCGTATTCCGTTGGAAAACGGAAAAATTTGCGTATAAATGTGTAAAACTGCGGACTAGAGAAACACGCGTATTTATGACTGTCTTACGTGCGTGGTTATTGGTGTTCAGAGTTGTCGTGAAGTGTAATATTTTACTTTAGTTTTTTTTTGATACGCTAACGTTATAGCTTACCTCTGCGTTTATATTGTTTTATAAACGTGGATTAATGTTTTTTATTATTATTATTATTATTATTATTGTTATTCCTTTGTAATCCGCTAATTTAGCGAATCTTATTGTTTACGAAATCAATACTGGCGTATTGTTTTAAAAATTATTGTTATATTATATTTATTGTGTGTCGCGTGCAAAGCGAAAAATCGTGCACATCGACCGATTTTAGTGATCAGAGTAGGAAAAAACTTGTACACTGTCCGGGCCATTAATGATCGAATCAAAGTGGGCAATATCAAGATGAATTAATTTGGATTTTTTAAAAAAATCCAATAAAAATTATTATCGGAAATACACAGTTTTGTGTGTTATTATTATTTATTTCAGATATTATAAGCGATTATATTATCGTACATTTAGTAGTTTAGTAATTACTAAATATTGTATTAAGGGGATTGAAAGCGGGTATTTTCTCTCTTTGTCTTACACACATGAAACATAGCAAAATAGACGTTTCGTACTTCCAACGTACCACCGATCGATCTATTAGTGCGATAAGAAATTTGAAAACAGATTTGAATTCCTCGTGAATTTTACTACAAAACGACTTTCCCACTTTTTTCATTTTTTTTTTCATAAACTCTTAAAAAAATTAACCGAACAAATTAAAAAAAAAAAAATTGTTAATAATTAAATTTTTAAAGGTCTTTAAAAAAAAAAATGAAAAAAGTGGGAAAGTCGTTTTGTAGTAAAATTCACGAGGAATTCAAATCCGTTTTCAAATTTCTTATCGCACCAATAGATCGGTCGGTACGTTGGAAGTACGAGACGTCTATTTTGCTATGTTTCACGTGTGTAAGACGAAGAGAGAAAATACCCGCTTTCAATGCCCTTAATCTAAAAATTCGTTTCGCTCACAATCGTTTATCATTATGCGTTTAAATAATAATAAAACTCCAAAAATCTCTTCCAATATTTCCTACACGATCCGTGTCATCCACAGCACTATATAAATATTTATACAGGCGGCGTATCTTATATATATATATTTTTAAATACATTAAACACTACCTACATGGTTACGACGTGTATTTTATTTTAAATCTACCATATCCGCGTTGTCGACGTCTTCGATGTGTGTGTGTGTGGTTTTTTTTTTTTTAGAGAGAAATAGAACACGAAACCGTATATAATTTACTCGGCGATGGGGATATTCGTCCTGTACGGTTTATTCGGGCTTATACGTGCTTACGTGATCACGTACAATTATCCGTTTTAAATCGTTTTCGTTAAAAACAGATTCCCATAATAATTATTTACTTCCGATATTATTAAACTGATCGATTGTCCATTTTTTTCGTACGCCGATGTATTATTGATCACACGGTTTTCATAATAACGATCGTCACTTTCTAAAACGATTCAAACGCGCAACGCTGTACGATATGATCCAAGTTATATGGTGCAGTAATACGCGAGCGAAATATTATATTTTACACGAATCTTTACAATCGTTAAAAACGAATAAACACATAATATCGTGCGGTCAAATTGAGAGATATTCGATATTGCTCTCGTTAACTGCGATACTGTATTAATATTAAAAACGCAAGTCGGTTATTCGGACTCGGGTGAGAGATAAAAACTGTATACTGTTGTTAACTAAGACGCATAGAGAAAATTTCGTTCATAAATTTAAACTTGACGTTATTGCCGTTGGTCTTAAGCGCGATAAACGATAAATCACGATAGGCGTGTATGGAATACGATCATGGTGATTTTTTTTTTTTGTAGTTTCTTTGAATTTTTTTTTTTTTGGTAATAATCGAATTTTTTCATGTGCTAAAGTAAGTCTATTTGCGGAGTTTCATTATCGATTTGAATAGCAGTGCGTCGGTAAAACAATTTTTTTTCGTGACACAAGTAGGTTTATTTTTAATTAACGAATATTAAGATTTTAATTAATTCTCTAATAAGAAAATCAAAACGGACGCGATTTCACCAGGTTTTTGTCGTTTCTCGATTTGCTGCTTTTCATCACGCGTTCGGGAAAATATATTGGAAAAACGGCAAAACCTTTAAATCTCTTTCCGTCTCAATATTTTTTTTTTATATATATAATAATATCATTTTGTTACGTCCGCCAAATCGTAAGCGCAAAAGACGTCTATTCCATTTCCTTTCGAATCGTTTTCATTGTTTTTGTACGGTTCGCAAAATCCGTAGAAAAATCAAAAACAACGTTTTTCGGTGTCGAAATGAATATTTTTTAATTAACCCACCTCCAAAAAAAAAAGCGAGTCTTTTTATTATCACCGAGTATTAGAAAAACAAACGGTTCTTATCACCGTCTCATTTTCGTGCGCCGCCACCGATGAGCAAAACTCTTCCGCGTTTGAAATATAAATAAATCCGTTTTTTTCCGAGTGATAATAACGACGGGGATACGTGTGTCTGTATAAGGCAGAGCGGGGTAAAGAATGAGAAGACAGAATGGATTAATTTTCGAATGCATATTCCAAGGCCAATTTATTTCATCGATTTATGTTTTAACGGTGACGGAAATTGTATTTTGTCTTCCAGGCGTGTGACGGAAATTTCTCGGCTCGTCTCGTTTCATTAATAATATTATCCTCGTACGGATAAAATTATTAACGAATTAAGGATTATTACCGCGTTTTTAAGGCGCATATACGGCGGTATATATACTCACTCCATCTCAGAGCTCGCATTAACGAACAGTTCTAACCAATACGGACAGTTCTCAATCAAAACGAACGGCGGTAATTACGCGTTTCGGGCAGTGTATCTAAAAATTTAAAATACACGAATAGGTATATATATTGATTAGGCATACGTTCACAGTTTTTTTTAGGTATTGTATCGACAAAAAAAATTATCCGTCATTATTTTATAATTATGTTGTATTCGTGTCATTAATTTTTGATTTCCTAAATACTGTTTTTTTTTTGGCGATTTTTTTTTTTTTTCTTTATCCGCTCGCACAAAAATATTTTGGGCACCCGAGCACTGCTCCGCCCGGACTCGTAGAAGGCGCTGTCGTACAAAGCAACGACTACGTTCGCGTGTAATTTCAAGTGCAGGATACGATGATAAAAGTTAAAAGTAAAACAATTAATGTATTCAAAATTTGTGTAATTTATTCAAAAGTTTATTGTTTGCAGTTGGAAACGAACATTTAAAAAAATATACGAATGACAAAAAAAAAACGTAAAACATGCGAAATCGATTTTTATTTCAATTAACACGGCAAATGGAAATTAGTTTTTTATTTTTCCGTACGAAAAATATTGCGTTATTATTATTCGGAAAATCGTCTAGTTTAAAAAAAAACTCGTGCCGTTATTTCGTATCAGCTCTTCTTTGGCTTTTTCAATTACTAAATCCAAATAACTACGGGTATCCAAATAACGCGTACGACACGACGATACCTGTTATGTATGGGGGGGGGGCACAGCGTCAGGTTTCCCTACAAGCAGAACAAGCGGGTGATTGGAACGGCGAAATTTTAGGGGCGGCAAAGAAAACTTTTTTAATTAAATATATTCATACGTATGTTTTGACGTCTAACTGTTTTATACGTTTTTAAATAATAATTCAATTGATAATATACGAGTATTTTGCTAAATAATGCATTTTGCTGGTCAGAAAAACACTTATATGAAAATGAAGGGGCGGCAAATTTCCTTCTGCTCGTGGACGGCAAATTGCTTAAACCGCCGCTGATGGGGCAGAACGTTATTATTAACGTGTATTTCGTTGTTTGGCGAAGAGTGGCGCGGTCGAGGAGTTATTGGAATTTCGCGACGTTTTCCTGACGCCCGAAAATTTGAAGAGAGAGAGAAAAAAAAAATCGAGTGCTCGCTAGTCGATTGCGCATAACAAGTGGTGCACACACACATATTTATAGAAGAAATGCTTTACTTTCAACGGCGGCGCTTCTATTGTTAAGAGACGATTATATTTTACATTCATTTCCAACAACTTTTCATTATTAAATCACTCGCGAAATCTTTATGAACAAGACGTATTAAAAATATTCTTTTCAATTCGAAAGTATTTATTGTTTCCTCTTTTGCCGGTACCGTTACCGTTAATATTTTTTTTTTTTTTTAAATACGCATACATTTTTTTTTTTTTTTTTTACAGCGTTTTGTTAGCATTACGTTTTTATGGTTTTTAGACGGAAAAAAAAAACGGTATATTCGCGCGTAATTATTCGCGATTTATTATTATTTTTATCACGCGGACGTTTGTAAGCGAACGCTCAAATCGATACGAAATACTGACGTCGATAATAATATATCGATTCGAATGGATTCAGCAATACTATACGGTGTACTGCAGAGTTTCGTTCGAACCACAAATATTCGATTATAAATATTTTAATACGTCCAAACGAAACAACTTTATCGACGCGCTTTTACCGCACGGTTTTCTATAACGGTTTTGTATAATTATATATTCCTTGTATATCACGCCGTTATTTCGTTTTAGGCCGTGTAACGTCGATGATAACTTCAAAGAATTAAGCTCTGTAGCGAGTTTAAAATATCTTCCCGGCCCCTGCCGACAAAACGTTTTGAAGTCGTTCTTTGTTGTGTTAATAAATTTAGTTTTGACGACGTTTCATAATATTCGTATATTATATTTTCCCGGGCGTTAAATCGAACTCGGCCGGCAATATTATTGCCCGGATTTTTAATTTCGATTTTTTTTTTTTTTAAAGTTTACCTAACCCCGTCTTTTTTTTATTATAAATATTATTTGTACTTGCAGTGGACTGTCGCGAGTATCGTCCAAACGTAGAGTAAAAAAATAAAGTATGACACGCACTGTGTAAATTAATCAACGTAGATTTTTCTGGTAAAATTCTAACGTATACATCAAATCAGATTTAATGAATTTTTTTTTTTAGCGTGATATAACAAAATGTTAAAACCGTTACGGGTTGACCAGAAATGGAATGGTATAAATGAGTTATTAAATTTAACAGTCGTTGAATTGTGCTGTAACTATCGGGGTGTATTAAAACATAATTTGTACACTACACATTTCGGGTTATAGCTATACTTAATATTTGTAATAATTTTCATTCGCGTGTAGTGTTGAGATTCTCTTTTACGAATGCGTTTATTCTTTTACGAATTGTCTGCAGTGTACCTTTTCTACTTTTCTCGGTGTATTTATCGGGTTATTTTTTTGTTAACAAACAGTTTTGAAACGGTATATATTAAAAAAAAAACTAAACTAATTTTGTTTTAAAAAAAAAAAACATACTACGGGAATTTTTCTCCGAGAGTCTTACCGTTATCTTATTTGCAAATACAAACATACACATTTTTATGTGTACCGAGCTACGTTTGAACAGCAAAAAGAGCTTCCAGTAATGGATTCTACTTTTCACGTGTGCGCCGCGTACGCTCTAATTTAAAATGCACATTTAAATATATTAAATACGCGTTAACGCAAATACAGAATTTTCTAACCTCCGCGTGTCTATGTGTTTACTGAATAGCGTACATATACCTCTATATTATGGATCTGAATAAATTTGGTCTGTATAAATACGTGTAAATCGTATTCATTTTATATTTATATTTTGAAATTCTTTCAATAAATATTGAATATTTAATGTTTAAAATATAAAAAATTCAATATGTACACGCCAATAAGAATATTAATTGTTTCGCGAAAAAAAAATATATATACGTATTTTTATCACGAGCCCATGATAAAAATATATACGTGTCGGGAAATACCAATTATTTTTGTTATATTACGTTTTAGAACGTTATTACCATATTCCACATCTATATTTTCCATAATTTTAATAATCCTATCCCTTATCCACTGTACTGCGTATAAAAAGCGATTTTTATATGACCGAATTTTTTTAGTGTTAATTAATCGTAAACTGTATGTACGAATTATACGAATTCAGTATTAAAATTTTTTACTTATTTTGTTCGTATAAGATTATAGTGTGGCAAAAATATTGCTTACCGTGTGACAATCAAAAGTTTACATTTGTTTAACCGTATAATCAATGGAAATATAATTTATAAAATGATTTACAAATAATTCGTCAGTGATTTTTAATAACGAATAAAAAAACACCGGATTATAATTCTTTTAGCGACTGTTCAGTGTCTCGTGATAAAGAAAAACAAAAATCACTGTTGTCTGTATATTATAATATACGCATGTATGTCTAAATCACCTTGTTTTATTCGTTTTTACGGCTCTTAACGGATTAAGAGCCGAACTCGGATAAATCGAAAAATTTTATATTTAGTGTAAAAGTAGAGGATTAAATTGTTTTAAATATATTTACCATTTCAGTCAGTTATTAAATATAAAGTTTTTGAAAGAGTTCGTTCTAACATTTTTGATCAAATATAAAAAGTTTATTCGACCGTTTCCGTTTAGGTAATTCGGGCACACGGTTCATTAGTTCCTACCGATTCGTTCTGTGAAAAATTATATTACAATATTGTTTAAAAGGATGTTATTTTATTTTTCGACTTTTTCTTGTAATAAATTTCTGTTATGTCAACTTTTCATGAAAAACTTTCAGGACTTTTTCTAACGTTCTCGCGTACATATACGCTTATAATATTTCAATAATATTAACGATCGGCGTGTGTTTATTGTCGAGTCCTTTTCTCCTCCTCAGTCCACAGAGTAATATCTAAATTTAGGTAACAAAAAAAAAACTCAAATACCTATAGCGTATTAAATATAACATTTATTATTTTATCGAAGCAGTATAATTAATACGTTATTATTATTCCAGTCGAGCGGCTTATATACGTGATTATAATAGTAAATATAACGAACAGTTAATCTAAGCCAATGATTGTGTTTTAAATAACAAAAATGTATTTTGTAAAAGATACGCAGGGCCACTATGTACTGTTTCAAGCAAATGAAACAAAAATTTAGAAAAAAATATTACATTAACCTAAATAATAAACGATATATATATCGATTTATAGATTTAGATAGAAGCGTAAAACATAATTTTATTTGAATACGATATTTTTATTTTTTTTATAAATACATCCTATCGAAATTAATTGATTGGAAACCGACTTTGGAATTTGTATTCGCCATTTGTAAATTTTTTCACTATTTTTTTTTTGTTTGATACATAAGTATTTTTTTCCGCTAGAAGTAATTGAATACAAATAACGGCGTAGAGAAATCATACGAGCGTAGATTGTTTTCCTTTCAAACGCGATGATTTATCGTTGTTTTTGAGTTTATAATAATAATATATGACTTTATAACCCATACACACACACGCGTCAAAAATGATTTTACACATCACCACAGATGTACATATGTATATTAACAAACGACCAGAGAATAATTTTGAACGTTTCTAATTTAATAATTTTTCGAATAATTTTTATGATTTTTAACCAGATGTTAAGACATTGTAATATGTGTTAAATCCGTAACTACGGATTTTCGTTTTCGAAATAAAGAAATAATTTTCGTATAATTTTTAAATTGTTAATCAGATGCCAACCAAGGTACTCAAGTCTTATGAAATCATAAGCGGAAATAATAATAAGTAATTCGTATCATTAAAATACGAGAATTTCGCAAAAAAAAAAATAAAATAATTATAAAATATTTCTTAAAAGTGTCTTTCATTTATGAAACTTTATGCGATTCTTTTATATAAAGTTTAGGGGTGTTTTTTTTTTTTTTGGCTAACTCACTTTAAATAATAAAAACCCGTCAAGTGACAACGGCCTTTTTAAAAGTTTACCTAATAGCAACGTTACGTTAGAAATCTGCTTTTAACTTTCGCAAGAACTGTGACCCCTATTTTTTTGTATTTGACCCGATTTGATTTTAACAACATTTATACAAGTAAGAAAACTATCATCGTGTCGAAAAAAATTAATTGTTTATGTCGAAATGTCGTTTGACATAAAATTACTTTATTATAATGCACGTCTTAACGCGTGACAATATGCCTCGTGTTCTATTTTCTTTTTTTCTTTCAACGATGATAATAAAATTTTCTCAGCATATATATTTTTCTTTCTTATAAAAACAACTTGGCCGGATACATATAAATTTAACGCAAACGAGTTTGACGTAGGTTTCTTTTTTTTTTTAAACAATATCTGTCACGTTTATTATATTGAATAAACGATGATTTTCTACGCGTTACACATTTTCGGTTTGAATCGTTTTCCCGCGGGTACAAACGCACGTAACGTTAACGTTTTCTCGCCAGTGCAGAGCAAAACACACTGCTGATTATAATTTGGTCCGGGTCTTATTAACGTCTTGTATAAGTATAGTCTCTTTCCTAGTGTATTTTGTTCTGTCATTGCGTTGAAACGCGAATCTCCGAGTGAATTTTATTATTTATTATTATAATATTAGTTTAACCGATCGATTCGATTTATATATATATTTAATCGCAAAGGCTCCGGTGCAAGTCCATTTGACTTTTGGATGGTAACAAACTGTAAACTCATACCGACATCGACCGCTGTACTCAGGTGTGACGGTGTATTTACATATAGAAACGTAATTAATTTGTACTCGTATTTTTTTTTTTTTTTACTGACCGTTCGTCGCCAGAACGCGTTCGACTTATTGTCGGGAGACGAACGCGAGTTCGTACACAGTTTCTATAGAGGACCTGTTGAAGTATTGTTAAAATCAGAAAACTTTAGTATAGTGTACAGTAGGAAATGACCAGCCGACTTATTTGGTACACTATTCGATCGACTGTACCTTATTTTGAAACGCTAGTGCCAGCAAGGACTATATTTTCGAGACGCAATATTGTTTTTATACAAGATCGATTTCGAGAATTCGGGAGTGCGATGGTATTTTTTTTTTTTGATTTCTTTACACCGCGTAAATCGAGTATAATATTCTCAGTGAACTTCGACAAACGTCGCGAAGAGTAAAAATATATCATTTTATATACGAAGACCGTGTATAGGGACGACTGCAGACGGCGACGGTGCAAAAAAAAAAATGGGAAAAAAGACGCGTAAAAGGACGAGGACGGTATCGTATTACGAGAAATCGCGCGTAATAATCGAAGTTTTCTCTCGAGTCTTATTATGTTCAACGTGTCGGGTTCGTTTGATGTTTCGCGAACAACAAATCAGCGAGCGAATAACGCGCTTTTGGCATTGTCGGATTATTTATGATTTTAATGCCGCGTTTCTATATGAATTATTTACAGTTTTCCGTGTTATTCGGTGCCTTTCATGTCGACGCCTCGAATACGCTCGGTGATATTTTTGTTTCTTCTTTGACTCCTCCCCGGACCTGATCATATAGGTACATAACGTTCCACATAGATTGTATAATATCACGTTACGCGTTCGTCGGGTTAAACTCTTCAAACACGAGTCGCATGTAAAGTCAGCGAAATCGGAAATGAAATCATTATATAATATTTTTTACATTTTGTTTAGTTGACATTTATTAAAAAAAAAAATATATATATATATATGTCAAACACAGACGTTCTCCTCTCTCATTCCCAACCGTACGCATATCTATTCAATAGATATTATTTGTTAAATTAATAAATGCTCATTCAAACAATTCGGATAATAATGTAACAGACACCCGTAGTTCACTTAAAACAGTAAATATTTATGAGATACCCCGTTTTCCGTATAGACACGATATATATATATATATATATATAGTCAAAGAGTGCATTTGATCGCGATCGAAAACGGCGTTGTAAAATTAAATGTGTATATTTCTAAAATTTACCAATAAACTGCGCGGGTAAAAGTAAAAATAGCAATTGAAATACTAATAATTTAAGTAACATTTTTTTTTTTTTAATCGTCCGTTTGATTTTTTTGTTTTGTAAAAAAATTAATCATTCCGTTTGTACAAATGACAATTTATGTGAAATTTTAAGTTGATCGTTTCTCTGTTCGTCCTAGGCACGTTTGTTTCGAATGTATTTAAAACCAAACTAATAGATCCAAGTTAATGCCGTTGAAAATACGTCTTATTATAAATTAAACCAAGGTTTTGTTCCGTCAAGTTACAAATTAAAGTTTTTTTTTTTAAACTTTTAAAGTTAAAAAAACTCGTCAATTCTTGGCCTCGCGTATTCATAAACGTTGAATTATCGGAAATTTAGCTTTAATAACCTGCGGTTAGGTTAGGTTAGGAAAAAAATTCGAATCTAATATGAATATGCACGCGTTGTCGGAAAGCGGAATAATACGCGTTTTGCAAATTGTTGGTGGAAAAAAAACACTCTGATTATTATCGGTGGGTTTTATTCAGAGTGTATATAAGACTTAAAAAAAAAATTGTAAATATTGCTCCCGAGTTCGCGAGCTCGAAAAGGTTAAAAGGTAGTGCGTATATTTAAAGAACAAAGCATAGTACGCAGTATATAGTCATGACCTATAAAAAGCACACCAACTATACGAATACCAATACCCATACTGTATAAATATCGTGTATTCTGTGTTACGGTTTTAAATAATCTTGTATGCCCGTGTAAATATTGCGTCCGGTAAATAATGGTTCGTTAAAAAACTGTTTGTCGAAATATACGATATCGCTTTTCGTCTCGTTACTTTTTATTTATGATCAATATTCTTGTCGGTTAAAAAAAAAAAAAATTACACATATATATATATATTACCAGAATAGGCGTAATATATTATATTATAAATTCGTTTGAAAAAAAAATTAATATCAAAAATAAATCAAATAATACGTTAATTGTATCGAGATAAGTGATTTTACGAGAAAAACTACATATTATGTTCGCCGTACTCGAAGACGTGGTTTCAAAAGCAAAAACACTAGACATTCATTGTAAATAGGAACGGGTGTTTGAATGATATATTTTAATCCTTCGTGTGAATACCGAACGGCTGTAATGAGATACGAGAGAAAATCAAAAATAATATGGAAAATAATTTTATATATGTATACAGGGACCAGCGTTTCTCGAGTGGTATTTTCGACGTTTACATTGGATCGACAGTGTCTGCGTTTACACGTCTGTCTTAATATCATCGTTTGTTGACTGTACACGCGCGTAATAGTATTTAAATTTCGAACGCTAAACTGTGTTTACCCGATCGAGCGCGTTTTATAGTTGAGTTATTGCGGTTGAAGACCCGCAATAGACTTCCAGACAAAAGGTCTTGTTACAAACCAATAGAGCGTCGCGTAACGAGTGCAGCAATGGCGTAGGTACGCTAGGATTTTTCTTCGGTCGAGAGAGCCTGAACAAATTTCAATAGGAAATTGCAGGGCGTTATCGAAAAAAAATTTAATGTTTTTCATTGAAAAAAAAAAAAAAGCTTAATATATTATTATATTATTTATTATTAAGATTAAAAGAAAACGGAAAAAAATTTTTAAAAAATATATCATTTATTTTCACCGAGGGTTATCTCTCGAAAACACAGCTCGGGCGTCGTTTTAATCATTTTTATTCGTATTATTATTATTACAATACACCCGAGTTTATATTTTGTTGATGATTTGTTATGATTCGTTTTATAAATTTTTTTGTTTTTCGAAATTTTGCTTTTTTATCTATATAGCGATAATAAAAATAATTACTAGGAATCTCACTCGACTCTGTGGGACCTATTTATGTACATATTACACTAACACTGTCTCCTCTACGTACGCATGAAATTCAATGCATTACAGTTTCGTCGACGATTTCGTGTGCGCCAAAAAAAAAATGTACTTACGCCACATAATAATAAAATAAAATAGTAAAAAATATGCTGTTTTCTAATCACCTATTCGCGGACAAATAGTAGACAAATAAAATACGAATCGAATTCTACACGTAATCCACTTGAGTTCACATTAAAATAAATAAAAATTTTACTCTTTGTGTCGTCATACGGTTCATGTCAAGTTCAGAATATTACTGTTCCGTTAAAGTCAACGTGTAAATTATATTTCCTGTTGATTTTCTAATTGGTGTTTGTAACGGATAATTTAGGCGCAGTATTCAAACGAGCCCTTCCGCTACATCTTAATTATTATTATTTTTTTTTTTTACAATATTGTTTAATATAAGTCGAATAAATAGGAGTAATTTCTTACTACTAATACACAGGAAACGTTTGTTTCGCGCGTGTCAGTTGTGACGCGATAAAATCGTATTAAAATACACCGAAATCATATTTTTTTATAAATAGATCAATAATAAAATAAAAAAATTAACTGAAAACAACGAGCACGTCGAACACATCGATCGAACGTTTCGCTGTACCTCGTAATTCAGTTGAAATGAATTCTAATTATTTTTGGAGCGGAATATTAAACGCGTATCAAAATATTTGCTGTAGGTACTCAAATCTGGATAGGTTCGAGGCTGAATTTAACAAGCGCTCCTGCGATTTCAGTATAGTTCGCCGTATATTCGATGTTCGCCGTATTATTATTCACGCACGAACTGGTCGGGAATGGTTTTATTCGTTTTAAATGGAAACGGGTAAACGTATATACGAAATGGCGAATTACAATGGAGTTTTGTTTTCGGATAATAATGTTTACGAGTTCGACAATAATATCCAATTATTATTTATCGAGCAGATAGATCTTAGAAATCGAACGCGAGTTTATATTTTATTAACCACGTGTGTGCACCACTGAACTCAAATACATGGAACGCGTGTATTAATCAAAATATGACCCCAGATAGGAGGCCGCCATATGCATTCTGTAAGGTATAAAATTCATGGAGAATACGATGAAATATAGTTTTTTTTCCATGATATTTTTCATATTTTATTATTTACTTCGAGATAACAGGACACAAAACGACGTGATTATAGTATCAGTGTTAGCACCGAAATCGATTATTATTTTTACATAACGAAGTTGGTAACAAAAACAGGAAAATATGAATGCATATGGCGACTCACTATAGGAGTCCATTTTTCATTTAGGAGAATTATACAGAATGCGCGTTCCACGTATTGAGTTCAGTGGTGTGCACATATACTGATATATTACGCGTTATCCGAGACGAATTATATTTAAATATTCGGTGAAAATTATAATAAAAGTACAACGACGGTATGTCGACGAAACGGGTTTTAAAGTAGCATATTTGTCATTATTGCTCGAGCGTACTTACTGAACGCAGTTCACCCGTTAATTCACATACGCAAACGTGTGAAAAATTTTTGCAGATCGTGTGAAAGTTCTCCATTACTAAAATACACCGACCCGAGTTTAGTTTCATACGATTTCGAACTCGGCTGCTCTACAAAAGATACGAATTTCCAAAATTCAAACGTTTTTGCCTGTAATATTTGTTCGTTTATACCAGAAGAACTATTTAAAGAACTCGATGAATCGCATCTGTCATCTGATTACAAAAACGATGCCAAGTTCTCTGTTTTTTTTTTCCTTAACGTATTTTATTTTAATATTTAATACGTGATGCGCACGAATGAGTTATCGAATGAACTACTCGCAATAAAATTCATTCAGTTCCTGTTTGGTTTTAAGAGTTTCAAGAGTGTACATATAAATTGGTATAGGAAAAAAGACCTTCTAAAAAGATCAAAGAAGATAAAAAACGTGTAAAAAAAAAAAATCACGAAGAACTCCATATACGTACACAAACGAATACTAACCCGACTGTTTGTGCGCTTATTTCTAGTCTTATACCAAACTGGACGACGGTATTAAATCGTCGGAAACAGTCCTGAAAATAAATTCAAAAAAAATAAATTTTTAACACAGATAATAATCGACAGTTACGAAAACAGAAGTAAAATGATGTTTTTACAAAGTTGCTTTAACATTGTTTTTTTTAATGAATATTTAGTATTTTTGCCCTTAGACCGCAGAAATAGACAGTTTTTTTTAAAATTTTCATCGTTTTTTGAACCAATTTGTTATATTTATTAGAATTTATATTTGACACTATTAGTGTATAAAGATCAAAATGTATACTTGATAAACAATCGTTAATAACAAAACTCGATCCCTATTCCAACTAACTACGTATACGTGTGTATACGTCGTTATGATTTATTGAAATTGTTGTTATACGTATCCTCTACGAGAATGTATACTTTGTTTTGAAATTTCTAATGACACGCGAGGCCAAAAAAACCGAACGTTAAACGGGACGTTGTCAATCGTTCTCTGGCCACATCGATATTGTTATTCTGAAGTTTTCGGTCACGTTCACCAGTGTTTTGTGATCCAAAAACAGGTTATACGCGTATACAGGAGAATTTCAAAATATTCACTGGACGCCATTGGAAAAGTTACGACGTAAACATCCATCGAAACGTCCCATCAATTTTTAAATCATCCACACCGTCTTTTTCCCAATTCGCACATTAAATCACTGCAGTATTTTTCAGCACACTCACTTGTTTCATTCGGCTCGCACGTTTTTTTTTTTTACTCGGTACCTGTTAAAACAATCGAAAACTTTTTTTCCAAGTTTTCAAACAAATAATAATTATATGTTCTTACGACACGATGCAGTTCATTATTTTTTTAACGTCGTCAAAAATCGTAAACTACTCGGTAATTTTTATTTTCAATTACCCAAAGAAAAATTATAAAACTATACGAAAACAAAATTGTTATACAAACCTAACATAATAATAATAATAACACTAATATTACGTTAAATCCAATGATTCGAAATTGTTTGTAGGAAAAAATTCATGGATTTCAATTGAGATTTATAACCGACAGAGAGAAAAAAGATTAGCTGCTAATACATTTATTATTTCTGTTGGGTACCAGTGTAAGTGGTGTATTCGCGTGTTCTCATATTCTTACGCAATAAATAAAAACCAGAAAACGCATTACTCAATACGTCTAATAAGTATTGCGAATTTTTCGATTTCAAAAATAAATTTGTGAAACATACTTTTTTTTTTCTTGATACATTATACATTGCAAAAATAATCCCGTACACAACTTTACCTTGTATAAACATTATTTTGTTATTTAAGATGTTCGTGTGAATTACGATGGGTGCGTGTGTACTTATGTGAATTTTTTTTTTCTATTTACAAATCCGATATTCATATATTTAAATCTAGATTGTCTATATACATATACATTCGTTTCGGTAGAGAACAAAACTTATCCGTAAAGATTACGAGTTGAACGTTTTTTTTTTTTTCATTTCCGAAAGAACTTTACTTTCTACATTTATTCAAGTCTAATGAATATATATATATTTATATATTATTCAATATTTTAAGAATTAAAATAAATGTCTTCGGAAAAGAAAGTACCTATATATACTTCCGTTTTCAGACACCTGACGTTAACCGACACCTAGACGTAAGACGACTTTGTTCAGATTTTAAGCCACTGACTATTGAGGTAGTGTGCAGTGTACCTTAAAGAGACTGTACATAATTCAGAGCACTGCGGAGAATCGTGCCTTGAGGAATCTATACACCTATATGCTATTCAGTTTAAGAGTATACCGGGCGGCGGACGATAATTGGTTCATTTCGCGCAGGTGAGATTCTATCGGTATTCTGATTGGCTGAAACCGTCGTGAGCCGACTGCTGCCGACAGCAACAGCCAATGACAGAGCAGTTATTAGCCGCCTGGGGGGGGGTCTAGCATCGCTCCGGCTTTCATTCAACGTGCGCGTTTCGGTATACTCTTAAAATGAATAACTTATAGATGACTACACTGCACACATTCAGCGATTGCACTTAAGGTAACTGATACATACTAGTTAAATTACAAATTAGATTTATAATTTAGACACGGAACTCCGTAAAAACCATACGCATATAAGTAAATGATTTAATTTATTTTTCATTTCTCGACATAATTCGCTTCATAACTTTACATATATTTTATCGTTATAGAGAACGACGAGTGGGTAAAATTGTTTTTTTAACCCTCCGATTGTGATGCTTTGCTGTACATTGCGTTTCGTTTTGGACAACTTGTAAAACGGTTACCATTAACTCTTGTTCTGAAAAAAAAATGCATTAATATCTACTTAAAACAAATATAATTTTACGGTTGATTTACAATCGAAATTGTATGAGCGGTTAGTTCGATTTCTACGACGAGCTATCATTTTATAGAAAATTCACAATCAGCTGCGTCTGTGTGCTGTTTCGGATCAGTAATTTTTAAGTCGATAAACTTCTCTGAATTATTATGTGTTTTCGCGTGACCGCTTTTGTTTCGAAACGACGTATATCACGAAATTCAGTTTTAATATATCGAAATCAAAACATTTTTTTTTCCAGTCCAAATGAGTTTAAAAAATTATATATATATATATATATTTTTTTTTTTTGAAAAATGTGTGTGAACGCATTTAATACGAATTATATTATTTGAACGGTCTCGCGCGTATTTCTTAAATTTCTTACATATTATCAATAGGAACGCGTTTTATTTACAGTTAGGTATTATGTCTCATCATTAATCAGTCTGTTTTGGTTTAAAACATAATATTTTAAAATGTTTTTCGACGATCATCGGTTTTTAGAACACACCTATAGAGAAAATGCTCTTGACATTTTCGTACAGGCGAATAGAAAATAGACAGTAGAATATGTCAAATTTCTAAGTTCCCAGTAGTTCTTTTTCTTCAAATATTAATAAAATATAAAACGCATAATAAAATCTTACCGGGTGCCACAATTATTTCGTGATCGTTAGTACCAATCTTTAAAACAAACAAATCGTTTGTGGGATCTAAATTTCTGACTACGCCACTCGCGCGATCGAATATCGTTTTTGTCACGTTTCCGTACCTTAATGCAGTTTCTTTGTCATCTGACGTGCTTCGAACTAACGATGCTGTAAAACGCCTTAGATATAATGTAATACATCACACATACTCGTATTATTTCGTAATGTAAATGAAAAAAAAAATGAATTATCAATTTGAGAAATATTGTCAAAGAATACTTAGATCAGAGTCCTCTTCGTTCTTAATCACGATGATATCAGAAACACCAGGGGCCGTTTGAACGCGATCCAACATATCTTCAAAATCTTTGTCCATTTTTTTTTTTTTTGTCAAAATTATTCGTAGTCCTGAAGTTTGTACTTTAATTTTATGCAAATATTAATTATAAATTGATTTAAAAATTACGTAAACAAGATTTTATTTCCATAGACGAATACAATTTCAGTTATTATTAGATGTGGCTAGAGAGAGCCTATATATATTATATAAATATTATAATTTTTACTAAAATATGCTTGAGAACTTGTGACTGTTTTATACTGTACAGTGTACACTATAAACCCAAAATCACAAAAATAATACACTGTTATCGCGTATACGTATTTCGACGACTACCTACGTTGTTATCTTCAACGCGAACCGACTGCTACTAAACCGTTAGACACTATTCACACCCGTATTTATACAGTTTATACACCTCCGATGACGTCACCACAAAACGGCCGCGTCGGTTGGTCGTGAGTCAACGACCACGCCCAACGCAGTCTATGCTGTCGCCATCTGGTTTCCATTAAATTAATTTTAATAATGAATTTTGTAATGGACTCGCAAGTCCAACAAGTAATTTTTAATTTTTAACATATCTATTAATTTTCTTATGTTTAATTCTTTATAATTCTTTACATTTTTAAAAAATGTTATTGATTTATTATTATGGTCAGTATTCATTAAATGTTCCGCAACAGGAGATTTTTTTTCGTCTTCTTGTTTTTTAATATTTCTCAAATGTTCTGTAAACTTAATATCCATATTTCTTTTGTTAGGCGCCTACATAGCATTTATCACATTTCTCACCTTAAATTCTATAAATATCCGATTTCCCATCTTCTTTTCTTTTATCCTTTGTGTTTCCTAATAGCGCTTTCAAATTATTGTTTTAAGTTGTTAAACTAATAACAATACAGTTTGAATAACTTGTTGAGCTGGGACTGAAGACCATTACAAAATTCATTATTGAAATTAATTTATTGTAAACCAGATGGCGGTAGCATAGAAATGCGATGGGCGCGGTCGTTGATTCTCGACCAACCGACGCGGCCGTTTTGTAGTGACGTCATCGGACATATAAACTGTATAAATACGGGTGTGAATAGTGTATAACGGTTTAGTAGTAGTCGATTTGCGTTGGAGATAACAACGTAGTCGTCGAAGTACGTATACGCGATAAAAGTGTATTATTTTTGTGATTTTGGGTTTATAGAGTATATTATATAATCTTTAACTTCTAGTCTTGTACTACTTCAGTAAGCATTTTTGAACAGAACTTAGACGATGTATTTTAAATATATATAAATATATAAGAATAATTGTAATACACCTACCGTCGGAAGTTGATTTTATATGGCCATGGGTTAGATTTTTTTTTTTACTTAATTTTCTTAATTGTATTTTTAAACACAGATTAAATTACATTAATATATATGTATATATATATACATATATATATATATATATATATATATATATATATATATATATATATATATATATATATATATATATATATATATATATATATATATATATATATATATATATATATATATCAAGGCAATATATTGTAACGTTGTAATGCCAAAATAAAAAAAAATAATTACGAAATTAAAATCGTAATGGGTGACGATGGACGTTTTTTTAATGACCGTGTTAGTTAGTTTTATACCGTACGTTTTTAAAATACCGATACCACGAAAAACTTTCAACGGGTATGTGCCAGTCATACTGCATACAAAAAAAAAAAAAAAATGTAATTTATTATTTATTGTACATTATAACATTCCCCGTCTACTTTACTCGCTGTTTTCTATTTTCTTCTGTAAAAAAGTTTATATTTTTACAAATATCTCGATTTAATTCCTATCGATGATTTCGTATTTATGCACGTTTTATCCGCAGCAGAATTCGATTGTGTTCCGAAAGAAATTTTAATTATTTCGTAAGGTTCTATCGAATTTAGCAGTTATTAATAGTGTATAACTATACGATTCATTCTACACATAAATAATGTTCTTCAATATATTTGTATAAATGTTTTTTTTTAATCGATACCGATTTTTTTCGTTCTTAAGACCGTGCGGTGTTTTTTACATTTCGTCAGTTCCATGTAAAATAAAACGTAATTTAACTTGTATACGATAAATTATTTATAAATAGATTTTTATTTAATTTTTTTTTTTTATTGTTGTGATTATTGATGTACTGTAATCCAGTACAACGTTCGAACGAAACGTTTATGAGATTTCTCTCGCGAGTTATTGCGAAATTAAAGCGAATCTTGAATATATATATATATATATATTAATGTTTTTTCTTGGTTATTGTATTTTTTTTTTTAATACCTGATAATGACTTTTCATCGAAATCGGTAGTAAACAAACAGATTTAATACAACAACTCGCATATAATTCTTTATTTTACATAATAATCGTTGGCCTAATTCACATATGCATATATACCTACATATAAAAAAATATATACACGAGTATATAGGAATTTATTATTTGTTTTTTTATTTTATTGAAATCGAACAGTGAAAATACTTGAGAAGTTTAATATTAAAAGTAGAATATCGAAAAACATAATATTATTGTGCTTCAAACACGTTTTTTTTTTTCGAATTCGACTGTAGTGTATACTGTATTTGCTCCAGTATCGTATCTCGGATCGCAACGATTTATTTTACGTGCATAATATTTATTCGTTCTGTATACACCTACTCGATATATAAATATTTTTTTGTAAACGAAATAACTGACCGAATCTCGAATGTAAAAGTCGTTACTGTTGTTAGTAATAAATTATGTAAAACTGTATTTTATTATGACGTGATATACGTGTATTAGCTTTACTGCAGATAATATTCATTCAGACATTACCGACGGGAGTTCTTGATAACTTAGCTAAAGACTCTAAATTGTCGGGATTAAATTTGATTCCATTTTTAGATTATTATACCTAATTTAAAATTTTATTAATAATTTCGTTTGTCAAAAGTTTACTCATATTTATTAATTTGTCGGGGGCAGGGGAGGGGTAGGAGGAGTTTCTTTGATTTACGATTATTATGTATACATTAAATTAAAAATTGATAACTTTTTAATTCAGTAAGTTTCCAGGTATTTTGATTATGTGCCTAATTTTTATTTTTTTTTTGAAAAACGATCAATCAGTGGATTTATTAACAAATTCCCATTTAGTTCACTAACTTGTAGGTAATTATTTCTCTATAAAAATAAAATCATATAATATACAATGTGTTCTATTCAAATCAGACCGTCACTAATTAAATAATAATTTGTTTTGTAATTGAATTTGATTTTGAAGGGCTTTAAAATTTAAATTTTCAGTCACGTATTGAATTTTTTTCTTTAGTATGAAATATCATATCAGGTATAATTTGGTACATAATATATATGGTTGGTATATACACGTGTGTGTGTGTGTGTGTGTGTACTATAAACAAACAGTAAAATGCCAAAGGAGAAATATGTCAAAACCAAATATAAGAAATATAATTAAACCTTTAAAAATACATACGTCGAGTTTCGACAACAAAAACAAGAAAAAAAAAACAAAAAGTTATTTTATACTTATTTGTTTTTCGTATATTGTTCGACGATTCTTCAAGTTTCTGTTTTTTTTTTCCTATATTTTGTGATTTGCTCGTAAACTTAATTGTAGACTATGCGTCTTAGCAAAACACGTTTTTCGCCCCACGTCAAAATGCCAATACAGATTTCCCTCTGTTCCAATGTAGAGTAGGTTGTCCACGTTGTTCGTTATATTGCTGTCAATAATTATAAATCCGCGCACCAGAACCATATTCGTTTTCTATCATTTTTTTTTTTTTTATTCTTCTACTTTTATTATCTTTACGTTTTCTAACGTCTTTTTTAATAATATTAATTATGTAATTGTGTTTTTGTACAGTATCCAACTTTTTGTCGGTAAAAACAATTCGAAATAAGCTTTAATAATTCGCACGAGGGTTAATTATTATTATACTCGCGATTCATTTCTCGTAATATAATCATAATGTTTTAATTATTGTTTGAAACTAGTTCAAAGCTCTAATAAATTATTGTTCACGGCCGAAGTAGAATTCTTTTTTTTCTTTTTTTCTGTTAACCGTAACGCTCGTATCCGTTTAGGTTTTTGTTCGAGTTTAAATTCGATTCTTTGATCTTTTATTTTTTGCTTTATTGGATTCGCGACAAATTTCCCCGAGGTATTATTATAGGTCCAAAATTCCACGTTTATTTTCCAAATCGTTTAATATTACATAATTACTGTTATGTTAAAAGTTAGTTTGACGTGAAAAAAAAACGACGTGTGTTGATAAAAAGTCGTAATTCCTGTTTTTTTCGGTTTTTATTTTAAACCGATGATCGTTTTTTACTTGACCAAATTTTTGTACATATATTGTATTTATTTTTTAGACAATTTACATCGTAGAAAACGTATTAATTTTTTTTTTTTTTTTTGATTTATTCGTTGGGAATTATATGAACTGTGTACGCGTATATAATACACAGGAGACATATTCTGCAAATAATACGTACATATATATTGACCTTAAAAAATTCTCGAGTAATTATACAGTGGAAACACAGATATTATGTAACTGATTTTCTTGTTACCGAATTTAAAAACGAATCGTTTAATTCTATAGTTACAACGTAGCTTTTAATTTTCAGTTTAAATGTACCGGTAATTTAATCGATATATTTAGGTACGTGTGTTATACTGTGATATATGGATCTATAGTGAATACGACATTATGATTTCGTTGAAACGTGTACGCTTTGCAAACAAAAACAGTTGCATAAATAATTTTGCTTCGGTTCAATAATGAATTAATTTGAAATTTCCTATAAAACACACACACACGTATATTTATATATTAATTGATGTATAGCGCGTTGATTTATTTTGACGAATAAGATATTTTCACTGCAGTGTATACCTTAATGGAACGGTTTGATTTTTAAATCTTAGTTCCAGTACAGTAGTACACTGAAAACCTTTCAATATCAAAACCAATAAATACGAACTGCTTTAACTTATTCTCCGTGTGTAATCATCGGAAAATTACCGATCATACAATAAACGCGATGTTGATTTACGTTCAATTATTTTGTAAACGATTCAATAGTTTTTTTATTCTTACATTATCTCTATGTTTTACGTATTGGTAATTATTAAGTTGTCCATTTTTTATATTTTTATTTTTAATTACTGTTATTATTATTGAATTATTGTAATGTTTACCGTTCGCGATATAAGAAACCGCTATAGACGCCACAGAGCGGGCATCTAATGCGACACGCTTATTGGTCGGCTGATCGTTATCAATTATGCTAAATTGTTATCACTCATTAGTTATCATTTTTATTATTATAAACGAACGGTTTTTTTTTTGTAAATATGTAAATCTAATTTTATCATTTTATTAACATAAACACATTAAATATGTATCTTAAAAATATCATAGATAAAATGAATATTTGTAATAACAATCTGCGTTGCGAATTAGTAGATATTCAGAATAATGTCGAAGTGATACGTTGTTATTTAAATATACGGAAGACGACGTTAACATATTCTTTGCTCTATTCAAAGAAAACAGTGTCACTAATTGGATTGTTCAGGAACAATTAAAAAATTCGTTTTCAATTACAATTTAACTTATAATTATTAAATTGAAGGATTCAATAAATTAAATTCAATCAATTCTAAATATATTTTCGTTTTCGTTTCCGAATTTCTTATTTTACAGTACAAGGTATTTTCAAGTGTAATAAAGAATAAAATTATTATAACAATTAATTAGTGGAATTTTTTTCTTTAAATAGAGCAAAGAATGTGTTAACATCGTCTTTTGTATTTGTAATGAAATGATAAAATTAGATTTATATATTTACAAAAAAAAACCATTCGTTCATAATAATAAAAAAATGATAACTAATGAGTGATAACAGTTTGGCATAATTGATAACGATCAGCCGACCAATAAGGGTGTCGCATTAGATGCCCGCTCTGTGGCGTCTATAGGGTTACTATTATAACGCTTACCGTTCATAAATAAATAATAACGGTTTAAGCAGAGTCTTGTTCATTATATTACGTTTAAAAAACGCGCAGTTCTAAACGAAAAATTAGAAAGAATTCTTATAATTTGAAAACAATAAATAAATAATTACGGTTTATATATAACATTGGGTCGTATGCGAAATATAATCTTTGTATTTACATAGAATTTTATATTTTCGATAAAATATTGACGAATAATCAACGTAGACTGCTGAAATTCGTTTTCAAATCGTTATATGAACTCCGCTATTATACATACTATCGTTTTTGTATTTAAATCGAACGTTACAATAATAATAATAATAATAATAATAATAATAATAATAATAATAATAATAATAATAATAATAATAATAATAATAATAATAATAATAATAATAATAATAATAATAATAATAATAATAAGTATACAGGGTTTTAAACGAAACCGACGTGTTTATACAATATCGTGTGCGCGATTCGTAATAATTAAATATTAACGATTTCGAAAATTTCATAATGTAAAAAAACCAAAGAGTAGTGAGCCGCGGGTGTTGTGAAGGATACGGATTAAACGAAATATTTAGAATAAATTAATTTTTTTGGTAGGTTTTTTTTTTTGCAGCGTTTAAAAACTATTGAGAAAACAATTTTTTCTTCCAGTTTTCCGGCTGCTTTTGAATTGCGCTCACGAGTAAACTGCCGGGAAAATCGAATAAAAAAGTTTCAAATAAAATATCCGTTGGATAAGATTTGCTACCGGAACGTAACGAGCGCACGACGAGATCGTTCCCGAGCATTTTTTCTAGTAGACAATTTTTGTACACAGAAAAAAAAATCCGTTATCTTCTATAATCTAAATAAAAAATACATTATCCCAATAATAAAATTTTGTTTCAATACTCGCTGTAATTATTCATTCCGAACGCATCCGTCGCCGTATATAATTTAATTAATTATCGTTATTGTAATTTTTTTACGGATGACGGAATAAATAAATCATAACGGAGTCGCGCCGAGTTCGGACGAGGAGAGAGAGAATATGTTATCTGCACGTATTATACGAAAAAAAAAGAATAACTATTAATTAAACAATAAAAGATTGTTTTTCATTTTTATTTCGAGTAATACGAAAGGGACAGGCCTTTTTAAAAAGTTAACAATATAAAAAAAAAGAAAAATCGAAGTTTTGATACAGCCTCCGCCGTGTACACGCAATACGTACGTACGCTTAACTCGGTATGATACGGAGTTGCGTGTGAATTTTTAACGAGTTTATTTGAAAAGCTTTTACAAAAAAAAAAAACAACATACACCCGGGAATTGGATGTTTGTACGTAATAATACAAGAGTAAGAGTTCCTTTACTTTTTTTTTTTTTTTGTTAAATCCTTAAAAGTATTCAATCAAAATGCTGAAACAAAGTAGTCGCGCGCGTGCAACGATGACGACAAACACGTCGAATAAAAACAGCCGAGACAGACGCGTGTAGAAAAAAAAACGAGGCGTTTCGGGTAAATGTACGTGTACATATAAATGCACCCATTGAACGAAATCAATTTTTAAATGACGTTATGAACACTGTAGGTATATAAATAATATAACTGATAGATATGTGGATTTATATATACTATAATATCTATACATTAATAAGTATTCATAAAAAATAATAATGACTTATATGGTATGAAGTACTACTATTTATATTTACTTATAAATTATATTTATAATAATATCCTATAACATATCATACACATTATTATAAGTGATATTATAAGTATAATACTTAATACTTTATTATTTACTGTATAATACTTTTTTTTATAGGTACATCTTCTTACAGAGATTATTTAAAATTTAGTTTTGTATTTTTATTGCTTAAGTACATAGTTTTATGTTTTTGGTCAAGGGTAGTAAATACAATATTGCAGTTTTACCATTTAGAGTCTAATTAGTTAAACTAATTTTACGTTAAACTAAAAAACAACAAAAAACTATAAGTATTAGTCACACAAAAAGTTATAGGTAGTGTTTACATGTTTTGGTCCAGGTGAGTAAGAGATTTTAGATTTAAGAGTCCAATCATGAGTAAAACTAATGATGAACAAAATTTAATTACAAGTATTTGTAAATACTTTTACTAAGTATTTATACTCGAATACTTAAGTACTTAAGTATTAAGTATTTAAATACATATTTTAAATACTTTTAAAAACAAGTACCTGTATCTGTATTTGAATACTTTTAAAAAGTATCTTTTACAACACTGAGTATATCTATTTACGAATAAAATATTACGTACGTTATTACTGTAATATTAAAAGTATGTATTTTTTTCCTAAATTCAGTTTTACATCCATTTATTGTAAAAAAAAAAGTGATTTACATTTCGATGTGTAATAACGATTAAAACTAACTTCTTTCAATTTCAAGCGATATAAATTCAACAACAAAAATTACACTTCCTTGCCGGAGACTTCTTTTAGCTTCTATATTTAAATATATGAAAATCGATTGTATTCAATATCGAAAGGCCCGGACATCGCAGCAACGACTGGAGTAACTGGAAAACATTAAACAGGTCAAGAGTAGGTGTTGCTCGGACAAAAAATGACTTACGAAAGTGGAGGTACAACGCAGGGCCCGAAAATTTCGATTGCGGACGTGAAAAGAATGCATTCAAATTATGCCCTCTTAACTCATTGACAAGCACTGCACTCGACAATATAACGAATACGTAATTGATGCGGCTCTAATGGTGCCCGTAAACTATCGAGCTTGGCGAACGGATTGCTGAGCCGAGCTCGTAGGCCATTTTCCTCACGTACAATTATTGTCATTTCCAAAACTGTGTGATTTCTCGATCTACAGTCTTCTTTATCAATATTTTTTTTTTATTGATATTAATCACTCTAGTCGGCGTGTATAGGGAATTGTAAAATTTAAAAGAATCGTATTTTCGTATGATTTGGCTGTTACACACGTAGATAATACATAATGGATAGGCCATATTCGTTTTCAGGCGTTCCCGAATCTTCCGTCTCACTCGGCAAATATTTAGATAACCGATACGTAGACAACAGAATGTACTATTTTTCAATTATTATTTCATGGATAAAACTATTATTTCATGGAACAAAAAATAATATCTTGCCGACTAGGATAGAATATATGATTTTATTAATATTGCTATCTCTTCTTTATTCAGGAACACTGCCCCCGCTACACATATTGTATACACATGGCCTGGCGAGCTTGGATTATTTCAACCTTTAATGCTCACGGTCCAAGCGCGACAGCGTATCGGACGACATCTAAAAATCTAGTCAAGATACGAAGTAAAAAGGAAATATAAGGAGAGGATGGGGAGAAACGGATGCATTTCGACGGGGCCTGGACGCGATGAGCGTAGAAGACATTGTATTACTATTATGATACTTACGAGAGCAGAGAGTGTATTGATTTTCAAATCTGCAGCAAACACTCCACGAGAGTTTCCGAAAATAATTCGATTCGACGTGATGACGGTTCTACAATATTATATTATGTATTGACGTAGTATGATCGTGACGTGTGTGTGTGTGTGTGCTTCGTACGTACACAGGGTCCGAAATCTCATATTTGTAATTCCACAGAGCACATTATTATATCAACAAAAAAATCCTAAAAAAAAACACATCGCGTAACGTATATAATCGTATTGTATACACAACATTACTCTATTATTTTTCTTTCGGGTATGCTTTTCCTAACGTGCTCGGACGTCAAAAGTCTCATCACGTGTCAGATTCATATTAGACACGACCGCGATGACGTACATATATAGGTACGTGTTATACGCGAATACATTGCGCCACGACGAAACAAACGAATACAGCTCTAGTCTGTTATTTCTTCTGGAGTTTTGTATTAAAAAAAAAAAAATTTCTCTCGTCGAAATGACAGAAACCTGAAAACGATGGCGGGCAAAAAGAAAAACAGACCCTTAACGATTCCATTTAAACGAATTATAACCGTTCGTACATCTCTCTGGACGTTACCGAAATCTGCTGTTCGGGCGTCAAAGGTTTTCACCCCGACCGCGACCCAGTACATTTCAATCATAACGTCGCGCGTAACCGGTCGAAACACTTGAGGATTATAACGAAAAACTCGAGCCGTATTATTGTCGAGTGAAAATTTTCTAAAGGACGAAATATATATACAGAACTCGCGTCTATTATTAATTAACTCGTTCTCGAAGAAGGACGCGCAAGGATCGAGGCACAATGTAGTATTTACACGGATTTCCGCGACCCTATATTATATATAATTGTACTCGAACGATGAAACTCGCGCTAGAAATTTCGAACAACAGACCGTGTCGTGCACGCTTATAATTCTGTACGCAGAAATCGACCGATTATATTATATTATACGCTTACCGACGGCGTTATGGTACCTAGACAGTTACCGGCCGTATTATAGGAAGAGTTTTGTTAAAAATACAATTTCAAATAATATTTATACTCGTTTTTCAAGACAAAACCACAATTAATATTGATATAAATAATACTGATTGAATTATAATCATGGATTTATTTTTCTTGGCTGTACGTAGGTACAGGTTTTATGAACTGCTGGCGACGTTATTTTATGGATTCTAAAGAAGAACAAAAAAAAAAAATTTGGTTATTAGATATTTCTATATTTATATTTGTTTCTGATATTCAACGATTCTCTCACATATATAGCATAGCAAACGTGTATTTATTCCATTTGAAACAGTGCGGACGTACGCTAATTTATAGTCGACACCGATAAAGCACTACACGAAACTTTGATCGAGAACAAAAATATTGCGTTGGGTGCGCGGTCTTTGGGTGTGTTTCCAGATCGTTGAATTTTCGTTTTTTATATCCTCGATTTAGTCGTAGGATCATTTCCGAGACATTGCAAGAAGAGTGAAATTCAACTAATCCTGTAAAACGCGTTCACCTGATATTTTATCGAAAGCAATTATTTTTACGCGTTTTCAAAAAAATTCTATGTCCGCTAAAATCGGCCAAAAATAGAAAACCCAATGAGAGCGGATTATTTGACACCCAGATCCTTCACATCCTTATAATTATGCTGCTGCAAGGTCCAGGTCGTCCAGAACGAGTCCGCAAGGAAACTCGACAAAACCGATATCGAATATTAAATATATAATTAAAGAAAATTTATACGCACAGAAATGGTGTACATGTGGTGTTAGAAATACGCAGTTATATTAATGCGCAATCGTGAGCGTACAATGATTTCCTATCGACACGCTAAGTGTAGCGTGTGAAACGTAACACACGGCACTCGTTTCTGTCTGTCAAAATACAGTTGTATTCGTATAGGTATATATTATATAAATATACATTTTTATATAATATAACTTTGTAATTTTTTTTTTTTTTTACATTTTTTTTTGCATATTTTATTTTATGTTTTTCCTCCTTTCTTTTGTTCGCTACGTCATAAATGCAGTATGAAATTTTGATTTGTATATCGTAGCTTACGACTCGAATTAATATATATATATATACGTTGTTAAGAAATATATTTTTACGACGATTGTTTACAAGAATAATATTTTCTCGAATAGTAATCGCGTATGTTACACGGCGGTCAAGTGCAAGGATAATGTATAGTTATAAGAGATATTGAAGATTTTACCGTCGTATCGTCTCGGGAGACTCCGCGTATTTATCAGCAATGACCAGTGTGTTATTTGCGCAATTTTGTCGTTTCAAAAATGTATAGAGTATATAAATCGTTTTGTATTTATTCATTGAGACATACTATAATAACGCGTAGAGTTGCATAGTGGCTCGCGTGAAATAAAACTGTGCACTGGTTTACACGGGAATCGTGCCGACTTTTGTAGGTGCTTGTCGTAGGATTTTCGAATTTTTTTTTATCGCCTTTTTTTAATTTTTTTAAAAAAAAATTGAGAAATGTGTATTTGAGCGGAAACTCGAGGTTCGTGCAGTACACGACCGAATAATATTATTGTAATGCGCTGTTTTTTAAATCTCACGGATTTCGGTGTTTTCCCGCCAGAGACACCGACCGGCGTATTAATGTAATTAAAATACGGCAAAAAACCTGGGTATGGGTGTATAGCGAAAAAATCCGTTGAAAAATCGACTGTGTTTGTTTGATTACGTTAAAAGCCACACGGCGGCGGCGTCGTCGTACGCTCGGATAAGCAATATTCGTCGCCGAAAGGATTTCAATAATTTATGAGCGATGATTTTCATAGCGAAACACTTTGGTTGGTGTAGAAACGACTTTTTATTTTTGTGTATGGTTACTGATGGGGAGCACTGTCGCCGAAATCATCGCGATCCCTAAAATTACCACAGTTGAGATGAATACAGACGGACGATGGATCGGACTCGGCCCGAGGACAAAAGAATTGCAAATACGCTTTTCTGATTGGTCTCCCCAAATCAATGTAGGCCCACACGACGGTATAAATTATTGCGCTGATGTTATACAGTATTATTGTACGACTTCTTTATTATCCCAAACAATATTATCATAATAATGGTTACCACGTGCCGGTGAAAATTTAACGCAAATTAAACACCGATTGCTTTTCAACTGTGTGTGTGAAACGAGTATATTTGACACGAGCGCCAAACCAGAATTCACAAAATTAATTTTATGTAAACAACACAAATAACAACATTCCTCACGGAGTAATGTTTAAATTTCAGGTAAATAATATTATGCCATCATGCGGTTACACTGATTTGTGGGTTTTTCGAATGACGTCATTTTTTTTTTTGGTGGTTTACGTCGCAGGTGATCCATTTGTACTCATCTAATCCGTGCTATTACTCTCTATATTTAAAAATTTCTTAAAAAACTCATTGAAATATTAATAAATTTTACGATCAGCGGTGTAATTACAGGGAGGGGGATTTGGGTGTCGTATCCCCATGACCATTTTTTTCTGCAGACTGGCCACTGGCTCACCACATTCATGTTCTTATTTAACGTAATAACGTGTAGTGTATTTTATCGAAATAATACAAAAAAAAACTTGAATCCTCTATTCGCTATGCCCCTATGCTAGCAGGTATATACAACTACGATAACATACATCATGGCTAAATATCTAGGTATGACAACAGATTTGTGATACGCAGTTATGATTTTTTCTTCTATGAAAGTGCCACCACTTCCATAGAAGAAAAAATCTTTATCATATTACTTGTTATTGCTGTGCATGGCTAAATATCAACATAAATGGCAAAATAATAATCCGGGTGCCAGTTCCATGGAAAAAAAAAATACGATATTATTGTTTTTTCCATTGATGCGCAGACCGAGCCGCAATTTGGACAATATGTTGTCATACCTAGATATTTAGCCATGATATACATTATATTATATCGGATTTTAATTTAATAATAAATTCTCCGAGCACTGGGTTAAATGAATATTATTTTATCGCTAAGTCGCGGTCGTATAAACATCAATATTAACAATTATCTTATATCTAACAATAATTATTTGGAGAGGGGGGGGTAATATATAAAATCTACATAAATGTTATCCCCCCCCCCACAATCGTGACCAAATTACGCCACTGATGACGATGATGATGATGACGAAAAATATATGTTTTCTCCTTCACCGATCGTCGCTGCAGACATCTTTCCCCGCCAATATCGTATAGTGGCTATCAACCCGTTTGTATTTTCCTATTCCATATCCGCGCGATCGTTGCTGCAGGTTTAGGTAATATTCGATGATTTCCCCCCGGCCGTCGCGTCAGAAGAAAAGGCGAACGGGTTAATAATATGACCTTGTAGTATTCTGGAAACTTCTGTGTTATAAACGAAGCCACAATACGCGGTGATGGTGTTTCACGATACGCGTGGCAGACTGCTGCGAGAACCGCAAACTCTGTGGATAAGTTTATAAGTCAATAAACCGTTCCGGAACTGAAAAGAGAAAATCAACGTAGACGCGGAGATTGGCGATATCTGCTAACGAGCGGTGTCGAACTTCGTCGACTGCACACTGTTGTTGCCGCCTGTCAGAAAAACCGAGCTGTACGCCGGATATTATATTTTTCGTCGAGAAATATTCGTAGAAATTCGTCGTAGTCGACGAAATAACGCGAACTGTAATTTAATATAACTCGTTTTTTTATCAGAAAAAAGAAATTAAATTCTCGGCGTGAAATTAAACACCGTTCATTTTAAATACAAAAATTTATCGTCGATATTATAATGATATTATTAGGAATTATTGCAATAGGTACAGGTGTGAAATTAGTATAAGGGACATTCGAGTAACATCGTTCTTCTATTTAGTGATGTTTTTATTTGATACATTTTTAGACTCTGAGCGGAGCGATGAATCTATTGTTTTTACAATAATATTTTTATATATATATATTTAATAAACCCGCCGTTTTTAATTGTTAACTATTTGAATAATCCGGAAACAATTTCGAGCGAAATGGCGGTATTTTATTTTCGTTAACTTATTTTTACACTACCGTAAATCAATAGCTACGTTTGTAGTTATGATTAGGGCTTTGAATTTAATGCAGTAAAAAAAACCTTAAAATATACATTTGAAATGTCAAAAAATGCACTTTAAATGCCAAAAAAATGCCAAAAATTTTAGTATAATGTGCACTTAAAATTGTTTTTAAATGCACTGAAAATTTGTATTTTATATTCATATTAATGTTTATATTATACAAATATAAAAATTTAATTTTTGATTTAATTTGAATTCGAATTTCGAAGTTAATAATTGATTCTCTCGTCTAATAATAATAATAATAATAACTATTTCACTATAACTGCCTTATCGAATCCTGACCAAATCAAACGCTATAATTACACCCTTATACAACTTGTGTAAAATATTGTTTTATAAAATATAAATTTTTCGTATATACAGCATGTGCAAAATAATATTTCAATTTGAAGAATTAACTGCTTTATTGTTTCTAATAAATTCCGATTGCAACGTTTATATAATATATATAAGAAGAAAACAGTAAACAGTTTGATACATTTCTTCTTTGCTTTGTACATTATTATCATAGTGTTGGTATTGGACGTAACGTTATCGAGTGACTTTTGAAGAAAACTCATAAATAAATGAATGGGATATTTAGACTCAAATGAAAGAATACAATTTGTAATGAAAACTTTGCCAATACAATAAACTATCGCGAATATAATTTCTTTTTTCTACGACTTTACCGCGTGTATTCTTTTTTTTGTCAACGAGTTTACTATATACAGATATAAGGTACAGTAAATTATTTAATTATTGTACATAAGAAATTTAATCGAATCGCTCGTTGTTCTCCTGTAACGGATTTAAAACGGTAAATAATAATAATAATAATATTGTGTTTAAAAAATAATTATTTTTTTTTTTACAAAAAAAACTTTTCGCCACAGCTCTTTTCCGCAGAAAATATTCTTCTGTCGTCCGTGTTCAAAATTAAGCCCATAAAATATTCGTAATTAAATATACGTACACGCTTTTCGTCATTCGTATTTCTTAATTTTTTCTCAGTACATAAAATAAAATTCTAAAATTCGACGGTACGGTAAATTATATTGTGATGAAAGGGTTATGCAGTCGGTCTTTGTTCTTTGACAATGGCGCGAAACAATTTCAACGGTAAAAAAAAATAACGCGTTTTTTGCAAGTGCCTGCGCCCGTATATATAGTAACATTATATTATATGACTTTCCGAACTACGCGAATCGCGTACATTAAACAGCACTTTACAATAAAACACGGTCTGGAAATTTCAATGAAGTAACGAATAATAATAATAATAATAATTATTATTATCGCGTCGAAATACCGGGCAAAGTTTTATTAATCTCTGTGATTAATATTCTCGTAGTGTATACTTTTTTTTTTGGCTGTTGAGTAAAACGCGCTGCTGCACCGTATAATAATACGCCCAGGTGCTCCGCACTGAGGAGAGATATCCTCAGAAAGGCGGCAGTACGTTTTGCGCTGTTCCGCGTTCTTCTAATAAATTGTTTTGTGTATTGTTTACAAAATACACTTCTCGTCGTTACGTTTTCGAGCAATGGCGGATATCTGGGCGAGGGCTATAGTTGAATCGCCCCCACCTCCCTTTCAGTATATTTCAGTATATTTTAAACACACGTTTAAAACGGTGAAATACCTATCATAAAATTTTGAAAAAAAAGGAGAGGATTTGAACACAGACCTGCTAAAAAAGTGCTAATGCAAAAGAGGATGCGGATCGTTTTTTTCAATTAAAATATCCGTATAATCGTCCGTAATTGATTTGACTCGTTAACTTCTAATACTGATAATGCGAGGAGGTCGAACTCAATGGTCAGGGGGAGGGGAGGTCTTTAACTCACTGTTGAGTTTGAGTTCACCCCCGTCAAAGGCTTTTATATAACCTCTACTGCTTTCGAACCTTTAATATAAAGATATTTTCGATTTAATTTTAATCGTAATGGATACGAAACGAATAAAACTGTATACTTCATAGTTTTTGATAATTAATTTTTTTTGTTTTCTAAGTACGATTTTTTTTTTTGGAAAAACTTTGGTACGTTTCGGATACTACGACTTACAAGTCTGCTGTTGCTTCCGACGTATCCACTTGTTGTACCTGCAGTACAACGCGACAAGAATTCCGTAAAACAGATTAAATCGACTTTTTTTTGCTATCTAAATATGTCTTCGAAAATTGACAGTCTGTAAATTTTAAATGTACAACAAACGTAACGTTTGTTCGATTAATTCCGGCGAGAAATTAACGGGTGTGGGGGGAGGATTTTAAACTGTTCGACGAATATTCAAATCCGTTTTTACGATTTGAACGAATCGACGTACAGGACCGTACTGAACGAGTATTCGAAACGTGTAAAATGACGTGAAAGGATAGGGAAAATTTTCTAAAAAAAATCGACGAATTGCTATCTAATCGAAAAACCGTATCGACAGTTTTTTTTTCCGATTCTTACTCGCACGAATCGAATTAAAAAACTATCGTTTACCGCGACAAATCCGTTGACTAGGAAAAAATTTTACATCCGTCGAGTTTACGTTCGTCAGAACTCGGCCGTTCTACAATAATCACGTCCGTGTATTTTATATTAAACGAGATAAAACAATTCACGATCCCTTATTTTATCCGTTTGTAAAAAATTACGTCTTCTTAATCCGCGCGACAACGTTTTTGGATATATTACGCTGGTTTCGACAGAATATCTATACACAAATCTTCTATCCGGTTCCGGTCGGAAGTCGAATGAAAAAAACGTTACAATTCGAAAAAAAAAAAAAAAGAAAACCTGGAAAATATTTAATCGAAATCAAAAAAAAAATAAATAAATAAAAAGCATCGACGACGTGGACGTTGAAATTGTTATGTCTTTTTGCACGCAGTGTTGACTCTCGTCAGAAAACAATTGTTTTTTTTTTTTTTTAATTTGCTTCTCGCGAAACGTTCCAACGGTTTTTGATTGCAGAGATGAAGAATTATCGGGGAAAAAAAAGTACACACGGTGTGTTAATTTTTCTGATGTATATACGAACTATAAATATAGTCAATTTCAATATATTATTATAAGGTTTAGTGTAATAAGAAAAACAATATTCTGTGTACCGGACCCACGTATTATACGCGTTCTGTACACGGTAATGGGATTAAACGAGAGAAACGAGAAAACGCAAAGCTATATAATAACGATTTATCAGCGACTATAGGGCCGCGTTGACTTTAAACGTTTTTAAAATACAATTTTAAAAAAAAAAAACGCTTTTAAAAAACGGATTTACGGCGCCTGAAAACTCCGAAATATGATTCCAAAAAAAAATGCACTTAGAATAATTTCGTTTTTTTTTATGAGAATAAAATAAAATAAACGTAGTATTTATTATAAACACGCCCGAAAGCAATAAAAGTCCCGGCGTTTTAATAAATTCTGGAAATAATCTAAAATTAAACTAAACGATTTCGTAATAAATATTATACTCGTACGCAATGTACCTGTATACGGTTTGGATTTTTGTATTTTTGGACACATTTTTTTCCCTCGTACAATGTTATTCGGCGGAAATCATAATATTATATTCTTGCTCGTATATGTTCTTTAAAAATTTTAATTCGTTTCAAAACGTAATAGTGTCTGTCGTATACGCGTGAATATATGTGTGTATATTCGAGTGAAAACTGTATACTTACTACATGTGTTATGTGCGTTAAAATTATTTTTCACTCGGAAACGATTAAGCTTTAGACGCAAGCGTATTATATAAATTTGTTCGACGTTTTGTCGTACGTTATAATATAGAATAAAATACGATTTGAGATTTTTTTTTTTTTACAACACTGTAAATTTGAAAATTTTACAAAGCGAGTACAACGTACTTGTTTTAAATCTAAACTTAAATATAAATTCGAAAATTTTTTTTTTTTTTTTGAATACTCAATACCCGCGGAGTTCCTTTAATTATTATTATCGCATTAAACGTTTTATTAAGACTCGTGCAGCAGCAGCAGAGAGATGTTCGAGTCAGTTTCAGAGTGTACAACGCGTTATATTTTTTATGGACTAAAAAAAAACCTTGTCTAGACACGATTGGAGGAGGACGACCACACGTGTAGGCGTCCCGTACGCCACGTACTCGCGTGTGAGCGATACGCGGCGACGAGCACGTCGCGCGATTCCAACACACGCGAAATCCTTCGCGGTTGTTAAAAAAAAAAAATACTTTTTCGTCCTTTCGCTTTTATACAATATAAGGGATCGTTTTTTATTTATTTGATTTTTATTTTAAAGATGTGTTCGACGTGAACGGCGGCGTTAACTGCGCGCCGAGTTAATCCCTCGGGACCGACGCGACGACGATGGATACGTCTGGCGGCGGCGGCGGCGGAAAGCAGACGTGGCGCAGGCTGAGCTTGAAACAATACAAACGGGCTCCGACTCAGGACGCGGCCGAGGTAAGAATAACGATTTGCGATTAGTTTTTTTACTTTTTCGGCTTGATAGAAAGTGTGTAAAATCTACTCGGAGTAATTGGAGGGGCAGGGATAACGCGAGAATTTAATTTTGAATTTTTATTATTAATTCTAACGCGTTCGGGACAATATCTAAAGCAAACATATTGTGTCACGGTGTACCGTTAAACGCTCGAAAACCGTCCCCTGTATGAATGTAAATAAAATATAAAAAAGCTTATAAGATTAGTAAAAAAAAAAAACACTCATTCATAATTTGTACACTATATTTTACAAAATAAAATTACTGGGGAATGCTCGCGCGTACCGTTATACCCGGAATACATATATATATATATATATATAGTATTTACAGTCTTATTAGCTATTTATACACCTGAAGACGGCACTGCTCCTATACCTGGTAGAATTCTTTGGGTATACACAGACGTCATTGTCTCGCTCCGCTCGGAATCCAAAAACGCGTTAGATTTAATATTTACGAGTTGGAAAAAAAATCATCTTCGGTGTATACATGTAGGTGTAGCAACACGTATACGCGTATGTGCAGAATAATTTCATTATTTCCTTCGGTGCCTCCCCCTTTCGTCGTCGAAAAACGAATTGCGCGTACTGCGCGTGTAGCAACGAACATAATATAATATGGAGCGAGTCTCCTGCGTTATCGTGTGATGATGACGAGATGATGGCGATGATGCTGCGAAGTGTGTCGCGCAAGACGGTGTCGCGGATTTCGTGTACACGCCCGGAGGACAAAACGTAATTTAAAAGCGACGTCTTCAGCTCTGCAGACGAGACAAATGTCTTTAATTAAAATCGTTTACGCGAACTTGTCACTCGACACGGTATATTATATTTCTATTGCCTGCACATACTGCAGGCGGCGACATAAGCCACAGGATTCGGCCGTGCAGGCTCAGTGAGCGAACATTCTGTGGAATTTCATTATTATTCAATTCAATTCAGGATAATTTATTTTTATTATTATTTTTTTTTTTTGTTTGTGTTTCTGACCGTGTTCTACAAACTAGAGTACACACGGTTTCATACCGACCGTGCCTCAAAAAAAAGTTGAAAAAAATCGCGTTTTCTTTTTTTTTTCTTAAATAATTAAATTCTTTTTTCATTAGTATAACATTACCGATTATATTGCAATGTGTGAAAACGCACTGCTCTCCATAGTGATGGTATTGTAAATTCCACTGGTCGAGACTGATATTTATTAAGACTGTTTGATTCGCGTTGCCGAATATCGTGTAAAAACTAATGACATTCGTGTAAAACGTGGCGATTCAAATGAAATTATTATTGGAAGCGAGTTATGCTTTCGGATATACGAACACGGAAAAGTGTTAACATTTTTCGTATAATATGTTTATAACGTGAAAACACTATTATTTCTGAATAATAAATCGCGTGCGATTATCGATAATTCAAAGCCGGCAGGACTTGCGGAATTATCGAGTGTAAGAAATGTGTTATCGAGAGTCACGTAACGTGTAATAATAACATCTAAATAATATCAACGTATTACGTAATTAAATCATGCAGTGTGCTGTACCTACGTAAAACTTTATTGAATACAATCGGTTTTTGTAGAGAAAAAAAAAATCTATAATTTTTTTTCTGCTGCATTGAAACTTGTTTAGTTTGGTCAATGCCGCTTTCGAGAAAAGCTTTTTGAAAATCTTCGTACCTCCAGTCACTGATCGGAGCGAAAAGTCACACGCGTAATTTGCTGCCCGTCGACTGTATATTATACGTTTTATTATTATTACCAAGAAATTTTAATGTTTTTAAAAAAATTGTCGACGAAAATAAAATTCATTTTCGTTCCGACCAAATAAAAAAGAAAAATTAAAAAATACAACCCATTCCGGAACAAATATCGTAATTACTTCATATACTACGACCAGTTTACTACAAATAATATTTTTGTAGAGAAAAACCGAACGTGATCCACTCGTGGTCATTCAGCAAAACGAAAGTCAACTCTGATTTTTCGTGAACAAAACCACGTCGTCGTCACGTGTGCGAAATGTTTGTCATGAAATCGTTGCCGAACGAAAAATTGCATTTAATCAATAATTAACGTCGCAGAAAAGTATTGTAATTGTTAATGTTAGTGTATATTTCGACATAATGTACTTAAGTACGGTTATTGACTGTTATTAGTGTTTCATTAACGAAATCAATTTTCGCCGAGCCTTGCCCCCCCTCCTCCCGACATATCGAAAAAGTCCTTAAAGCAGGTTGGGAGAATTAAAGATTTTATAAAAAAAAAATACCTTATAAAATATAAAACGGTAATTATTATTCGCTCCGCGGATTACGCGTTATTATAGAAATGAATACGGACGTACAATAATAATAAGATAGTATTTAATTTCGTTTTCGTTCGGCGGCGTTTTGCTCGGACAATATTTTTTTAACTAGCGCGTTTAATTTTTAACGGTTGACGTTCGAATAGGGAAGACGAGTTTTAGACCGGTCAGAAACGAGTTTTTCAAACGTAGCCGGCAAATATTCGTATTAAATATATTTTTAAAGCGTGTCAGTACGCGAGGCCGTAATTAATAAATTTATATTTATATAAGTGTATATTATAGAAAATCGAACCGGAATAAAGAAATCTTAATTAATTATAAATGATTATAACGTCTCGGCGCGCGAATTGAAATTTTACCACTTCTTCTTAATCTCTTGATCGAGTCGACGGTTTTTTTTTTTTTTGTTATTTTCTTTTGCCGAATAGCTTTTTTGAATATTTTAATAACGAAACGTCGTCACATGGCAAAATTAATTTCCCCTCGATGATACACTGTAAAGGTATGTAATACGAATTTACTGTAATATTTGTTTCCGTTTATTATATTGGTTTTGCTAAACCGTTTGAGGATACAAAAAAAAAACGTTTTTGAAAAAAAAAAAGGAACGAATTAAATTCATACCACTGCAGTACTGGATCGATAACGTCCGAATTATTACACGCTTTGAGATGGATCGGCGTGTCGGGAAATCATTCGAATTTTTTCTGCGCGGAATTTTAACCGTCGGAGGTTTTTTTTTAAAGTCAATACAAAATTATTCGGATACGTATTTCGTCGGGTTTAACAAAATATTGGCAAAATATGTTTCTGTTACATTTCCAAAAGTGGTTTTCGAGAGATTCGGATAAACCGCTCTTTTGCGCCTGTTTATAATGTTCTCCTGTCAGTGGACCAGCATCGCGCAGTTATACAACAGAATTGACCATACGAAATTGAACGTACACACATATTTTCCGGATTTTAACGTTTTATTATATTTAAAACAAACAGCCAAACCGGACGTTTATTTTAAATTATGTCTTATAAAATCCTTGTGGATTAATACAAATGCTCGTTTTTCATTTTCATATTCGCCTATAAATATATGTAAATTATTATTTTATTCGATTACACAAAAACGCTAATGATTACGTTACTGGACAGATAACATTATCAAAGAGTAAAATTAAATAATTCGGAATAACATTTTAATTTGTTTTACATAATATATAACATTATGTATAAACGTATATTTTATTATATTCAAACAAATTTGTTTTTAATTGGAACTGTCACGGACATGAACTCTTTTCGGATAAAATTGATTCCGTCAAAGAAATATTAATTAACGTAGTGTTACGGACGCGAATTGAATTTTAAACTTTTCGCGAAATTAAACCAAACGCATTTGGAATTTTATAAATCAAACTCTTGTCAGGCTAATGAGAAATATTTCAATCGTTTTTTTTTTTTACGAATTGACGGGGTTCATTTTACACGATAATATTGTTATCACTATAAACCCGTAAGTATAATACATTTCCTACCAAAAAAAAAAAAATCAATCGTGGCTCATTGTAATTATTTATTTTAGAGACCAAGTGATTTTAATAAACTCAACCGTTGTGGATTATGATTGAAAATATTTGATTCACTATTTACTATAATCGATTGATAAGAGTTCCGTCCGAGTTATTTAGACACGTCAATACATATACAAAGTGGTTTTTTTTTGTTTGTTCATTACAGCCAGACTGTTCATCTAAGGAAATATCAACGGTCGAATTCCCGTCTCGTTTTTAAATCTTAATTAGTTCGAAAAAGTCCACGGTTCCCGTTCACTTCGATATAAATGCCAGGGATTGGAGTTATTATAATTTTGAAAATATTATCTACGAATATTTCTTTAATGAAATTAAATCAACGAATAAGTATTATGAACGTATAATACGATTTGTGTTTGAAATCTTAGCAGTCTTAATCGTTGGCTCCTGATAAATATTTTAAAAAAAACTATAATATTCGTGTACATTATAATCGTGTATACATTGCCTGAATTCGGGGACTCGAAGTTAATAAATCCACACGACGAATCCGTAGCCCGATGATATTAAAAGCTTTCGCCCGGGCGGTGTGGGGAATGTGTAAAACAGTAATTTTATCAGCCCGGAATAGCGACGGTGAAGAAATAATTATGCGAGCCTTTGACAGACGTCCCGTACACTTATATTATAATTTGTAACGTTACAGTCAAAGCGTTTAATTCAGTCATTCTGTATTTAACATATAATAATGTACACAACGTATGATCGTTTTATACACACGGATTTTGGTAAAATAAATTCGTAATTAACTTCGACGTAGGTACTTGCGTGTAATGCAGGAACGGGCCTAGACATTTCGATTTATATAGTCTCAAGTACGTTTGAAAGCGTATAGAAAATAACAATTATTTAACGCTCTGCAGAAAACGTTTTTTCCGGCACGTCCCTGCAGCACTTCCAATGTGTGCAGTTATATTTTTTCAAACGATTTCTTTGTTTATTACACTCGTCGTGTCTATATAAATAATTTCCCTTTTAAAACTAACGTCGAATTTATATTTACGGAATTACTTACGCATCGTATAAAACACATTATTGCCATGGACGTAGTAAAATAGAATACCATAATAGAGTCGAAGTTACCGCGGTAACATCGTATAACATAATAAGAAGTACAAAATATTATCAAGGTGCGAATTTATTTTAGGTTTATATATATATATTGGTTTTATAACGACATAATATATTCTACTACATTTTTTTTTTTTTTGATGGGAGTTCTTTTCGAGTTTTTTTTTTTCGATTACACGTTTCTTTCGAGTCGACCCAAACTATTCGTTCAAAATTATTTATTATTGGTTTTCACGTATAATAATAACAATTTCGCTGTACGAAATATAATGTTATATGAAATAGTCCGGGGTTTTTTTTTCTCTACGTATATATTATTGTGTAACGTTCGAAAAAAAATTCTTATATTATTTTAAACATTTTAATACATTTTTTTTTTTACATTTTATTCGATATGGTACACCAAAGGCTTATAAAGGCGCTGCTATCGCCGTTAACGATAATATTTCGAATTGATTTTTTTGATCGGATCAGTGTTGGTAATAATATAACAAATACGTCGTCAAATGTTTTTATATTTTTTTCAATAGTCCGATTTAATCGTTTTGCATTTTTGTTTTATTTTACAATATACATTACACAACGAATACACTTATAAAAATAGTTTATTAACTGGAAAATAATTTTGTGGAAAAACGCAAATGAAAAAAAAAACATTATTTTTATAACATTTTCGAAAAAATACATAAAAATTTTAAAGTAAATTTTGTTTTCACCGTAGGTAATATAATTGTTTTTCTTTTTTACCGAATACACTGCTTTTATAGTGTGTAAAAATACGAGAAGAAAACAAAATATACTTCAATAATGCATTATCCGCGTATTCTGCGCTCTCTGGCCAGATTTATATCGTGATCTATACGCAAAATAAGAATATATTTTAGAAAAATTTTTAACAAAAAAACATTTTGTATAAAATATATATTCGCAGCGAATAAAACGCTTCTATATACAATTATTAATTATTATGGTAGTTATAACGTAAAATATACTGGTTATTACTGAAACAAAAATAACCTAATTCATAATTAATCGAGGAAAACTTATTATCAGCTGTTACCTGTAGAAACTCTAGTACTTTTTCCACTTTTAGTTTTTACTTGCATCATCTCGTCGTCGATATATATAAATATTACCGTTAGATTGTTGCGATAGTTTTTAGTTTATCACAATAATTAATTCTGTCCCGTATATACTTATATTGCACTGTTTAATCGATAGTATAAAAACAAATTTTAAACTTATTACACTTTCGAAAAGTACCGGAGTGATTAAAAAATTAATCAAACTATTATATTATACGTTCAATTATGAAATATAATTTTTGACGTTTCGACTTATTAATAATTTTACCCTCTCCTCTGGTTATGAACGTATTAAAGTATTTATTATTCTAAAAATCCCCGTATACTGAGAAGTTTTTGAAATAAATTTAACATTTACCTTCCAAACTATATATATATATATATATGAAAACAAATTATACTTGTTTTTATAGTTTTACAATTATTATTTATGATTGATGAAGTTAGTGTTAATAAATATTTATGGAATTTGTTGCACGCTTCGTGCATTCCGTTAGAGTAAATTAATTTTAATACAGTTTTTTTTTCTCTTTTTCCCTTTTAAAGTGGTTCGGGTGTGTGTGTGTGTGTGTGTGTGTGTGTGTGTGTGTGTTTTATCCAAAGGGATCTATGTTTTTTTTTCTCCGGTAAAGAAAAGTTTATGAGAACGGATAGACTTTAACTATAAGTCTTGATATTTAAGTGCTGCAAGACTCCTAAAGGATTATATGTTACGTCGAAACGATAAGCCGAAATCAATATTCCGAACTCTGTGCAGGATAAGAATAAAAACGTACTTGTACAAATGGAAAAAATAACAAACTCTTAAAGAATTTTCGTTTGTAATCCGTTATCATATTTTATATGCAGATCCGTGGAGAGGTATCTTAAAGATGAAATAAATTTATTCGAATTAAATTATTTAAATACATTTCTCAAATGCTATTCTAAGTAAAAAAAAATTGTGGTCAGAGGGGAGTGTTGTTCTTGTTACACAATACTTTTTGTAAAAGTGTAAAAAAAACGGTAGAGAGGCGTGTGTAGCTTAAGTAAATTACGTATATAAACAGAGATTTTACAGTTTTATTATTACTATGAATTTGAAAGCAATGATAAATCATCGTTTTCGAAAACCAATTTTGGACGAAGCTTCACAGCGTAATTTACAAAACGATAAATTGCTGTCAGTGGTCATAATACTCGTGTTTACAGTAATTGATATAAATATTCAAAAAAAAAAAAGCTTTTGAAAAAATTACTTTTATAATATTAAAATGATGCACATTCGTTGAAAATTTCAAAAATCTTAGAAAAATTATTTTCGAAATTACGAATATAACTATATGTCAATATTGACGAAATCACGTTTTTACGTTTTTTTATATAATTTTTTTTACGATGCGTTAAATATTATTGGGAAAATCGAACCCTCTCTCTCTAAAGTCAAAATTCTGTTTTGACAGAAATAAATAATAACCATCACCGGAAAACCACAATAGCTTCTTCGCTTCGTTCAGCATGTAATAACATATTGCCTTTGTCGTTGTATATTATTAAAAATCGAAAAATTTCGTGACTTCTTAAAAAAAAATAATAATAATAACAATCGAATTGTTATATTTATTTTAATTCGCGGTGCGTACAGTTTGATTAATAATTAAACAACTATAGCAATAAAAAAAAAACCGAAAATATTTATTTTTACGAATCCATTTATCACTGCGTGTATAATGTGTAACATGACATGACTTTATAACATTTTATTTTTAATAATATAGAAAAAAACCCCTGCACTCGTTTTTTCCCCTTTGTTACGTGTAGGTACGTATGATGTATACAAGACGTGAACTCGTGAAATATATTATTACTTACATACAAATCAAATTTTCTCCGTTTTTTCGTCGTGAAGAGATAGTCGTAATAATATAAATGCATTTATTCGTACATTCGTTTTCGAAAAAAAGTGGTGATCATTGAATGTCATTCCGATTTCGTTGCCTCTTCGACGTGTTACCACCACGCAGCTAGTGCAGCGTGTATTATAATGTATTGTATTCCACAAAACCGCAAAAGTTTGAAAATTAAATAATAATAATAACAGACTTCAGCCGGAACGTTACGGTATTGGAATATCGTATTCCGAATACTTTTATTAAATATATATATATATTTTTTTTTTTGGAGTATTTGAAATAAGTTTGTACAGGATTTTACACAAATCTAAATAATAAATATTTTAATACACTGCAGTTTCGACGTGTCTACGCGTGTGTTGATTATTTTTCCGAGAGTATTCACGTTTTGATCGCTTTTGTAACGAAGTAATTAATTTATAAAGACTTTTTTTTTTTTTTACAAAAAACCTCGAATTCTATTACCTTTTCGCGTGCACAAAGTAGTGTGAACACAACCCAAAACATTAATCTTTATTATAGATGTATACCTATGTAACATAAAAGTTACATCGGTCGGATCATTAATTATTTTGAAAGAACGGGGAGTTTTATCACGGGAAACTGGACGAATATATTATTATTATTATTATTAAGTAAAATTATGTAATGTCGTTCTGATATCTCGCGCAGTTATATCAGTAACAATATTTTAAATCTGTGCAATGGCTCCTTCGCACACAACGCTAATAAAAAAAAAAAAATAATAATAATAATAATCGTGCGATATAGCTTTGGATTTTATGCGTACGGTATATAATTTAATAAACTGACGAGCACAGTACAACCTCTAAAACCGTACGTCATTAAAAACATTACGAATTGTATGGGAAAAAAATACACGTTTTTATTATATTTATATATATCGTATATATATATCAACATGAAACAATCAACAATTTCAAAGACTTTGACGTGATACGTGTTTTGATGACTTATGTAATTAATTATCGTGCTGTATGTTCTGTTTCGATGTGACCTTACGGCGTGAGTAATAAACACGAAATAATAGTGCGCACAGTACTTATATACCAAAAAATAACGGTTGTGTTTAAAAATTACTGCCGCCGTGGTAATGAACACTCCCTAGTGCAATGACAGCACACGCCTAAATTAAAAAAAAAAAATTTCAGTCGACAGACATTTTTTTAAAAATATTTTATAGCATAATATAAATAAATATACATTTTTTTTTTAATATGATATAATATATATATTCAAATATATTTGTTTTAATTGGGTTATGTTAATTATTCGTTTTTATTGGATGCAATATTGCAATATCAGAGTACCTACCTTACGCTCAAAACGTATCTGGTTGTTGCATCGAATATATTGTAATAAATCAATGAACATAATGCACGTTATTAATTAATAATTCGCTATGAATAATGATAATATAGACTATTAATTTTTTTTTTACATTTATTTTATTTTTATAATACATATTATAATAAAAATATAATACGAACACATATAATACTTTTTTTTTTTTGCTAACTGCAGTATTTCGGATCATCAAAACCTCCCAAAAAAAATTAAATTTATTAAGAAAAAATAGGAATTAAGAGGTTTGCTTAATAAATATAATACAATATAGGGTGTCCCAGCAGAAGCGTACATTTTAAAAACGCCGGGATTTTTTTTGTTTCTGGGTTGGCAGCACTGTTCCAGTGTTTTTCTTGTCTGATAGCATCCCCCATTAGTTATCGCAAAGCAATTCGTGGCATTCGTCGTCATGTAGAGGTCCACAGGTGAACAACGCTTAACCATAGTGAAAACGCACTACAAGCAGTGTTGTGCATTATCTAGATGATTTTTTTTATATTTTTATCTTATCTAGATAAAAGTAACTTGGATCATCTTTTATCTTATTTAGATAAAAAAAATGGTTATCTGCGGTAAATTATCTAGATAATTATTTTAATAAAAGCTTTTTTTAGTTCAACTTCTATTACATATATTTTTAATTTGTTTATAATTTATATTATAATATATTGTACATCGGGTATACAACTGAAATTTTCAAATATTTAAACCTCAGAGATGTTTTGATATGGGGAAATTATTATTATTACAACTTACAAGGAACTTATTCACGATAACGAAAACGTTTTCAAAATTGTTTTCAACTACATAAAGCTGGTCCCACACGACTCGTGCACTCGGCTAATAGTCAGAAATCATAAAGTATTTAATCGTAAGATACGACGATTATTTTCACTCGTCGAGTTAATCGAGGTATCCTGTTGTTGTCGGGTACCTACAACAGTACAACACGACTCTTGCTGATATGAAATTGATGGAAATCTTGGATTTTCCAAAAAATCACCTATTATCGACAATTAAAGGGTTAAAATTTGAAAATGATCACAAAATGTATTTTAGTATTCCCTAGCTCCTCGAAAAACCCCATTTCAATCCGAAGTCACTGGACGGAAATATTTTGTTACCATTTGAGTGAAACACACTGTATATATATTATATAAATTTTGTCTTATAAATCTGTTGTTTATTTGTCGAAGACGCTTCTCCTGCGTTATTATTTCCAACTTGAACCTCAATGTCATTAATTTGAATTTTATAATCACCAGCTAAACATTTTCTACTTCACTTTTTTGGACTTTTTAATTATCCTTCTATTACATATTAAGCTACACACGTTCCAGCCGGATACCTTTATATAATAACGTATTAAAAACAGGCGTTTCGGAAACTGTATGACGAAACCGCATAAAAAAAACATCGAACGGAGTATAAAGCGCGTTTGGGACGCTTCAAAAATTCATAAACATAAATTTCGGAGGCGGTCACTGTAGAAATCTCGGTCGGCAGTGGCCGTATAGACCAGGTTCACATGGCATGCGTACATGCCCGTCGTTCGCGGAAATTCTCTTTCCGCGCATGATATCGCGAATTAAAATACTGTTCATTGTTATATGGGACCGTTCAGATGACACGCGTTTCACAGCGATTCATGTTGGGTAATTTTATTATTATTTTATTATTACACTTTTATTACTGTTTTTTGAATGATCATTGCCTTTAAAAATAAACGCGCGATGAACTGACGCGCGCCCATGTGAACCCGGCCAAGGGACTCGTCGGGGTTCAAGTCATTGAAAATCTTAAAGAACTCGAAAAACAAAATTCACTAATCGTCGGAAAAAAAGGCGCGAAACGAAAAACTACGGAGGCAGTGGTCGCGACTTTTTCTTCCAATATCCGACTTTCCGACCCTTTATCCGATTGAATCGAAAAAACAAGACGTGGAAACATTGGAAAGAGTACAAATTATTTATCATTACACTTAATGTAATGTTATTTTCCATAGTTATATGAATTATGTAATTATGATAATTTATAAGGAACAACAGTAGATACAAGTACGAAAAATAATCCAAACATTTCAATTTCATGTGATATAAAAATAATTTGAATTTTTTTTATCTAAATAATTTGAATTTTTTTTTATCTATTATCTAGATAAAAAACCTTAGTATTATCTATTATCTTATCTAGATAAATTTTCACTTAATTATCCGTTATCTTATCTAGATAAATTTAAAGTTATCTTTGCACAACACTGACTACAAGTGCGGAGAGAGTGTCGCGGAAACGTTGCGAAAGCTTCGGACGAAACAGTGCGCCTTCGCGATCGAATGTTCCTCTGATGGGCGGCTTTCTTGTCCACAACTGAGCCAATTTTCTCGAATTTATCCAAAAAACGAGTTACAGTCGTTCGCGAAGGCGCACTGTTTCGTCCGAAGCTTTCGCAACGTTTCCGCGATACTCTCTCCGCACTTATAGTGCGTTTTCACTGTGGTTACGCGTTGTTCAACTGTGAACCTCTCCATGACGACAAATGTCAAAAACTGCTTTCAGACAAGAAAAACATTGAAACAGTGCTGCCAACCAGTGACGTACGCAGAATTTTCCAATTTGGGGGGCTCGAAAATAAATAAATATTAAGTAGACATAATATTTTGCTTAATTTACTGTAACACATAATTACATAAATAATTGAAAAAATTATGAGCATTAAAATAGTTTTGTTGCGTAATAAAATGTTTTTTTTTTTTTTTGTTAATCGTTAAACGTCGTGTTATTTTTTTTCAACTTTGGAGTCAGAACAATCAATCAATAACCGTTCGTGTTATCAATCGTAAATGTGACGTTACACTATTTGTGTCTATACTGTGCAAAACGATTGGAAAGGAAAAACTTGTACATCACTGCGCATCCATCGGTTCCACGGCAGGCGACTACAGTCTTATCAACATCATAAAATAAATAAAACTGTTTACGACCACTATAATCATTAGTAATATTGGTAATATGAAACATAAAAAAAAAAATAGAATTATAGGTCAATGGGGGGGGAGGTGGCTTCAGCCTCTTAGCCCACTCTGCGTACGCCATTGCTGCCAACCCAGAAACAAAAAAAATCCCGGCGTTTTTAAAATGTGCGCTTCTGCAGGGACACCTTATATATAAAATAATATTTCGTATTACCCGATTAAAAATAAAAAAAACCACTCGGTTCATTAATAATATACGTGTACATCTTCAATAGAATTTCATCGAACTCATTTGATCGTTGCACCGATCTATAGAGAATTTTTTTTCCTGACATTTACATAATATATATATATGAACACGATTTTTTTTATGAAAATTTTTACTTACCTGGTACGCGATGCTTTCGACTGTCCGCAAATATATGAAGTCCGCACTATAAACGTCAACCGGCGCAACTTAAATTACAATTTTTGGTAGCAAGACCGTCGCGTCCGCGATATACTTTTTCATACAGCCGTGTCAAAATTTCCAACGCACATTTTATTGTTAATATTATATAGTTATCATATTATATTATAAATATTTCCTCGGCCGATCGATTCGAAATCTTCTCCTCTTTTATAATATAATATCGCACTAATGACGATGATAGTTTTCAAGTAAACCGTCGGTCCGTTTATTTTTTTGCCATACCTTTTGTAAAATATTTATAAATGTATGTATATTATGTACGCAGTTTTCACAAAATCGTCATTTTTTTTTTTTTGTCTACTTCAAAGAAACTGGAAAAGGAAATCTGACAAAATATAATAACGGCAAAAGAAACCTAAAAGACAATTAATATAATCGAGTGATAAAAAAAAACACGCTTTCTCCGACCTCTTGGTCATTATTGACACGGTCGCTGGTTATATAATTTTTTTTTTCCGTTCCTTATAAATGTGTAGCCAATGATTTGAGTAAATTTTTCAAATATTCCTCAATCATATATCAATATGCATTGTATTCTTTTCCATATAGCCGTTGTTTTTCTCGAAAAAAAAAAAATTCCTCGTTTCAAAAATAATATATACAAAATACGTACCGACATAAACAAATAAATAAGTTTTAAAGACTTGTCCAATAGCATCCGTTTAATATAGCTTTTTCGGAATTTGTGAGGAGTTAAGTATATATTTATAATAATGTTCTACGATACTCGTAAAGTAAAACTCAGCATTTTTTTTTTTTTAAAGTGATTTTATACGAGTCTTTAATGTAATTCTTTAATTTTCCTTTTAAAAGAAAAAGAAAAACTCAAAGTACCTTTCGTATTTTTCTCCGCAATTTTTTCAAAACTTAAATCATTCGATTCATACAATGTCCCTTTTCTCTTTGATCTAATAGAAAAACAATATTTATTTTTTTCCACGATTGACACGAAATTTATATCATTTGCATGTGCTCTATCGAATTGATCACAGAGGATAAAAAATATTTTCATTATTTTTTTGATTATCAGGGCGTTTTAAAATGGTTTTCTTTTTTTCTTGAACTTAACCAATTCGTGTGTAAATTTTTGTATATTTTTTTACTAACGTGATATTCCCCGATGTGTTAACCGTTACAGCCAATGTCAGTTGATTTTGCATGTACAGTGAAAATCAAACTTTAAAAAAACAATTGGTGTACTTATTTTCTGAGTGTCAATCAAAAATATCTCAATCAATATCTTCCAGCGTTGATCCAATTGGCCTGCGAATATTTCGGGTTGAAATTAAAAAAATTACTACAGGAAATAAGAAATAAATTAAAAAGTTAAATAAATATCTCGGTTAAAAATACAATTTTCATTAAAAATAAATAAATACCATTTTATACATAAATCAAATTTTAATTTTAATGAAATTGTTTTAATTATAAAGTTCCGCTCAGCGCATACAAACTTGTATAATTAAATTTAATAATTGTATTCAAAACACGAAATAATAATTGTATTGCGTAATCATTATATAGCTGATGTGTTAACGCTTTAGACAATACAAGTCATCATTTTGCAAAGTTATCCGCAAATTTTTCTGTGTCCACGTTGTTTTATGTCCGCTCGGCATGTGTTACGATCGTAAAGTCTTCCGGCTGACTATTTGATTCAGTTCGAATAAGACTGAAATCTTGTTTTAATTATTTTGAGTTTCGAAAAGGACCTTTAAACCGAAAATAAGCGATTGAAACTGACTGACTGAGTCACGACAGTTTTTTTTTTTTTTGCATGAAGTTTAATAAATACTTTTAAATGAAAAAAACTCAAAAAACAAAATATTACGCGTCGTAGCGTGCTATATTTATTGATGTTAAAACTTATACGGTTTGATTGATATATTCTACGTCGAATAAAATGTTATTATAAAATATTTATTACAAGACGCGCGAATATAAACATGTCGATTGAAATATACGATCATCTACCTCAGTAGTAACGCTTGTAAAAATCAAATCTGGCGCTTGCCTACGGACTTACGTTCTGTGCTGTTCGGGCGCGCCATTGCAAACGTCAATAAATTTTTCTGTAGACGAATAAAAAAAAAAAAATTGTATAAATAAAATAAACGTGTGAGAATGCCGATGTAATATTCGTCTCAATAACAAATGAACAATAATCTATATATTAACGGAATTATTAAAATCTTTTGAATTATATGCTTTCAAAGAATTATTGTTTTCTTTTTGATTCGTTTTTCGCGGACACTTGTGTCTTCCCGCGTGAAATGTTAAAAACGGGGCCGGATTTAAAGAATATTTGACACTGAGGCGTGTAGTAAAAATGAGCTCCACCAAACATACATATAACTTTCCATAAAAAGTTCTGAAACGCAAAACACCGCGAACTCATCAATATTTCAGTCTTTAATGTTAATACTTATAAAAATAACAAAATTAAACATTATAGGTACGTCGTCATTTAATCGTTTAGAAATTGAAATCGCACTCACTTTGAAATTTTAATTCGATGATTTTACTTGAAATAAAATAAAACTCAAGAACGCGGCATTCTAATACGTACAACAAGTACTGAAACTGACGTACGTTCATTTTCTTCTCGTTTCTCACTCGCACGCGGTTACGATCGTTTGACCGTTTCAGTGAGACGATTATATTTGCGTATGATAAATGATAATTATTATTAAAAAAATTAAAAAACTGTGATACTCCTATAAGAATTATGTATTATACAATTTTATTATTATTTATAAAAAAAAAAAGTAGTCGTTACTTTTTATAACATCAAATACTCTAGGCATTTTTTCTTTATATATATTATTTTTTATAATATATACTAATTTTAGTATATATTTATATTGTTATTTTTTATAATCTATATATATATATATTTTTTTTTAAATTGTTATGAATTAGCGATGATTTATTTTTTTGTCTAACATTTTTATACAGAAACTATAAGGCGATGAAATTTTTAATTCTCAATTTTTGACCGAGAACCTTATAATTGTACGGACGCCCCGCCCTCCGCCCAAGTAGTCCGGGCCTGGTTAAAAAATAACTAAATTAAAAAAAGAATAAAAATTTGCGCGTTTTTATTGTTCGGGTTTAAGTCGGTGGAAATTTTTTGTCGTTGAGCCGTCACACCCGTTTTTAATATCAATTTAACAATCGTTTTTAATATATTTTGTCAATAATAATAATAATATTAATAATACAACAAACTATAAGATTCGCGTTCCGCGTGGACGGTGTTCGAGCACAATGTTTTCGCGGTCGGAAATGATTTTATTACCAAACCGTCGGTCTTATTATACAGTTTTTCGCGACAAAATAACAAATCGCATTTCGTGTCGCTGTTCCGCGGTGCGCGTTCACGCGCGCATTCGCGCTTTATAACGAGCTTATATTATTATATCGTCAGCCGAATCGATTCTCCGCGCCCAAACTGTTCGCCGCCGTTTCTCTGAACCGACTCAAAAACGTCGGCAAACTGTTTTTTTTTTTTTAAACGTTCGCAGTAATACCACAGAATAGGTGAAATCAGAATGGAAACATTGATAATAATTTAACAGTAGGTAGTGTAGGACGCATTGCCTATGACCCTCGGCCATTTTCTCAGTGACTCCGAAAACAGCCGTTCACTTATCAGTCATCACTTATCATGCAATCAAATTTTAAATACTGTTTTATTGATTTTTCTCAAACACTAAAACAATAATTATTATTATTATTACGAGAGTACGAACCAATACACCCGACTCTTCCCATTTTTAAATAAAGTAAAGTGAACGACTTAGAAAACCGACTCCTATAGACGCCCGCTATTATAAGGGACCAGGCGATTGATTGTTACCGCCGGTAGTCGCTGCCCAAAAGCGAGGCACACCTAAAAAAACGAGACCAACAGCAAAACCGAGGCACACCTAGTCAAATTAATAAAATAAACATTTAAGAACAACGATCTCAATAATATACCATGATAAGGTATACGGAATGATAACAGATGGGGTCACTGAGAAAATGGCGGCCGTTTTTTTGTTTACAAAAAGGTTTCAATTCTGATTTCATCTATTCCGTGGTAATACTCTTAACCCCTCGTTCAGACGTTCAACCAGATACGTTTCAAATTAATACGCGTATTTAATAGTTTTCAAGGCCGGGCAATACGGTTTTTATTTTTTGATTAAATCAGTACGGAAAAAAAAGTCCAATTACTGTTATTTTTATTTAAAAAAAAAAAATAGTAGGTACTCGGTCAAAAGTAAACACTAATATTAATACGGTGCATTCGGTGCTATTGTATTTATGTAAACAATTATGTGTATAGTTTGCAAAACACACAACACGGTACGGACGAAACTTTTGTAAAAAAAAAAAAAATAATAATTAACTCGCCGGGAAAACGTCGAGTTCACGTGCACGGTAATAGTTTATAAAGTTAATTTTTTTTTCCAATTAAAATCCCGTTAACTCTTAAATTTATTTACAATTTTCTAACTCTTTCGTGCGCAGCCTTGATACGTATATTACGTTTTCGTGTACGGCCGGACATTGTCCCCGAAAACCCGTCTAATCCCTTCTGTAATCATTTCGAAACGTATCATTCCGTTTCCGTCCTGGAATCCCTTTTCATATAACCGCCACGTATCGGACTTATTTTCATGAAATGAATTTTTGCGAGAAAAACTAATTATTTTTCGTGAATTCGCGCGCAATCCTTTTCGAAAAGACACTATACTCTCATTATACGGTTTATTTAAAATAATTTCATTCCGATTGAATAAAAAAAAATGTGTTACACGTTAAGTGTGTTACGAACAATGTTATTTTGCGATTAATGTTAACTGCATATACTGATACAGAAACGACACTATCGTTCTCACTTTTTTTTTTTTGAACATTTTAATATATTATATATAGTGATATTATGGACGAATATTAATCATATATATATACATTATAATATTTCTGTCGTAGCCCATAAGAAAATAATTGTTGTCACGACATTATTATCGAAAGATAAAACGACCGTCGAGCTAAAATAACGACGTTAATAGGTTTAAATGGTTTCAAAGCCGCGGTTTCAGTATATATTTTCCGTTTCGTGAGATTATTTTACAGGTGTCGCTGTAATATATAATAGTATTAGGCGCGTATTTATTTTTGACTTTTTTAGCTTCTTTTTTTTTTTTGCTATAGAAATAGGAAATCAGAAAGGATTCGTGTCCCGTTTTTTTTTCGTGTCAAAATAAGATTTTAAAAAACCTTAAAATAATTTTTTTTTCTAGAAGGCCGAGGGATTTAACCCGAAGCGTCCTTCTAGTTATTAATTGAACGTATTATATACTTCGTATTGAAATATCTATTTAATTAAGCCTATACCATTGTTAACCCTACGGAATTATAAATAACTAATTATTATTATTATTATTATTATTATTATTATTATTATTATTATTATTATTATTATTATTATTATTATTATTATTATTATTATTATTATTATTATTATTATTATTATTATTATTATTATTATATTATTATATTATTATTATTATTATTATTATTATTATTATTATTATTATTATTATTATTATTATTTATTGACGAAAACTCTTTTCGATTCAAACGGAAAATAATAATCCGTTATTGTATGATAACATTTTGTTTTCGGTTTTGTCTTAAAAAAGGACGTCGCACGCAAAAGTGTTGACATAGAACACTCAAGTGATGCACATGGCGTACGCTTCGTCAGCCACCAACTTAATAAAACAATTCGTCGAAACCTGCAGATGATAACTAATTTCAGGAGTGGCGCATCATTCTTACACCGTACAATGGCGAAAATTATTTAAACAAATTATATATATAGTATTAAAAAAAAAAAAAAATCTACATCCGCCAAACATTCTTAAAACTACACGTCTAGTTATACATTTTTTAAAATCGCGTTTCTGAGTTGAGTGTAGCAGCAGTATTCGAGGAACTACGGAGTCACATTTTTATCGAATTTTTTTCACAATCTACGTTCGATTCGTTCTAAAATTACAAAGTAAATTAACCAGACAAATATTATTCTTATCGGTGCTGCGTTTTCATCATAGCGATTCGTTATGTTATTTTGTGGGGCCCGAGACTGTTCTGAGGACATGCCGCGCCGCTCTGTTAAAGTCACTAAAGCCATAACGTATTTCTGTTGTTTGTATATGTATATTAGGCGATAAAACGAAACCGTATCGGTGAGTTTGGCAGAAAAACTTGCTTAAATTCAGAGTGCTTTGAAATAATAATAAAATATATACATATATATAAATTTTTTTTATGATAAATTAGAATTACTGCTCCTGACGACTTTTTTAGTTCAAACCACGATTTAAAAAATTCGCATTTCTCTAGCGTCTGTGTTTCCGGAGATGTTTATAAAGTATATTATATGTCTTCGTTAAACGCTCGTTGTTGTACTTTTAAGTAAACGAAAAATTATTTTTCGTTAAAAAATTCGAATTTCTGTCGTCAAAAATCGTATTATTATTTATACAATTATGTAAATATTATCTCTGACACGTATACACGTTAAAGTAAATAAAACATTTTTTTTCCAACAACGGTCTCTAAAAAAATATCGAAAAACTGTTTTTTGTGTCTAAAAATAAATAACGCTCCGAAACGTCAATAATTCGAAATTGTCGTTATATTAAAACCATTTTTTTTTTTTTTTTGTCGTCCCTTTAAAACTTCAGTTGCATTTAGTACAAACATAATAAATATAATTTATTGTAACTCAACGATATAATATATATTATACATTTTTCACTAGTGCTTTTCCAGTGTTGACTTATCGGAAATCCACTGCGCGTGTTATTATATTGTGTCGGCGGTATGTTGGTTTAGGTATGCAAATATAATTGAAATTTTAGCATATATATATATTTTTGAGTGAATTTGTATCGAACGGAAAATATTGTTAATAACGATGGGAGGGAAAAAATGCGAGGATTTATTATTGTTCGGTTGGATTAAATATAAATTAAAAATAAAATGTAAATAATTTAAGAATTCTCGATTCATCGATTGCCCCGGGCATTTTTTTTTTTTCGAAATTCTTCCTATCACAATAATAATTCATTGTTGCCCCACCTCCTCACCGAATCACGAATTCCGAATCGTGAACAAGAACTTCTACGGAATAATAAACGCAATATTGCAGTATTACGGTAGTGCGCTAATCGTAAAAAGTCAAAAAGTATTCTGTCGGTCATACATGTCTTCTTTTTTAAACGATAGACGACCACGATTGCAGTTATCGAAAATCACGGAGTTCTTCGTATATAATATAATTACAAAAATTTTAATATACTGAGACGTAGCGAAATTGCAAAGATATAACAAAAATAGATAAGAAGAGATGACATAATATACCTAAATGAGCTTTATTGTCGGACACAACACTATCAAATCCAAAACAGGAAGAAAAATTAGAATTTTTTTTTCATTTTTCATTATTTAAATAAAAAGGTTTTTGTATGCGCATTAGATCTTCCAAAAAGGGTCATTGTCTCTCTGACTCTCTACATTATCAATTTCGAAAACCATTTTACAACTCAAAAACAATAAACTCTCCAAACGCGTTCTTGCAGGTCAATTGCAAAGCGTATAATCGTGTTTTTTTCTAAATTTAAAAACTACCGAAACCTTTAAAGATTTATTCAATTGTATGTAGATAATTTCATATTTCTGACGCTAATAAAAAGGAGTTTTTAAATATTAAGGCTTCCATACAAAAAAAACTTAAACTCAATTAACGGTTTGAAACTTTTACTCGATAAAAGCAAAAAACTAATTCAAAATCCTAAACTTTTAAGACGCAAAGTAAGTAGACGTATAAAGATTTTGGTTTAAAGGTCAGACATTGAGATCATATTTATAAGTAGAAGAATCAACAAGCCAGCTTACTGTGGAAAACGTTCTCGAAAATTCGGAAAAGTTTCCCAACACTTTGTGTCTTGCTGGTTTGTAAACGCATTTGACTTTATGATACTCACATAATAATGTAATTATAATAATATTATAGCCCCGACACGCTCACTATTTTTTTCACTTCGAATTTCGAATCGTTTTCTTCGTAATCAGCTATCGTCGTCGTTCCATATCTTTAGTTAACTAAAACGCAGAAGTACCAAGTGTGAACAGTGTTTAATACACATTATTTTTTACACGTATGATGAAATAAGATCAAAGATTTGCATACTGCTTACGTGCACGTACAAATTACAGGAAAATACCTGCCCGGGGTAAAGTTGAGGCACGTGGCTTCTCGAACTAAGTCTTTCGTCACGCGCCATTGTACATCTGTGGTAGATGAAAGGCAATCCTAGACAACGGCGCCAGCAGAAGCTTGTGTCAATTATTATTATGGAATCGTCGCGCGTGCTGGGGAAAACTTTCGTAGAAGAGAACGATGATAGAATCGATATTTCGATGACACGCGTAGAAATTATATAACAGACGGTTTTCTTCTCTTTCTTGTTATTGGCAGTATTATTTGTCATAGCCATTGTCGCGTTCGACGCATTACGATTACAATACACTTTTCAGTGCGGAGTTTTTTCCTCGCTGGAATCTATAAATTATTCTATAATTTCGATTAAGGTTCGTTTAAAAACCGTACACGATAAATACTAGCTTATGTACGACTATAAATATATTTTGTATATATTTTTTTTTTTTAAAAACCACGTTTATCGAATAATTTCATAATTGCGTTTGGTCAAACATGTTATAATTTTTGTAAAAAAAAATAGTATGTATATATAAAAGGATATCGTCGTCCGTTTTATATAATATCTTTTTGGTATATACTGCTTATACTCACTTTTCTTCTTGTCCCGTCCATTCCGTCTCACCGATGTAACCATGGGAGCGTGCGTAACTCGGTCAACGAAATCTAATAACTTTCTCCTGTATTCGACACAACCTTTTCAGAGGAGATTTTTGTCGAGATGATCCCCTCCTTGCGGGTATGCTCCGGAGATGAGACTTCACAGCGCATCGTGACGTATCGACATTAAATTCTTAGAGTCGAAACGTATATATATTTGACATTTGTAATCGTTTTATTTAACGCGCGCATTGCTCGCGAAGGTTTTTTTTTAAATCACAAATAACATTTTCATTTGTTCTTCGGCACCCGAATTGTTTTCTTTTTCCTTCTTTGAAAATGATTTGCGTGTTGCTGCACGATCATATCGTCGTTTCGCGCAGGCGGTACGGCCGGATTATATAAGCTCTTCGAAAATACGCCTCCGCACTACGGTATTCGTATTGTTTATGCGCAGGTGTATTATCGCAGACCTCTATATCTCAGTTGTCATAAAACGTGTGCAAACTTTAAATCGAGTTATAAAGTCATGGCGAAGTGTTCGAAGTCGTCGCATTGATGCGACTGATACTCGTTCGTTTGCGAAACTCGACTGAGCAAGAAATGGCCGAAATTCTAATGTCAGTAAAAAAAACAATATACATCATCGTTAAAATTAATATGAGCATTTAAACACTTAAGAGGACGCTACATGTTCAAACGAAACCGCGCAACGCCCTAGAGAACGCGCTATTAGGTGTATCGCGAAAATACAGAAAATTGCGTTGTGTTTACGATAAAACGTTTCACGGAGTGGAGAGAACTCTAAAGACTATAGTCGTACTTTAGACGGCAAATTTTTACACAAACTAAATTACAATATTATCTGTATACAATAAAAACAGTTTTTTTATCAATGAGTAAAGCGCTTAAAAAAAAAAAAATTGTAAAAATTGTATTTTTAAAATGCTTATAACTTTTTAGGAATTAAAAATGTTATTAAAAAGAAATGGCCATGTTATCGTATAGGTAATGTTTTAATTTGTTTTGTACACAAATTAAAAATTTGGTGTTTAATGTATATATTGTCTTCGGAAGAGTTCTTTCTCGCGTGAAGCAATAATTATTTCGATGAAAATCATAGGAGTGTAATCAATAAATTACAGCGTATACGATGGGAAAAGATCCACTATACATTTTCATTCCCATACATAAATTCATAGACGGAAATATAAAACGTTTCTTCTTCGATAAAATTTTACACCGACAGAAGCCTCCGGAGTCGCATCGCCAGGTACAGTCGAACACTATTCTCGTCACCGTATACATCTAACCATTCGTCGTAAAACGCAATCACCGTTTGCTGATGTTTTTTAACTGCCGGTTTACCGTTTCAATGCACTCGATAAAACTTTTCGTGTCTGTAAAATACTTGTTTTATTAATTTGTTTTTCGATCAATTTCCTACTCCAGTGTTTCCAGACAAGGGCTTACGACAATAATTTATAGTGTGTGTTTTTTGTGAATCCCTTATTATGTTTTTCACTAAGCTTTTTACGTCTAGTCACGCTTTTATTTAACTCTCAAATATCACTACAATCTATTTTCGTCCGCTTTCTTCGTTGACGCGGGCCACGCCTTACACGCGTACCACAACACGAGAGATCCGACTTGGACTTCTTAGTATAATTTTCGTTCTCTTACATTTATTATACAGTAATAATTCATTTTCCGCTGTTGTTTTTCGGTCCATTTCCTCGTAAATAAAATATATATTCGCCGTTTCGTTAATTACGTCCACTTCTCGAACGGGAAATCTCCTACTGCGACTGAATTTCGATAAGGATACGATCGGGTATTGTCGTCGTTAATGTCTGCAGTCCCATAGCTGCCGTCAGCACATTTTATCCTTCGACTTTCAAAGAGTCTTAAGTGTATTTTGCTCACTTCTGATCTGATATTGCAAAGGACGGAAGGATTCGTTTGCTTTTAATGACCGCCTTTAAAAGTGACTATGATGATATTCGTAATAGACTGTCGAACCTATGACCATATTATATTTACTTGTCTAAACGTTTATGTCCGTCATATTATATCGGGTTATATTTTTATAAACTTTTGTTGTTTGTCACGCCAACTGTAATACGAGTTTTACATAACGATTATATATTTTTTTTTGTGGTTTCGGTATGAGTGCGATCGTTTTTTAAAATGCCATCAGCTCTTAACGGACTAACGCGCTTTAGGTTGGGTAAGGTTAGCAACACGCGAATGGAGACATTTTTTTTTTTAATATCGCGCGGTCATTCAACGGATATTTTTACGTATTACGGATAATACGGGATTATTGCTTATGTATATTAATAATATCGTGCACGCCAAGATTACATATATATATATCTGTAATAATAATTATGTGTCGAGGACGAGACGGCGAGTAAAAAAAAAAAGGGGGTTACAAAAAAAAAAAAAACGTTTTCCCGATATTTTCCATTAAATTTCAATAAGTTTCTTCTCTCCGACTCTACATGTATAGATACACGTACGAGGTAACGTTGTGTGTGTGTTATTTGAACAGCGTACTGATTTTACGTCTTTATACGACCTGTAAAGATTTACGGAATTTATTTCACGAGATTATAATAATGTAATGTATCGGCGGCACACCGCAGTAGCGTGTTCGATTCGTCGTATGAATAACAAATGAAATTCGTGATTTACAAAAAAAGCTTTTTCCGAATATTCGTTTTCGTACTTTTTCTCCAATAATCGGCTATCATTGTACGCAGGCGCGGATCCAAGGGGCGGGGGCTAAGATGCTTTAGCCTCCCCTTGGGCTGTAGTCATTACTTTAAAATTATACATACGAGTATAATACCTATATACTATTTGTCAAGCATTTATTTCTCCTCCCGATTTATAAAATTTCAAAATCAGGATCAATACGTAACTACCTACTATAAATAGGTATAATTTTAGGAAGCTGGTCATCGTATAACCTGCCCCCTTCCATTTGTGATTTCTGGATCCGCGCCTGATTGTACGCCGTGCAGATTTTACCATTTTCTACTTTTATTTTCAAAACGCTTTTTCCAAATATTCGTCTATAGTTCTATACCCTTTTGCCCGTCGTACACATTATTACTGAAATACTTAAACCATTTCAATCGGTTAATCTCGACGGTTTTTTTTTTTCATAATTTTATAACCATTGTGCACTATATGTAATAATATTACCATAACCAATGTCCATGGTTTTTGTTTCTTTCAAACCACGTATTTAAGCGTATCCCGTATATTGTAATTTCTCATCGTTCGTTCCGTCCAGCGTCAGGTTTCCCTACAAGCAGAACAAGCAGGTGATTGGAGCGGCGAAATTTTAGGGGCGGCAAAGAAAACTTTTTTAATAATATATTCATATTTATGTTTTGATGTCTAACTGTTCTACATATTTTAAAATAATAAATAATAATTTAATTAATAATATATTTCGCTAAATAATGCGTTTTGCTGGTTAGAAAAACACTTAATGAAAATGAAGGGGCGGCAAATTTCCTTCTGCCTGTGGGCGGCAAATTGCTTAATCCGCCGCTGGTTCCGTCAATCACCACCGCGAATCCGACGAATTCGCGTACACAATATTTTTGCTCCTCGCGTGCGGACAGCGATCCATACACTTGATTGCTGCGAACAATTTTATTGACCGCCAAAAAAGAAAAAAAAAACCTTTTGCCGAATATAAAAACGTACTGCGTTTGTACGCGACCGGAATCTGTAAAACACGCGAATTATAAATACAAATCGACTGGAGTTTAGTGAACTCTTTTTTTCGAAACGTTTATGATTCGTTGTAGGTCTAAACCTGAATATATGCAATTTTTACCCCACTCCCCCCCTACTAGTAGTATACGACGCGTCAGCGCGAGCACGTTTTGAATTTTAAACCGACTAATTACTTACCTTCTTATTACGTACGCGTCGAAATTTTCAAAAAAAAAAATCATCAAACGAGTTGGCTAATTCAATACGGGAACGTGCTCAGATCCGCCGTACACGATTCGCGTACATTGATGGAACGCAGAAAAAAAAAATTTATTCGGAAAAACTCTATAAACATTCTTGTATAGCGTTCTTATTAAAATTCGAAATAATACGCTTTACAGTGTGTAGTATAAAATTGCGTACTGGAATGTACAAAAGTCATACGCGTATAATATGTTCGATTTCAATTATTGGAAAATATTATTCGAACGAATTTACTTACGTATAACGATTGCTGGTGTTATGACGTGTTGTCCTATATGTGTGCGCCGTATTATATTGTATCGTACAATAGAGTACTGGGAAATGAACAGGAGAAATAAATATTTCGGAATTTTAGAAAAGGCAAAACACGCGCTGTACGTGTATTTCGATGATATCGATCGCTTTTCGAAGTGCACAAACGAATTTCTCAATTTTTTTTTTCCACGAGTGTTGTATAAAAATGGGGTTTTTTTTTTGTTATTCTTATTCGTTTTACGCGAATATCCAAGAACACGTCTACGTAAACACGTATAGCAAATAATATTTTTCGAGTACCTAGTTGTTACACGTCAAGGGTTACGGAATGTTACGGTCACTGCAGAGGTATTCGAACTGTGGATCGCAATAGTGTGTCGTGTGAATTGGTCAAAGGAGCCGTGTGTGACGTTCAGAACAGAACGAACAAAACCGATTGGCGATGATGCAATTCTATTTGATTTTATCGATCAATTTCATTCAAAATATTATACAACGTTTAATTTCAGTTTTTTTTTTTTCATTTATTTAATAATTACATACTTTGTATAAACGAGAAATGTACATGCACGTATGTATAGACATTATCTTCTTCCGTCGCGGAATGAGCAAGTTTGAACACCACCGCAGGGTTAGCAGGTCGACGACTATCGCCTCTGTTTCTCGGATTTTCCTCGAGTCTTAACTGTCCATCCACGTCACGCTCGTGTACTTTTCCAGACGGTCGTCCCGATATGGAGTCATCGTTGTGTTACGTAATATTCGAATCGGTTATTTTGAAAAGACCTTTTAAGTCCGCGTTTCGTCACTTATCATTTTATGATGGATTTCATGCTGTATCATACGTATTGGACCGTTTCGCGAAGGACAGTAAAGAGTCCACGCACTGTTTATGAATTTTTAGGCACATCAATTTATGCGTCGAGTGTTGAAAGGCGCTGTGTCCTGGACTTCGTTCTCTTCCATACTAAACGTGGACTTTGTGCCTTTTCAAAATAACCGATTCATTTTTTCCGTGGTAAAAACTACAAAAAAATACAACGCGTTTCGGCAAGGGAAAATATTTTTAGTCTATTCTGGTATATAGTTTTCGGATAACGCACAATCGTGTGAACGGTTCAGATTCTATTATTAAAACAACAATATTTAAACGCTGAATTTTTTTATATACTCGAATATAAAGTGCTAAATGTTTATACTACGAAAGTATACTTATATTTTTTTTTTGTACTAATTTTATAGACGATATGTCCTCGACATCGTTATAAAATAACTATATTATAAACGACGGTTTTTGGTTTTTTCAATTTTTTATCACGTATACACGTTTATATCATGTGTGTGTGTGTGTGTTTCTGCAACTTTTAACATTTCTTTATTTGGAAAGTAGTAGAAATGCAAATAAAGCCGATTTCTCAAAAAAAAAAACAACACATTTTTGACATTATGTTTTATCAACAAAAAAAAAAATGCGAGGAATCCGAATACGTTTTATTATATTATTCGAAAAAATATTCTGAACACTTTTCATACGTATTTTTTTACAAAACTGTTTACGAGTAAAAAGATGGTTCCCGACCAAAAAAAAAAAAATATTTTATTCATTCTACCATAGAAAATGTACGTATTAAAATTTAAACGGTATACAATAAAAAAAAAAAAAATCGTCTGTGATAATTTTAAATACATCCTGATAATGAGTTAAGTATTGTACAGTTATTATTAAACATTGTACGTACATATATATTTGAATAATATTATTGTCATGGCCTTCAAATCAATATTATGTATTGTTCGCAGCACAGTAATCTTTCGATAAGCGGATTGTTTCACAATGTTTCAATGTTTTTACAGGCTATCGATAACAGCGTACATTGCTCGATCGAGAATTGTTCGTTTATTGTTTACGAGAAAAGAAAAAAAAAAGCACACGGTAAAATAATAAAAAAAAATTTTAAAAACCGTTTTTATTTTCGGGAAATTTTTAAATTTGAATAATAAAATATGAATCATTATTATACAATATTTATACTGTGTTGTACTCGTATTGTTCGACGGCAATAAAGGTGTGGAAAATAATATTATACGCCGACGTTTTCCGGCCAAGGTCTTTCGCGTAGGTGCGAATGAACCAAACAACACCGTGTCAGTAACCGTCACTCCTTTAAGTTCCGAGTATGCGATTCAAACGTACTCGTGTGTCGAAATCGTTTTTTTTTTCACAGATGATTTAATCAATATGCGTACATTTGAAACGAAAATAAATTACGTTAACAAAAATTTAATGTACCCCGCAAATGCGACTCAAACCCGGTTTTAATCGTGTAAAAATAATACACAACCGTAAAATATATCGTGTAAAATTGTAAAAAAAAACGACAGAAACATATATATTTATATATTAAAAAAAAAAATACAATTTAAATTTCCTTTTCGTTAAACGCTGTTCGACGAAATCAAACAAAAATACGTTTATCGAGATTCATAAATATATATGTCTTTTTTTTTTTATTTATAAAAAAAATCAACTAGTAAGTAAATGTTATGACGCGCTCGGGCCAAAAAAAAATATAATTCGTCGCGAACATAAGGAATTCATTTAATATCGATAAATTATTCCTTCAAATATAAACATTTTTTTACATCCCGGGGACGTTCCTTAGTACGTCGTCAAGAGTTCATTTGATCGAATTCAGCGTTTTACGTGACCTAATTAAATGCGTATAATGTATTATAAAACCGTCGGGGAGAACGGTCATTTCAATATTTCATGACATTATATAGTGTAATATTGAAACGTATATTTTTCTATAATGTGCAACGCGTTTTCAGTATAAAAATTCGACAAATAAATGATTATAGTAGAACACAAAATACGGAAAAGATAATATTGTTATAAACGGTATACGTGTAACGACAATAAACATTAATGATACATTACGATATGGAGGAATTCAGTTGCGTGACGATTGAGAAAAAACTGGGAGACGGGGCATTTCTCCATAAATTTGAGTTCCAAGCTGCGCGTACACCGGTTGTTATAATAAACTAAACTATTGAAAAAAAAAAAAAACATTTCGGTCGTCCTTCACCGGCCGGTTACGGCCGGTTATCCGGGGGGCGTCCTGCCACGTCGACCACTGTCGCATCCGGTTGCGGGCCGCGTGAAGGTCCAGCGCGCCCTGTCCGACTGCGATCGGCACGTTCTTCGTCCGCATCGTTCTTTCATCCGTTTTCGGTCTTGTCTTCTCGACGAATGCCGCACCAAATCCAGCGAACTCTTTTTTGAATGATGGTTGTCAATAATTGTCCACCAACTAACTTTACAATACAAGATTTGAAAGAAAAAATACAAAAAGGTTCCTTTCCAAATTTATACAAATTTGTGCAAGTTGCAATTACAATTCCTGTAAGCTCTGCTACTTGCGAGCGAAGTTTTTCGACAACGCGACGAATAAAGAACTGGCTAAGATCAAGCATGCTTCAACAAAGGTTTTCTAATTTATCTCTGCAGTTAAACACTGATACTATTTTGAATAAATATTGCATGAAACCCAGAAAAATGATGTTGATTTAAAACGTAAATGTCTACTTATTAAGATTATAAAACTAGATTTTGTAATATATATATATATATTAATTTAATATTTCAACTATGCATAAATATAACTGATATGTTTCGTTTTAGAATGGTTATTGTGATTCATAAACAATTTAGAAATGGCATTTGGTGGTGTGGGGGCATAGCCCCGAGGGGTTATTTTTCGTTACATAATTTTAGCACTCCCAATATTTAGGCTCTAGTTGCGCCTATGCATATAAAATTACGCTGTGCGTCTGTTTTTGAAAATGGATAAAATCCAAAAAGGTGTTAGGGTAAAAAATAATCGCCTAAAAAATAAATACGTACAAAACGCGTATCGTGTAAAATACTCGTATAAATTAAAAAGAAAATATTAATAAAAAAAAACTTCGATTTGCAATACCGGTTTCTAAAGAACAATATAGTACAATACACAAACGATTTAAAACAATTCTGTAGAGGATTTATACGGTTGATACCAATTGAAATGAATATTACCTACAAATAGTCGATTTACGAGAAAAAAATTTAAAAAATGCTTCTTTATTCTAATTTTATAACGGACGATAAATCTCAATACCTACGTGCGTCCGGGATAAAAACGAATATCACGCAGTAAAACCATTGAAATTCGAAAAAAAATTCTAAAAATACTAAATTTATGAATAAATTATTGAATAAAATAAGTGTTCTCCTATTATATGTGCGTAATAACGGACGGGCGTGGTGGTTAATGTATCGAAAATGTGATCAACTTAAATTTTATAGACCGGAATTTACAGGTTTTCAAAACGTCAAATTTATTGGGTTATATCTAAAATAAAGTACCAATAAACGCACGGGATGATCGGGAGACAAAAAAAAAACGTTTTGTATTAATAAATAATAATATATTGACCATTAACATTATTATGATGAGTCGCAGTATAGTGTATAATAAAGATTGCATTAAAATGTACAAAACATTATTAATTAACCCCGTGTAATTTGTACGGCTAATATCATATTCGTGGGTTATAAAAGTAATGGGAAATTAACATTGATCGATGTGATGCACGATGTATTCGACAATATTGACCGATAAGTTTGAAGCAAAAAGTTTTGCAAAAAATTAACAAATGACGCTGTAATGAAATTAAAAATAAATATGTTTTTTTTTTTTTAAATTAATCTGAATAGTGGCCAGTTATATTATCCCGTCATATGGTATATAGTCGTTAAATTATTATAAAATAAATATTCGCACCTCGAAATGTGTAGGTATACATTTCGCGCAAAAAGTAGGAAAAACGGGTGTTGATCGGTGCCCCAGAACGTTTCATACTACGTATTGTATTCGTATGAACATCAAATTTCATAGAGCTAAGAAAATTCTTCATTCAATGTAGAAATGAAAAATTCGATTAAATTTTTTTTTAAAATTAAACGCGTTTTCCTTGAAACTGAGTTTATAAATCGGGGTAAATTTTTCTCGTAAACTAAATTTCTAAAAAATTTTGTACACTTGATTCTTAAAATCAAATAACCTGATGCAGTGCAACAAGAATTTTTTTCGTTCGTTTTATCGTGTAGATATTGCGCAAGAAGGAGAAAATTTCCGGTATCAGCAACAATGAGCGTCATTATAATGGTTGAAAATGTAAATAATTTAAAATTCCAGTGCTCGTCGTCCTATAGAAAAATCATGTGTTTTAACATTCACGATTCGTTATTATTTTTTAGTTAATACGAATATGGAAAATATTTTCCGTTCAACGGGGTCCGTTTTAAATTAAATTAAAAGTAATTAAAATAGCGACGTGCCGGCTCCATTTTTAGATAATAAAAATTTTTTTTCAAAAAATCGTTCACGCTGTGCGAATAGTATAGCTACGAAAATGAAGCACCGCACTGAGTCCCGCGGGCGTATCTCGTCCCTCAGTTTGCAATAATAACGCCGCAATGATAATTATGTATAGTTTCATCACTGTTCGAAAAATGAATCGAGAGTATTTGACCGTATAATTTATTCAAACGGGCTCGCGGATTTCCGCCGAAATCCGTTGCAAAGGGACTGTAACCGCGTTAATTATTCGTTTTCGATAATGGAAGTTTCAGTAGACATTCGCCATTTTCAGACGTAATGTTCGCACCAACGGTTTTTATGCAATCACGTTCTTTGTGTGGGCGCGTTATTCCTCCGTAACTTCAATAGCGTATAGTTACGGCAGCGAATAGTAGTTTTTTGTTATTGAAATACACATAAACGTTTGAAATTTCCTGTCCCTTCGCACACATTAAACGTGAAAATACGTTACGTTAAACCGACGTTTTCTCGAATTCCATAATCTATTCACAATTTTAAAAATTATGTAAAAAAAAAAAAAAAAATGCCACGTTTTAATAGTAAATCGAATTTGAATAACAATAATAATATTATTATCACCTTTTCATCAGTAATAATAATTTTATAAAACCTATTATACAATTGTAATTATTATTCCAAATTACCGCGACTAAATAAGTCTAGGATTTTGTAGGGGCATTTGCTTTTCTTTTTCTACCGTTCAAAAAAGGACGCTGTATCAGTTATATAAATAGCGATTTTTTATAGTTATATATAGCTCGATTCGTACTACGTACAATGAAATAAGCGAAATTTCAATTTTATTTTTCATCTTTTCGGCTATTTTTAATTCTTTTCAGAATTTTTAAATAATCTCCGGTTTATAATTTGTTAATTTATCGATCTGATGCGAATAAGGAAAAATATGTGTTGCAGACGGTAATTATTTACTACAAATGTTTCGTCGTGTGTCGCGTTACGCGCGTGTGTATGTATATAAAATACCGCATTTTTTTTTTTTTGTATTTTATGTAAAAAAAAAAAAAAAATACCGAAATCGAAAATTTCTCGTTCCGTACGCAGTTACGTGATTTTGTCGACGCCGAAAGAAATTCTTTATAATTTTTAAAAAATGTTTTATCGAATCGTCTGCGACGATTTTTATTTGGAAATATAAAAAAAAAAAATGTATTGATCGTTCGATACTATTCGGCGGATATTACAGGTAAAAATATTTCAAATAAATAAAAAGAGGCAAGAGCTGCGGGGTGACGAAGCAGAACTTTATGTAAAATTATACGTTTATGATTTTTTTTTAAAATAACATCCACAAGCTGCGATCAACGTACAATTCTTAAATATTTTTCACATTTATATTTGTATTTTTTGTTTTAAAATTATTTTCAGTAATATAAACACGAATGGATTTTTTTTTTTTTTTTTTTCTGGTCGTACATCAAATATTTAATTGGAACGCTCTTGGACGAATTTTTAATTTCACATCATACGAGTGTGTTTGTACGATAAACCTTTTTTTTTTTTAATTCGAAAAACATTTGTAAATCCGTAAACAACAAATAAAATATTTATAATAAATTTTAATAAAACAGGTTACGAATTCGCAGATGTTTTATTCATTTATACAACGAAATAGGTTCGATACGATATAAACGCGATTCACTGCGATCTTTCTTTTTTTTTTATAGATCTCGAATGATGTGTATTCGAATGGATCGTATAATTTTCTGAAACAAGATTTTTCCCGAGTATTGTATGGATCCGCAACATGAATTTGAAAACAATAAAAAAACCGCCACCGTCGTAATAAATATCATGTATATTTGATGAACGAAATGTACACGGTGTTTGTGTAATAATAAAACGGCGGAGATCAACGCGGTTTTTATAAATTGTTATTATCGTTCGTTGTGTTTGACGTGTTAAGCATCGCATTAAGCGCGCTTTTCGCTTTCAATACGTTTATGATTAGTGGTCCATTTTTATGTTCAACGCGGATAAACGTTTTCCAGTAACGGACGGGAAACGAACGTTTAGATTACGGATGTTTAGACGTTTATAGACGCGCAAACACTCGTACGATGTACATTTTAAAATAAATAATATCTCGTCACCTGAGAATGAAAAGTCTCTCTGTGCGTCGTAATTGAAATCGTTTAGGAAACGCGTATCGAAACATTTATTTCTAATCAATTGATTTACCGATTTTCAGCGTAAATTACGAATAATGTTCGAAACTTCACGTTTGTACTGAATTCCGTACACGTCTTTCGGAAAAATAATAACTTTATAAAAAAAAAAAATGTCTAAGTAAAATAATATTGACTCTTAAAACGTTTACGTAGAACGTTTTCAAAGGGAACTTTTTGAATTACGACCTTTTCAAAGTTAATCGATCTCGACATTTTTCTGCGGAATAACTCGTATAACCAGTGGGTAGCCGAACGTTTTTGGAAATATTTATACATTTATTAATTATAAACTTTCACTTATCGTATACCTATACGAGAAAAAAAACGTCTTGGTAATTTTAAACGTACAACGCAATTTTTTTTTATTATTATTATTATTAATACTCGTATAAAAACTGATATATTAACGTCGGCATACAGTGTTCCGTATAGTAATAATCGTTTCTAACTGAAATACGCGTAATCGCTAATATACATTTGATATTTATATACGTTAAATCGTATATTATAGCCATTTTATGTACTAGATATTAATTATATAATTAGATATGTCCTACGAGAAAATCACGTGGTCGCGGACGGTACCATTAATTATTATCCCGTGTCATCGCCACGTTATTGTATGATCACTGTAATAGGGTGGTCAGAATTTTTTATTTCACAAAGTGGTAAAAAAAAAATCCATTTCAATTTCGTGAAAACAACGATTTCGCCAAGTGGCTACCATACATTTGTATGAGTAATTTACATACGTACTTATAGCATAATGGTGGTGTGTGTTAAATAGCGATAATTCGTTTGTCATAAAACTGAGCTTCGTTTTTATTCGCGAGCGAATAATTTCCCTCGTAAATTCCTCACGAATATTTTCTTTTGTCAAAACACCCGTTTCCGTTGTTAATAATTTATTTTCAGCGAAATATTTCATTAAATCGCTGTCGACGTCGCGCATGTTTTGCGTGTACAACAATAATAATAACTTAACAATAAAAGCTTCAGATTCACACAGCCCGTTTCGCGTGGAAAGTTAAAAACTCGAATTTTTAATACCTACCGGGGTTTTTAACGAATCGCGTCCTGGGCGGCAAAACGGATTTCAACGTTTCGTCGCGTATAAATTGCCCTTTAAATGACGCGTATAAATAAAAATACTCTGATTTATTTCTGTAAGAAAAAAAAACGTCAGTATTTCTACTGCTCCGCAGAGATTCGTTTTATATTTCCGGCGCCGATTAAACTTTGTTTTTTTTTTTGAAGTCAAACAAGTACGCGCTGAGGAGTGGCCACGATTGAAATTTAGGACAGGATATTTTATAAGTGAAATTATGGGTTGAATTGACAAAATTTAAATGAGGGTTGAAAAATAATTGAAAAACGAATACAACGATTTCATTTCGATAAATGTTGTATACTCTTTGTGAAATACGAATTTAAATGAAAATATTTTTTTACCCCTAAATTCTGAGCCAAAAATATTAATTATTTTATTTTAATTTTCGAGAAAATCGTGACTACTGGGTCTTTCCGGTCGGTACACACCATGTATATGAGTATATGGAAGAATGTAAGATGCTTAAAATAATTCTAGTCGAGAACCTACATTTTATTTGTGTTTTTTTTTTTCAAATCTTTCGTTATAATAAATACATTTAAACTTGACCGTTACTAATAGCAACACGATAACAAAAAAACAACAAAATATAAATAATTACGTACTAAACAAACAAAACCAAACACAGATCCCGTAACGGAAGGAAATTGTTTTATGAATGAAAATAGAAGGAAGAGAATCGAGAATAAAAACGGGTTTCTGATCAGAAGACGAGTGGGAATTGAATAAATTATTAATTCTGTCGTTAGAGAAAAGTGGACAATGGTTAGGCGTATTACGAAAATCACGTACCTCTATTTCGTCAGTGGACACGAAAGAAAAGAAGAGTTTAAGTTGAGATTATAAGCATGAGCAAAAAGACGATTATGAGCAAACCCGTGTCTAACGAATGAAATGATATAAAAACTAGAGAGGTTGTTATTAAAGGAGCGCAGAAATCGAGGGACAACAGGGTGTGCGACCTCCATTGGTGACGCCGTACGTTCCTAATAACTTTGTGATAACGCGGAATCAAATCGGAAAAAGGAATTTTATTGATCGACCTCTAGTACGTACTAGATCCGATAGCAAACTTAGCTTAGCAATCAACCTTTTCGTTTCCTTCGACTCGGAGCCAACAAACATTAGATGGCCAGTAACTTTTATCTGTGCGATCAACGCGCGGATAAGAACCGAAAAAACCGATGACCCACATTTCAGGAAATCACCCATAATTGAATATGAAATAGACTGGGAATAAAATAAAATTCCTATTCCCTTATACGGGTTCAAACATGTATAACTTTTATGACGAAACGCTATCTATCACTGTTCCGTGTAGAAATTATTCCAAATACAAACGATTAATTTTCCGACCCGGGCATCAGAGTGTTTCAGGGTCGTTATAAACAGCTTATAAATAAATATATATTTTAAGTTATTCGGGAATCGTATTTTTCGAAAGCACACGCGTCCTTTTATACCGTTTCATTATCGTTTCGAATTGACAAAATTCACATATATGAATATAATATACACTATAATTTATACGTATAGTTGTATAAAGTACAAACGTAATTATACCGGGTCGAGAAACAGAGACAAGAGTATTTTCATAAGAAATTATTACTCGTGTATTAAAAAAAAACTGTATGACTCACCTGATTTCGTTAAAACAAGTGTATTAATACACTACTACGCGTTGTGATATAGCTGCAACTATATTGTCAGATGAAAATTCTCGTATTTACGTTTAACTAAAACTCGTTTTCAGCCCGTTTCCTTTGGTTTTTTCCATATAAATATATATTTCAAACCGAGTAAACGTGATTTTTATGGTTATGGTTCGCAAAAAACAAACACAAAATTTTCATATCATACCGGTTGATTACTTAGAAACTTCCCACTGCGTAAGTCAAACACACAAGTTCGACGTAACGGCAGTTTAACTGTAAACAATATTGTTTCGGTAGATATTTTTAAGTACAACAACAATTTTAAAGTTTTAACTATATTTTATAATGCGTGCAACGCACATATTTTGAAATCTATAATCTAATATAATCGTTTTTAATTAATACTGTGCCGAATATTGTATTCGTTTTAAATAACCATATAGAACAATATTGAAAAAAAAAAAAATCACAATCTATACACACGTATATTCGTTATAATATATATTTTATAATTACATATACATGAATTATCGGAAATCATCAATCAATATCATTAATTTTTCACTTAAATTAATACGTGTATATACACATTTACCGTATAATTTTTATATTTAAAATTTCCTTATTTACCTAAATATATATGAAGAAGCAGGCCTTTTTAATTTTAGGAGAAACTATAGATAACCGTATAATTTTCAATTCGTAAACGATCAAATAATAATCGATTCAAAATTCGAGTCGATTCTAAAAAAATCTGATTTTTTTTTTTTTTATCTAATATTCGTCAATTCGCGTTAAAGACGTCCTTCTGTCCGTTAATGCAATGATTCGCATGCAAGTATTTTCAACGATGAAAATCGATAAAATGTAAGACTCGTTCTCAAATGCAGACAAATTACTACCGTCTATGCATAAAGTTCTTCGGGTAAATTCCAGAAACTTGGGATCTAATATTGATAACCACTTTCAAAAAAAAAAAATCCTACTGATAACCCGTTATTAAAAATAATTTTTTTTTTTCATTCTCTTTATTTAGTTTTTTAATTTTTTATTTATAACAAAAAATTATAGGTCGACGAACCAAATAAAAATTAATCGAATAATTATACTTGCTAATTTTATTTTTGTTTATTACACTCAGTAATTTTTGGTCAGTGAATGGACATTTTTTTTTCTACGCGTCCCTATATACGTATAGGCAAAAAAAGTTTGACCACCACTGCGTAATTAATTATGCGTGACGGTTTGTTTTATAATAATACGTGTTACGTCCACTCGAACAAATCGAGTAAATCCCATTGAAACACTTATAAAATATACAAAAGTATGATTTATACGAATTACCATTTTATACACGCGAAGAATATTTTACGTACCCGAACGGGTTTACAATCCCTGAAACGTACGCGGTTTTGACGAAAAGTATGTATACGTGTGTATATACCGATTTGAGAGAACGAAAGTGGAAATCGGTTTAATATTTTGTACACGGACGTATTTTAGTGGTAACCCTTCAAATTATCCCTTTTTATACCACCATTATTATGCTGTCCCATTATTATTATTATTATTATTATTATTATTATTATTATTATTATTATTATTATTAACTGCACGTACCATCGTATGCGTACATAATAATTTATTGATATAAAAAAAAAATTTCGAAAAAATATCCGATACCGTGACGATTTTCGCATAAAAGAAAAAAACCTGCAAATAATTTTTAAAAAATGTTAGGGTGTTTTAACGCATATTAGACACTGCGACGATTGCAGATAATATCTTCGAGCCGTGTCCGCAGTAATCGCGGTGCGCGCATAATTCGATGAAAAACGGTAAAAAGTTTTTAAAAAAAAATTTCCAGGAAGAGTCAGAAAAGGGGTAAAACTCTGTTGCGATCGGTCAGAAGACCGTAGTCGAGTGTGTTTGATGATCCGGGGCCAAGAGCGCTCGCAGCGGAGGCAAAGGGTTTATTTTTTTAAACTGTACTATTTAATATCATGCGTACCATAATTATGTTCATATACCAAGTTTAAAAATGTTTTATTTGACCTTGTCAGTAATGGTGAAACGTTGTGATAAAGCGACGAGCATACATTCTATAATAATTATTATTATGTATTTATAATTATAAGAAAAATCATATTATTATTGTTTTCATTGAAAATATATATGAACCCGTAATTCGATCTCCGCGAAGACAGATTTAAACGGTTTAGCTCTGTTTAGCTTTGTACATAAAGACATTGTAAGGAAGCAAAAAAAAAAAACTTACCGAAGATGTTTTACGATTTTTTTTTATATGCTACCAAGACGCTTGCAATTTTTATATTCGATAATAATTTATTTATTAATAAATGTTAAACGTACCGAATTAAATAGCTCGAACGAGCCGACCTGCATTTGAAAATATGAATTGTATGTACTTATTAGACATTGGAAATTGTTACTATAATAATATAAACCTACGCTTATTAATAGCTTTTGTGTAATGACACGATAACGATTATTTTTTTAGTCAGCTATACTGGAATGGAGGTGTACTAGAAATAACTCAACCTACAACTTTAGCCTCTGAATTTCGATCTTGTCCCAGGTGGGGGATTTTACCCTACGGGCGCGCGACAAAAAATTTAAAAAAAATAAAATAAAATTATTCGGTAATTTTTTTTTCCTGCCGTCTATATTTTCCGACAAACCGCGCGCAGAATGGACGAGCGGGAAAAAATTAAGCGTATTTTATCGATCTGAGTGTTACTGCTGGGTAGCTACTCAACTCAAGCATTCATGTCATACATATATTGAATAGGTACGCACATGTGCTTATTGTAACTGTATTACGGATTGTATATTTTATAATAAATGTTAAAAAATATATATATATATATATTTTATCGATATACAATAATTCGTATGATATTAAAAAAAATATATTTCACGGTTTTACACTTCGTAATTCCGCGTGTACGCAGCTGTTCTCATCGCGCGTGAAACGGACTGGATTAAACGACGGAAAAAAAAGAATTGAACCGAACGCGGCTCAATTTAACTCGAATATTATACGCGTATACGTAAGGAACGTAAGGGTTCGCGAAGCATTTCACTGATGCGTTTCTGAAGACGTCTAAACGGAAATAAATGGTTTTTTTTTTAAACGTAATTAGTTCGGTTTGCAACGGTAAAAAAAAACAATGCCGTTTTATACGAGTATATATTGGGCGAAGAGTTAAAATTCCGTTCGGACGTCTGAACCGTGTACAGTTTTTTTTTTTTTTTATCATATTTCATCCACCGAAATGCGAAAATTGTGCAAATATAATACAGGGTGGGCCAGGGAAAAGGGAAAATTTGAAATAGCTCTCACGAACGTTTAGAAAAAATTATTTTCAAGTTTTATTATGGAAAACACAGAGTATAAATAATATATGTCATTATAGAGTTTCAAAAAACTAAAATCTCGATTTCGGCAAATAATTTTGGTAAAATGCGGTGTCCGTTCGTATCGTGCGCCGGAGGTTTTACGAGACCGTCTGTGACATCTCCATGGGAATCAAAGCAATTCTTCTTGGATTCATTGTCTTCAACCGGCGGAGTGTTGTTGTCGGGCTATTGAATGTCGCCGAATTGTGAGACGACCCGATTACCAAAATGGGGTTTTCAAATTGAAAACATTCCTGGTCTTGGCGACCGGTGGTTATAGACATTATTATATTCCTATTATTCTGTTTTGTCACGATACGTGTTTATGGTTTTATATTAATGCTTCTTATATAGGCGATTGTGAGGTACGGTAATGTGAGGGATATTAAAATGCTAGGGACGCTACTCATTAAAAAGTAGCTAGAGTACATCTACTAATTTTTTCCCGAGTCAAGCACTGCAGTAAATACTCGAGACACAACGGATTTCCACACGATGATAAATAATTTGTAAAAAAAAATATATATATATATATAGTATGCGAAAAGAGTAATTTTTAAGAGTTCGTAACTATTTTAACAATATTGAAAATATTTCAAGAGAAACGCTTCGCGGTATTCGTAAAGTTACCGTTTATATCCGTGCGAAAATTCGGTGTGTTCCCCGAGTGTTACTGTAACGGTCAATATATTTTGGAACACGCGCGAAACGATTATTTTGTTGAAAATCGAAAAACGGAAATCCACGCGACTATATGAAAATATGTATTTTTGTAATATCATAACGTTATAAATGAGTTCTGTTCGAAACAGGTATTGTTTTTAATACTTCAATTATCTTTCGAGGAAAAGAGAGAGAGAGAAAACATTTTTTACCGAGTCGACGTGAAAAATAATCAGCACAGAACTGGCTTAAATAAGAATTTAATGTCGCGAGGAAAATCTTAATACTTTTTTTTTTATTTTTTTTGAAAACTCATTAAAATACAATAAAAATTGAATGCAATACACTAAATCCGGCGTAAAACGATTTTCGAGAAATGCGATTTTAACCGAGCCCCGCCCACAATAGTTTGTTCAAAGATTTCATATTATATTTTTGTCATAACGTTTATAACAGCAATTTATTAGGCGTTCGTTAACGCTATTGTGGACGGGGGATTTACTCGTTCCGTATAAAATAAATAAACTGCAGGTATTATACAACAGGAATGTTTTTTTTTTTTTCAAATGCAAAAGCAGTTTTTAAGATGTAAGTTAAAATAGGTAAGTAAAACTATAATTTAATATCGAGACAAACAAAACCAAAATATAGAACTACAATGCGTTTCAAGTAATAATATATAATCGCGAGCTCAGTCCAGAGTCCAGTCACACTCGCTGCAGATTACAGATAAAGGTATATGGTATATAAATTGAAACTTGTCCGTTTTAGATAAAAAGCGTTACTCCAGGAAGTATATAGTTGCACTAACAATCATTAATTATTACTCTCGCGCTCTGTTCCAGAGGCGTATAACCCATTGGTATTTAGTATAAATCTTTTTTACCATTAACCACCGTCCGCTATTCATTATGCGCCAAAGGCGTATGACCCACTGTTATCTATTTAATATCCTGATGTACCAGTGGATGATTTAGAAAACGGACTCCTCTAGACGTACGACGATTTCGCTGACGATTCGTTCGGGAAGAATAAAATGTTATTGTCGGAAATCTTGACTTCGGGAAACCGTACGCTTCAAAGGACTGCGCTCAACTGAGGACGCTGCACACTTACAGCGACTGAAACGTGCTGGTTATAGTTCTGTTTTCTGAGACGTGGTAAATAGAGAAAAAAAATGTATTATTATTATTAAACGAGTATATTATATTATGTAATACACTAAACTTGTAAACTGTATTATATCGCTTCGCCGAAGATACGTTTTACAAAACAAAACGAATGAATAAATACAATGTTTTACCCGTGAATAATAATAATCTATCTTCCACGCCTTCATATTTCCTTCGACTTGTAATTGTTTTCCATTAAAAACAAATCACAACGTTTACGCCTATAAGTATCTTTTATTTATATAGAAAATTGCAAGTAGTCGATTTCGTTTTGTTTCCGGCTACACGACGTAGTATGCGTGTACTTCGAGTTAATTGAAATCCACTTTTAAAAGTCGCACGCCATCACAGAAATCCAACGAATTTCATAATTATTATTTAATATAAAACGCGCTTTACTCTAAATTTGCATACGAAAACGTTTACTCCAAACGAATTCAAAGGTTCAACAGATATTTCTGTTACTTTCGTCGGGTTTTTCATTTGCACGAACAAAATGGTTATTTGTCAATGTCCGGATAGTGTTTAACGTGTTTACACGCGGACCGAACGTGTGCGATGTACTCGAACTTTAAGCGAATTCGTTTTGAACATATAAATAAATGTGTAAAAACGGTCGGAGGAAAGCGGCGTTGATCCTCAAACTTTTATTTTAATTTACTTTTAAAATAATTATGCACTGCGGCGTATCACGCGGATTGATATATTTATATTATGCAAAGAAGAAAACTTCGAACCACGGTATAACGCGAACACGAAGTAATTACGAATAAATCACCCCTATCGTAAACGTGCTTATAAAGTTTTAACAGTCCTTCTACAATCCGCGAAGGACTTTTTTTACACTTCTCGTACAGAGACCTCTGGGATCGAGTGCGTTATTTTTTATTTACTAAACCACGTGTGTCGGCGGCGAGAAAATAGCACACTGTTAATTTCTCCGCGCACATTCACGCGTATTGTAGACCGAAATATCAATAGAGTTTCCTCTGCGAAAGAAATAACGCTCCCGCCTTACCATTCGGTTCTAAATACTTCTCGTCAACGTACATTCACGTACAAAATAATCGCTCGTAACGCGCAAGAACGTTTCGGTACGTTTTGAACTGCATGCCGGTTTGCCGATTTATTTCGGACTCCAAAATCTGATGTGTATAGCAGGGGCGTAAATAAAAAAGGGATTGAGGGGGATGGATCCCTCGCCCAGAACCTTTTTTTTTTTTGATTACGCGTATAAAAAATAACTGACAACTGTCATTGTCACTTGTTGCAGAATTTTTGCACATAATATATTCTACGTTTCCTACTACAGCGCTATTTACACGACTACTAAAAAATATTGAACTAGCTGATATAAATCGCAGCTTTGTCCGTGCGCAGTTTTTAACGTAAATTTAATTATTTATGGAAAAAACAAATCGTAAAATTATTGAAACGCCTCGCCGCCGAAAAACCGTAACATTTAAATAAAATACGTCCCTCCTTTCCTCTTCAGACAAAACTGAAAAAAATTGGAGTCGAAAAAATGTCCCCCAGAACAAATTCCTAATTAAGCCACTGGTGTGTACAGTATTCGTTTCTTGTTCCTTTTGAACGTCTTCGCAACGTCAACTGTAACGTGTTCTCCGTCGCACTTACACGCATACTCGTTTCTAAAATAAATACTATATCACAGCGTTTTTATATAGTATTGTATCGAATAGGTACTACCGCGTCTGTTATAATATTATTACAAAACTGGCGCATAACGTGTGGGTGTCTCGAACCTACGAGATGAAGACACTCGTCGTCGTGCTCTTTATTATACTATAAATAATAATTAATAACATACACGTATAGTGTTGTATATACGGGACTTTCGACGTAGGGTCGATAAAATGTAATTCGCGATTATACAAGTACAATGAGAATTTTCAAAGAATTCGGTTTCGATGAATCCTGAGAAACCGACGTGGTAATTATTACCGGAACAAGTCTAAAAGTTACGTGGAAAACGAAAGTTTTCGCGCGAATCTTTTCCACTAACCAAAACCTATTAGTGGAAAGAGGAGTCGCGCTGATGTCTAACACATTCAAAAACCGCAAAATCACACCCTTGCTCGATGAGGATCGGTATTTCTTTTACCGAGTACTTCCTGAACGCATCGTCCTGATTGCAGCGATAATATTTTAAGAAAAACGTATTCAAATTGTATTCCTCGATGACAACTATACATCACGATTAAATTCGTCAATATCGTCCAACAATAAATTATTCGATTTTTTTTTTTTTTGTTAGTAGACTCTAAATAATAAACATGTCTGTGTATAGCTTAGTTATTTATATTTACGACAAATTAAATATTTTAACCTAATTTCAATAATATTTCGACAGTATTCAATCGGCTTGGGACGCATAGAAAAATGTGATTTTCTCGGAAACTTCATTTGAAAATATAAAAGAGATTTTTTTTTGTAATAGACAAGAATAAATATGATTTTTTCCAAAAAAAAAGAAAAAACACCTATACAAACAGTTTTTATAGCGTATAAAGCGTGTTGTTTAAACGTATAACGCGAACGGATGGCAAGTGTAAGTATACATTGCTCTCGTTTGAGAATGTTTATTTTGAATTCGTCCATAAGTCAACAGGTCGGTTTTTGGTGAATAAATTATTATTAATTAGGCATTACTGCGTTTAAGAGTACTTGTGTCCACAACAATACGTCAGTAGTGTTGGTGTTGGAAAGGGAGAAGAACGAGTGGCTGTACTAATATAATTATGTGTTGTAACTGTTTCGGTCGGTCGGTCACGTTTTGTTTTCCCTACACATACAGGGGATGTAAACAATTTTCTTTAAAAGTATTTTACACTACTCAAATAATTTCCAAAAAACAAAAAAGAAAGTATAAATAAAACGTATAATTTTTTTTCCAACCGATATCCACTTGCACTTTGCAACGCGACAAGCTTTCCGTTGGCTTCGTAGCGAATTTCATGACAATATTTGTCCACGTTATAGTGATCGGTTAATACGGTCAATTAATAATATTTGCTTCTAAAAAGCTCGGATATTTTCAGTACTAGATGACGTGTTCGAAAACAGAAATTTTCAATAATTTCATTTTTATTTTATACCTGTATAACTACTATAATATGAGACGCGCATAGTCAAACGTCGTCTCTAAACACATTAATTTTAAACTCAAACACTTTAAAACACTACGCTTGATAATAAGAGGAGGACCTGCAGGCATCGGTAGTGATCACTCAATGTTTTCATTTCACACGCGAGGTTTAAACCTTTGTCGGCATTACCGCCAAATGTATTATTGTGTAAATTATACTCGTTTATAAAACAACATTGACTGACGTTATTCCTCTTATATACATACACTTGTATTACAACGGTATATACGCGATATTATTGTTTCGGAAAAATATCGACGAACACTCTGAGAGGGAAAAATAAATTTCGATTCTCGTTGGTTCTCTCTTTCAATTAGTGCAGAGCTAAACGCACCCGTACACGTCTCACCCTGCAGGGAAAGACTTACGGATGGGGAAATTGTACACGGCCACCGTGTATCGATGTCGGGCGATGACAGTGATATATATATATTTATTTATATGTGTGTTGTACAGTTCAATTTCCCACCGATCCGATGCAATGAGTATACGAAGGCGATTTCGGAAAATATCGAATTGTCTTTCTTAAGACGGTGTAATCGCATTCCAGCAAAGTCGCGGCAAGACCCGTGAAGATATAAGCGTAGTATTACAGAACTGTCATAATTATGGACAAATGGAAAAACTGTCCAGGAGGAAAAGTTTCGTAATATCAATATCCGAATGTAAGCTGTTGTTACAAACACTGAAACGTTAATATATATATATTTTTTTTCAATTCTAAACAATCATAATAATACCGATAACAATACTGTTTATCGCCAAAAATAATAAAACGATATAAAAAAAAAAAAATAGTAAATATTGAAATTTACGTAGAATTTACAAAATTGTAGAGAACTGTTCGTCGAATTCAATGGTTTACAATCAGGCGCGCGCAATGTTTTACGTTTCAAACGGTTTTGAATTGTTTAAATATTGAACTCGGCACTACTCGTTCGTCTAATCCTTTTATTCCTATAAATTTCATTGCGCTAAATATTATATTAGCGTTACAACAACAACACGGTGGTGTGGTATAAAACTGCATCACCTGTACAAAAATATACCGACCGCATCCATCTCGAGAACGGCCGTATATATAATAATATTATAACGCCGTTGCCCCGAAAACGATGTGTGTTTACGGTAACTAGTGGTAAAACTATATTGTATATTTTACACGTATTGACTTACGTATATATATATATAAGTACTGTGTTATATTGCTGAATTTTCGAACGATTCGACGTACTCGTCGAAGTAATCGAATAGTCTACAAAGCGTAGAATAAACGTCTTTCGTATATTATATCAGGACCTATTTTTATGTGTATGCACACGCGTTGTGTAGTAAAAAAAAAAAAAAGTGTGCAATAGCGAATTCGCGGGTACGTTGTTATTCTAGAAGAGCCGGCTATAGTTTCGTATCTTCACGGAAAAGCAATTATCATTATTGTTTATACGCCATAATATATTTACACACAAAATGACGAGAAATATTAGGGCTACCGGAGTTTTGGAGTAGCGGGCTGAGAGCTCCGTCTCATCTGCGTCCATGACCCGTTTTATTAATAATATGATGTGCGGTAGCAGAAAAAAAAAAATTTTAAAAATAATCCCTGTATTATATTCAATACGTCATTGGTAATACAACGACGGTACGCACTAATAAAATATAACGAATAATATAACGAATTATTTTCACTGTGATTTTATTTCGCAGCGGAGAAATGCGCCGTTTGTGAAGCAGTCCAAACTGTAGCCAACTCGCACCGCCGAGTAATGACTTTTGGAATACGTTTTTAACCGACGCGCTATTAGAATTATTATAATATATGTAATTATATTATTGTAAAAAAATTTAACGTTTGCAAAGAGAAAAATCAATTTTATTTTTATCATAATATTACTGCCTACTCGGCTTTTGGCCGTTGCATTATAATATGATTCTTAAGCGAAAAGTACGCGTTTTATTCGTTTTATTACGGCGGTTCTCTCGTTTGTTTATTATTATTATTATTTTTTTTAAACAAAAATTAATAAAAAGTTATTAGAAATTTATTATCGCGTACAACGGAGTTTTGTATAGGGTAATTGTGTTACATCCGTGCGCCGTGGGTCTATTTAAAGGTATACGCGCGCCTGCGACAACAGCGCACCGTCAACGGTGAGAGGGGGAGTGTGAAGAGGCCGTATACATTATTATTAATATTAATATTGTAATATCAAAATGTTATTGTTGTCGTTTATAATTATTATTACATTGTATATAGATGTATACCATTTGATTGAATTTCGACGATAATAAATGTTCGAGAAAACGTTTTGTGAAATAGCAATATTCGCGAAGAGAAAAAAAGTGACGAGCTGATAATACAGAATTACTTAATATATTGTTCGATGTTGTTTCGAAAACAAATTGTATTTCGAACGTTGTTGAAACGCTCGATTTATTTTGTTGTTGTTGGTTGTTGTCTCACAAGAAACATAAACGATATGCGAGAATACAACGAAATTCTTAAACATTCCCGTATAAACCCCGTAGCGCCGTAAACTGAAAATATATATTTTGTTTTCATTAATTGTTAAACACTATACCTACTCGTAGTAATTTAAAACATCAAAAAAAAATCAATCGATTCGATTGTAAAAAAAGAATTTCGTATATATAAAAATGGCATTTATTTACGCGCCAAATAATGTAAATTTTTTTAATTCTTTCGATTTCGCTTTTCTAGCTGTCGAACCGCGACCTTTACTCGCTGCGTAATAACCGTAAACTTTCATTCGTTTTTCAATTCGCAACACAATATTAATTCATTAGCGTTCGACGTACGCGCAATTTGTCTTTCGATACCGCGTGTCATCGCTGCAACAGATTAAGATAATTCTGATTTATTATCGACTATTAATCCGTTTATTGTCATTACTCTATAATACAATATACAAATCGTCAGCGTCTTCGTTCTACGCGTACTGTTATTTACGGTTTTGTAACGCATAAACGACGTAATGAACGCCGGTATAGTTCATTTTCACTGGGCATTTTGTTTTCGAAAATATTAAATAATAAATTGTGTTTTGTAGAAGTAAACGTTTTTTTTTTTTTTAATATATACACTTTATTCATTTCGCGCGTAACGGATTCTATAAAACTATAATAGTGTCCGTACGCGTAAAGCGCTTTATTATAGTTTAATTAAATAAATAAGCACGTTTCTATCCCGTATACTGAAATACGTATAACGTATATTGTCTTCCGTCAATACTCAAAAACGTTTTACCGTGTTATTATTCGTATCTCAGAACACATATAAATCAGGCGAATATAACGCATTAATTCCATCATACTATGTATATTTATATACAGTGAAGTATACCATATATCTCTCTACTCGACGAATATAAGCCGCACGTTTTTATATTACACGAACCTATGTGTATGCAAATCGTATGGGGATAGCGTACAGTTTTGATAATGGTGGCAAAGGGCCATCGCCAATTTGATTTATCTGTTTTATTTTTATCGCGCGTAACTTAGAGTTTACGCGTTCGGTATAATATTAATGCGTATTTTACGTTGTGACTATAGCCGAATTACTACTGCCGATATGCGGATAAACTATATACTATTCGTTATTAACAGGACGTCTCGCGCAGAAATTATTAGATAGAAAAAGTGATTTCGCAGTTTCAATACCGCGCCAGCTACGCTCGATTTAGAAACGCGATTTTTTAAATGATGCTTAGTGAGAGACGAGACGAACTAAAAATGTTTGACGGAAGTAGATTTTTCTTTCCTTTTAGATATTGTAGAGAGAGAAAAATGTACGGCTCATTCGGTTTTAATGAAAGTACGGTACCGTTGATTTCAATGACTATATACTAATGGAAATATTGAAATTTGGCTTCCGCCAAACGTTCGTGTAACTTTTCTACGGGTTTTTCTAATCGCGTTTTTAAATTGCGTATAGCAGTATTTGAACGACGAAAATAATATAAGAGTGTGATATTAGTTTCAATAAGTTTTGCCGTTTTAACGGTGTTAGAATGGATGTGCCACTCCTGAAATCAGACGACTTATTAAGTTGGTGAGGAACGCTATTATCGAACGAAAACCAAAAAAATTTGTAAAAAAAAAAAATTCATAGCGCGTGATCTCGTATAAAACGAATAATTTGTCGAACAATGGACACAACACGTTATAAACCCAAACAATTTTTACACTAAATATCTGTAAACCGATCGATATAAAAAAAATTAAGGAGGACGTATATTGGCTATCGGACGAAGTCACTTTTTATATTCTAATATTTTCTGCGCGAATCCGTTCTCTTAAAACCTCGCGTTATTTACAGAGAATTACGTGTATTATTTTATATTTAGAAAAAATACGAGGACGAATTAAGGATTGGAAATGAAAATTACGCGGTGACGAATTAAAAAAAAAAAACATTTTTTTTTTGTTTTCATATATTCATTTGTTACATAGTATATACCGTATGTCATAGGCGTGCGCAGGGGTCGGGCTGGTTGGGCTTTAGCCCCACCTGAGCCTTTACCCGAGAGACTATATAGAAATTAGAAAGTAATAAGGCGTTATAGCCGTAAAAAATTGATAACAAAATAAATCAAAATCATAGATACTTACACGATTAAAGATATACTGGTCGCCCGTCGAGATGTGATAAGTTAGACTATTGAACTGACCAATCAATTGGCTAACCTAACCAGTATATCATTATCTTTAATCGTGGATATTAAACACGTTAATACGTTAACATAATAATTACAATTTTTTTATTTGACAGAATAATAATTTATAATTGTATTTAATGTATATATGTACATACAAATTACACAATGAATAATTTATAATAATAAATAAATATTAATGGTAATTGACAATTGTTAATATTATATATTATGTTTTGAACGTTTTTGAACTGTTTTATTAGATTATATTTGGTTAAAATTTTAAATCAATATTGATGAATTGTATGCGTGAAATAATGATTACTTTTTCTATTCCGATACTTTTACCAGTCACCAATAAAATGGTCACTTCGAAGTTTGTAGTGAAAATTTCTATAATTTTTTTCTTGTGTGACCTTGACAGGGGGTGAGTGGTCAGATTGAATTTAACCATACCTGCCTCAGAAGTCTGCGCACGCCTATGCCGTATGTACGTTTTATATTAACGGATCGACTCGAATTCACCGCAATAACAAGTTACAATTCGTTTTATACTGTAGGTAGTGTGATGGAATATTCGAGCGGTGTGGATTACACACAGCGCGCTCTTGTTTCATCTGATATTAATCTGACCACTTGGTCGAAGAATCACCTACTCGTACATAATATTTTGATATCATTATAGACACGTCTGTACGTTCTTTACAAGGGACGCGATACGGTCAGGATTTGATGCTTTCCTCTGGAAAAGTACTGGCGGACGAAACGCGAAGTAATTTTTTTTTTTTGTTTTCTTCGAAACGTATACTCGCATAGGATTTTCGGACTATAATATTATTATACGCGAACATATTTCACCAACAAGCGAACTCGAACGTATTTTTTTTTCTTTTTTTTATAACGTTTTCGAAACGTTTATTAATATATACATATTGATTTTCATGTAAAAAAAAGAAACAAACATACGTATATGTGAATACGCAATCGAGTCGAAGAGTATATAATATTATTATGAAAGAGATAAAGAAATACGCATATTGTGTAGGAGTATAGTTTTATTTGAAATGTTATTAATTTTTGTTCTCGACGAAAAGTCGTCATCAGAGGTCCGTATAATATTAAGCGAAAAAGAAAAGTACAAAAACGGAATAAAAAAATTTAATTACCTGTAGAGAAAATTACGAATATTACGATAAAAAAGACACACGGAGTTAAATAAAAAAAAAAAACGAATAGGAATTGTGTACGTAGAGAATTGTTAAGCAAAACACTACTACGGCACGTTATTAATATAATATTTAAATATGCGTGTATATTATACTTTTCAAATTCTGTTTGTATGTTTAAAATAATTTTAAATTTATTACGTTTAATTTCTTTATATACATATATAATATATTTTAATGCTATTAAAACTGAATTTTATGCGTTGTATATTTGAAATAAAAATTAAAATAAATATATTTTTAATATATTATAAAAAAAAATTAACATAGTGTTCGATTATTATTTTCTAAAACGCGTTTCGCAAAATTTTAATTCGGATTAGCTTTTTGTCGTTCTATTATTCCATATGGACCTGTTGTCTATACGTATCTTCTTTTACCGATATCAAATCGATTATACATAAATGATTTAGTAATTTTATCTAATACTAGTCGAATTACCCGGCTTCGCCCGTGAACAGTTAAAATTGTATTGTAATTTGTGTAAAAATAAAAATATCCAAAATATATTAAACAGAAGTTTATTCACGTATATATATATATATGTTTTAAACTCAATATAAATGGTCACCGTGGTAACTGTTTAACGCATAGAATCCCAACATTTTCCGCATTACCTATAATTCGTCGGATCAAATCGCCCCAAATCTAATCAAATCATAATCAATATCGACTCATAGCGTCGATTGCCAAACGGAGAAAGAGGATACGATCCCGTAACTCTTTATACGCCCGAGGCCAACCGTCAAAAGCGAGCATTAGCTAGGTACCACTCTCGTTGGTCGTATTTCAATAAAAAAAAAATACCCTACGTCCTTTGCTGGTGTATAATATTAATCTCTATATCGGATTTCGTGCAAACCCGTTGGCGTCGTTCCGACGTTTATATATTGACGATCAAACAAATAATATATTTTCACATTTATATATAAATATAATTATTATATATATATATATTTAAAACGACATTGGGTATATAGTTATCCCGCCGCCGGTACGCTGGTAGTGAAATCATTTTCGACTCGCTTTTTAAACAATATCGTTTTACGCGTGTTCGCCTGCAGTAGGACTACTGCTGCAGTGTAATAATATAATCGAAACAGGCGATCGTTAGTGCCTATTTTTATACCGTTTTCGCGTGTCGAATCGATGAGGAAGAGGGGAGCTGGAGGAGGGGGGGGCGTCATTAATTTACCAAAAACAAATTGCTCTCCGCGGTGAGAGACGCGCGTGTTGTGCTTACAAATCGTCCGCATTTATACGAGCGAATCTGTGTGTGTGTGTGTGTGTGTGTGTGTGTTTGTGTATAGACGAGGGTCGTCGGGATAAATTTATTATTTCGAAACTCTTTTGCGGCCGTCGCTACGTCGTTTTTCTTCCCTCGTCTCCCGAACGAATAATAATTATTTTGCACACGCGGTTTCTTCGCTGAACGGATTGCCGAACGGGCCGCGGCGACTCTCTTCTAAATATATACGCCCACACCAATCTCGTAATAATTAAACTATTTTTCACGATTTCTCCTGTACGAAACGGCGCACGAGAGCACTGCAAATGTGTATTATTCATAGACACATAACGTGTAGACCGCGATTAGTGAAAGAAATACGGAGCAAAGATACGTGCGAGAGAGAAAGAGCCATTCGAGGTTTTTTCATGGATGAATAAATAATCATGTATCACCAGGCGTACGAAATTCTACAGTTTACGGCCAACGGTGTCTATGACCTTGACATTTTAGTGGTTCAAAACGTACAACATCAGTGGTTAGAAAACATGAATGTTTGATAACATTTTCGTTGTTATCATAATATCATATAAAAACAGAGCGCGAAAAAATGCCAGTATAAACAGCATAAACAGACCGTTAAATGGCCGACCAATCACAGAGAGCCTATACCGTCACGTATCCGTTTCTATATTTCCGTAATCAATTCTCCGGTTCTATGTTCACGGTCAATTTCCGTTTTCCAGCTTATACATCTAGTTAAATTCTCCAAAAACTCGATCAGCTGATCTAGTTTCGCTTCTCTCTGAATGTTCTCTGGTATCACCTTTCGCTGCGGATCCGGATATCTTGGTGCCATAATTTTGTTTTATCGTCCATGAAAAAAACCTCTTCTAAGTCTGTCTCTCACATAGATCTATTAACTATAATTAACTGGTCTATGGTCTCTCTCGCACATATCTTGGCTCTAATGCATTACATGTGATACACTGGTCGTTCGCGGTCCATATTATGTGTCTATAATGGTATTATTCAACGATTTTTCTTCTCTTCTTCCAGAAAATACTCTGTCGTACGAGTACAGATAGCGAATAACATCCCTAAATGCGGTGTTTTATTTGAAGAGGGGGGAAGAGTACCTCTTTTTTTTTTTTTAAATATTTTAGCACACCCCCTTCTAATTTTTCATAAAGACCCCCATACACGGTAAGTTATGTATGTCAGTTTTTGTGATTGTCACTCGTGATTGTTTGTGTAACGTTATGTTAGTATTCTTGTCACCGTTTCCTCGTCCTCATCGCATAAACTTTATATGAGATTGTATACTGTATAATAATGCTGAATAGTAGTTTACTTATTTTCAAATATAGGTACGCGTGTATACCGAACATTAGAGTGACATTATTTTTTGTCATTTCTTTATTATTGAGTGTATTTGAAAATGTATGCTTTTTCGGAGAATATAATAATATGCGTGTAATACAGTCTAGTACCGATTTTGAAACGTTGAAAATAAATTCGAAATTAAATTTTGGCATTCGAATAAATTCGCGCGGTAATTTTTATAATTATAAACATTTATATCTCTTTATGCATATATATATATATTTTTTTTTAACGAATTTGTATTCCTGCGGTGAAATTTTTCTTTATAAAACAATATTGTTGGTAACTTTTCGAATGTTTTAACGAGACGTGATAAAAAAAAAAAAAAAAGAATAAATTAATTACATTATTTTTTTTTATACTCGTGGTCGGTGCGTGACACCTTTTAATTGTTTATTTTATTGCGTAAATTAATTTAAAATTATTTTTCTTTTGCTTTTACTTTTTTTTTTTTATTATTATTATTCAAAAAGTTATTTTTCCGTACAAAGTCACCGTTGAATTATTATATTCGTGTTCTGACGCGTTTATGCAACACGAAAAGCTGCGTACTCCGATCGGTTGATTAATAAATAAATCAGTAAAATTATAATTTATCGATATTCCACAATTGGTCATCGTCCTTTGTACGATACATTCACTCGTATTAAGCATAGAGAACGAGAAGGAAGAGTTATTTTTAAATTCGACGACTGAATAGACTATTACAATTCGTAATATGGTAATTATAGCCTTGCGGGTCTTCAACCGTTAAGATTACGTATATATATACGAAATAAATTGAAAACGGAAAACGAGTTTTGAACAAGAGTCAAAGTTCGGTGCGATTGAAGTAATTACGACTTATGGCATAATAATGTGCACTGTGATCATTTTTTCACAATGAAAACTAAACATTTCGGCCGGATAACCTATCGTGACCTAATGGTGTCCAAACGTTTTCCATGATCCCGTATAATTTTCATAACCCACCCGTTCACATAAACGGGTATACTTATGTAGAATATGAACATTTAAAAACAAAAAAAAAAATGTTTTACTACCGACCACGTAAAAAGGGATGTAAAATGTACCTGACTTGATATTTAAGGATTCTTTTTTTTTTTTTGCTCAGTAGCAACTTTTTTCAATAGCAACTGCATTCAGCACTCGTCCATCCTGCAGGGACAGATTTAAGGTAATCCAGGATTGCGCAGGGTGTTCTCGAGCGTACAATTTATGGGAGAGGGGCCAAAAAATAAGCAAGACATATTATATATTTTTACTCGCAAATGAAAATTGTATGTCGTCTTGTTTCTAGTAGTACTCGTTTAAATTAATTTTATTATCAAAAGTGTGCAGTATAGTACTATAAATAACTTAAAATGAAAATTATATGAAAAACGATCAACATAATATTATATCAGTTTCCTTGGTTTTTTCAAAATCATCGATTACGTCTTGAAAATCGAGTTCACTTAAAACATCACGCTCCGAGTTCATTCTAGCAGTATGCGGCGTTAAGTTAGTTTTCTACCATTAAAGTAGATAATCTATTTTTGATGTGTTTAAAATTAAAAAATGATCTTTCAATGCCACAATATTTTTTTTTATACCTTTGAATAATTGTAAAAAAATATTTGGTGGTCCTTGGGCTGCATCCCACTCAGACCCCTCTTATCCGGCCCCACCCCGTGCATACCCCGTCAGAGTAACCGTGAAACTGAATTGTTACTATTGATAAGCCGGCTGGGCGCCTCTGTTGTGACTTATTGCAGATGATGAAATGTTTAAATTCGACTCCGTGTACGGTAAACTAATACCATACGCTTGCGTTAATGTAAAACCGCCTTCGTGTCTGATGAAAAACGCGTGATTCTCTCAGGATTTAAACGAAATTGGTGCTGCACGGGAAATGCCTTTGTGTCTTACGGAAACGTTAAGTTAATAATGTTAAAAAAAAAGAAAACAAAACGAATTTTTTCCGTATATACGACGAGTGAATATTAAATAATATGTGCGTATATATTCGTCGAGGGAAACGTCCACAGTGGGGGAGTGGATGAAAAAAAACGTCTCGTACCGTGCTTCTCACACACACATTTCCTATGTCGCCTGCTGACATCCATGTACGAAGTGAAAATCCGGCACGAAAAATACGTGTGTTGTGGTGGGTTGAGGAGAAAATTCGTTTTTGACGATAAAAACCGTAGAAAAAGAAAGAGAGCAATTCATCGTGAAGTCTACTCGAGATCGAATTTCCCACATTCCTATTTTTTTCTCATAAATCCTTTTAGAAAAATTACTCGAACGATTTTTTAAGGTCTTAAGATAAAAAGACGGAAGAAGTGAGAAATTCGTTCTATAGTAAAATCCACGAAGAATTCGAATATGTTTTCAGAACAACCTCATCGCATCACTGTATAGGTCGATCGGTACGTTAGAAGTAAAAAACGTTTATTTCACCATGATTCGTGTGTGTAAGACAAAGAGAGAAAGTACTCGTTTCCAATCTCCTTATAATGAATTTTAATCTCCCGTCCTGAATTTAGTTGCCATTCCGCCTATGCCGTACAGTGGCGGATCTACGGGGGGTATATATGGGTTATATCGCCGCCCTCCCCCGTGGGCAAAAAAAAATTTTGCCATAGGGCACAGACTTCAGAGTAATAATAATTTAGACACAGACCATAAAGATGGTTTTTACACAATTCACACATTGTGTAACACGTAGCTGGTGCGTCATAGTACAACATCTATATCACCCGATTAAGTGATTGATATGATGGCACAGTCTTCCAGGAAACTAAATGTTGTCATGTACGGTAATAATAATAAAATCTATTAAAATAATAATAATCTATTAATAAAGAATATTATACATATTTTTATATCCCCCCCCCATGAAAATATTTTAGATCCGCCACTGATGCCTTATATAATGTGTTCGAAACCGTCAAAAACGACATGAATACACTTATGGAAACGGTAATAATACGATATTGAATCGGAAAACATAACACAGTATGGATGAAACGTTTCGCCATTATATTCTTCAGACTGCACACCGCGAGTTCATAACGACGAATCTCGAAAACGATGTGAGAATTGATGAGAAAGCGGACAATCATCGTATTTCATCGTGTCTCCATACTATATACGCACACACACACACAATTATCATTCGGATATTACAATTATTATATTATAATAGTGGCGTTTTCGGGAAATACATCTTCCCACGCTTTCTGTAACATAAAAGATGGTGCGCGTGATCGAAACAATCTGAGAGAGGTAAACGAAATGCCGAGTGTGCCGGAATAACTGGCACCTGAAATATCTAAAACACGTAACAATCAAACTCGGTAAGGGGTCGCGTGGGTTGTAGTAAATATTTTATCATCGATCGTCAGGGTCGTGGTGGCGAACGAGAACCTCCTGTGAAATATAATGAATTCGACAGTATACTTCCTTACGCGCGTGTCGGCTGCACTCCGGTAGTTAGTTCATCGTTAAGCGCATAGATCCGTAAAGATCGTTATGAAGACGAAGCTTCAAAAAAAAAAATCTCACTATTTTTATACCTTAATATGTTTCGCGCTCTCTGCAGACGTTTCGACAGCATAACCACTTAAATATGTAATATAGCCGGGCCGAAAATTAACAATTTTCTTTTTTTTTTTAACTCGTCAAGTTAAGATAATTTCAAATAATTATGTTAAAAGTTAATCGATATTTATTTATTTTTGTTTACTTTGAATAAAAAGTAACTTAACTTTTTAATTTTCTGATTATCAAAAAAAAAAATGAAAAAGCTGCCAAGATACAGGGCTCAAAATATTTCCGATTTCAGGATACACACTTTAAATTCACTTAAGTGAATGTAATGTAATATTCAGATAACATTAGAACAATATTTTGAAATATATATATTTATATGTTCGGAATATTTGTAAATAGTTGTCAGAAAATTTTTTAATATATTGTGTGTACACTTTTTAGCAGACTATCAGACATTGACGAGATATTTAAATGTACAAATTGCTACAATATTGTAAAATTTTAAGTTTTAACTCGTCAATGCCCAGTCTCGCGAAAGTACAGAAGTGCATAAATAAGTCCTCTGTCTGCGAGCAAAACGGTCCTCCGAAATCACTTGTTTCATATTCTAATCACGCGTTTTTCGTGTTTATTATTAATTTTTTACAAATTATTCGACATATTCCATTCTATAAATCATTTTACAATATAAATATTTTCAATTCCGTCCGCGTATGTTTCGTTGTAACTAAACGATTTTGAAAACGGCAACCTATACGAATGTTTTAATTAAATATTTTTATATAGGAATTTTCAAACGCTGATTTTCGAGTCCGATGAATATTTCTCGAGTAACAAACACTTTGAATTCAACACACGGCCACGTACATGCAATAAACCGGTAATAGAGTTAAACGTCCGTTTTAATCGGTATTACCGCGTCGTTTCCACTATAAATGAGAAATATATGGACGGGTTACTCCTATATTGAATGGGGTAGCGGTCCACTTTAAAAAAGAGAAAAGTCACTATTAGAATGGTTCTCTTTCTCGCATGGGGTATATTATAAGGTTATTTCAATGAAATTATTATATTTATTATCTTTGGAAATTTTACGTGGTGATAACAGTTATTTTCAAATTTTGATATTACATATATAAAGATATATACGTGACATTGTCGAAGTTTTCTCTGATGACTGGAATACCTGACTTGATTACTTACACACTTACTTAATAAGATCAATCCCGCCCATAGAAAAGGGCTTGTTTGCTATTTTTACGTTTATATTTATTATTAATTATCGTAGGTTGTTATCACATTGCGGCGTTTTAGGCATGGGAGAAAGAGTAACTTGCTAATGGAAGAAAGAATAAGCTACCCCATATAATTCGTATAAAATGACCGCAATATAAGACGTAATGACCCGTCCGTATATTTATCATTCATGGTTTCCACCGAACAACGCAACGATCGATTCCCGTGTGTATTACCACATTTTTAAAAGTAACAATTATTATTCGTGAACGGAGTGCTAAAAAATACGTGTTTTCGTACATTCGTTTTAGTGCGATTGTGCAAAAATCAGCGTATACTAATGAGTAACGATATGAAAACCGAACGACTCGGACACGTGTTCAAGTTTATAAAACGCGAGGATGTATGATTTTGAATACGGTCTATAAATAACCCCGTAAATGAATGTAATATCGAATAAAAAAAGACACGGGAATGAAATTGTTTAGAGCTTGGCAGATAAACGCTGGCAGTGCACGATGAAAAATAAATCGCCCCGTTGGAAAATTATTGTAAATATATTTATATATAATATATAGTGTTTATAGGATGGAGATTTTTCGCGAATGCCGAATTTAATCTAATATTGTACGTAAAGAATTTGTTAGACGTTTAATGTAAAGGACCGCGAGAAGGAAAACTTCATCCGATAGAAAAAAAAATATTAATTACAACGTGGATTTTTATATATTTTTTTTTTTACTGAAACAATACTCGGTAAGTATTTTATTGGCCGTTTTAATTCCGCATAATAAATCGTTGTCTTATTGTATTTTTGCTACCCAGTACGCAAGTATTTGTAAATGCGTACTGCTCGTCTCGTATATATTATATAATTTCGACACGATAAATGTATTCTTTCTGTTTTTCGAACTTTACTGTTATACTGTTTGTTAATTAAAACCGATACGAGTATTGTACTAGTGTGTAAGAACAACGATTATTTTCCTAAAAATATAGACAAACCCAGAGACGTATTTAGGAATTTAGCGCCCGAGTGCTAATGTTTTTCACCGCCCCCCCCCTGGAAATTTTTTCACTGTTTTCGTTTTCACATTTTTTTATACAACGTTTTTTTGCTTATTTGAATTTTGGCGGGTAGGTGGTGGTAAAAATTTGTGTTTGCACCACAATACTTAAAAGTAGTTCGGTGCCAATGAAAATAATAAATGCCGCCCGGGGCGATCGCCCCTTCTAGCCCGCCCCCTAAATACTTCTCTGGACAAACCTATAAAAAAAAATTTTATATATGCATTTCTAGTACGAAATATAATTACGAATTCAAAAAAAATAAAAAAATCCTAAATTATAATAAATCTGAACAAATAATGTATATCGGTGGAATTAGATTTTGTTTGGAGTAAAGTTGTTTTTTTTTTTGTTTTTTGAGTTCCTTAAACGTATTTTAAAGAGTTTTCAAAGTGTGTGTATACGTACGCGGTGCTACAGAGTTTTATTAAAACTTCATTTACATACGAAAACTCATTGGCGTATTATATATAGGTATAGGTACTTTTATTTATTGAGATTTATAATTTATACGTTTACAAAACACGGTAAACACTCAAAAAAAAAAAAAAAACTTAACGTTGCCAATCAACGAAGAGAGAATATTCCCTAATAAAGTTCTCGAAATACACGCGGATTAGTTTAGCGTTCGAGTGAAAACACCGAAATCTCACGACGTTCGCATTTTCTGTTCCTTCGCAGCAATACGCGTTTATTCGAAACCGGGAAAACGGTGGTATATACTTCGTCAAACACTGCACTATCATAACACGGCACGTGTGTGTGGGCCTCGAGTACATTAGAGCTTTTGTGTGTTTCGTTCGGGGAATTCAGTGACACTTCCCCACATTTTCACCGTCGAAATCCGTTAGCGTGAAAAAAGGTCGAGACGATTTTATTTTACTTTTTTTGTCTTTTATCTATTTATATATTCATATGGAGGAGGCTAATATTGAAAATAAATATTTAGAAAAAAAAGTGTACGATGATCGTTTTATCGCCTAAAGTATTTCTATACTAGTATTGTATGCGTATCAGTGGCGGTTATGTCAAAGTCTTGAAGGGGAAGAGGGCGAACTCAAACTCAATTGTTGATCATTGAAATACATGATACTCCCGACCGTGTATTTCAATCACCGCCACTTCTCCATTATCGGTATTAAAAGTTTATGACTCAAATCAATTACGGATATTTTAGATATTTTAATTATTGAAAAAATAAATCCACGTCCTCTTCCATTAACACTTTTTCAGAACTGCTGTATTCATTTCCTCCCATTTTCCAAAAGTTTAGGATAGGTATTACATAATTTAAAATATCTATTTAGATATCAAAGTGTAATTTAAAATAATAACAAATTTTAATCAACATTATTGTTTATTACAAAATTAACATTAGTTCACAAAAATTATTTTTAAAAAAATACTTATAAAATAAAATTTCCTAACGCCAAGGAGGAGGGGCGATCCACCTATCGCCTCCTCAGATATCCTCCACCGATGCGTATCGACTTCAAAATCTGGCTTGTTTAATTCACACTATCAGATATTAACGAAATATTCGTCATTTACAATACTTCCTCGCTCACGAGTTTCACGTGAACGCGCGTATTTCCTATAACCCGAAGATTATTCTTAGATCCTATCGTTCAATCAAATACGACGTCTTTGACCTGTTGTCTGTTTTTATACGGAAGAACACTTAATTCATTTATTCAATAACGATAATCGAGGAGTCTGGGTCTTCGAACTTCGAATACTGTATACCTACTGTTTTTACATAAAAATATATTCTACCGAAACTCATTTATTGCGAGTTGTGTTGATGTATATAAAGTTTTATAGAGATTTAAAAGCGTGGTTTTTTTTTTAAACGACTTATTTATAAAGGTTATAGCTAAATAAATCACATAGATACGTTTGTAAGCTTTTAATTTTCAGACCATATATTTTTCGTACCTTCAACAAAAAAATATGCCTCTAAAATTCATAATGAAACCATCCGGTTCCAATTAAAATTCAAAATTTGAAAACGTTTATGGTAAATAAAAAGCGTAGGTGCACCAAAAAAAAAAAAATTAAATATTACCATTTTTAAAACAAAAATAAAATGAAATATATGTAAACAGTCTAAAAATATTATTTATATTTCTCGACACATTCTCGACTGTCTCGTGATACAGAAATCGTCACTATCCATATAATATTTTATTTCGTTTTGCATTTGTACTGTAATATATATTTTCAGCGATCTGGAACATGATTAATTTCAGTGCTTACACATGGCAGTTTTGAATCATGTACAAAAATCCCTGGTTTACGGCCAATTCAAAGCTTTTCGAAAATCTCCTCATCGAGTCATAACTCATAACAATAAAAACGAACGTAATTTAATTTTCCATAACACAATATATACGCCGAGGTACTCTGTTATATATATATATATATATATACATGCACACAAAGAGGTAATGGATGTATACTTTGTGTGTACGATAATATTGCTTTATTTTATATATGTGTGTGAGTACATAATATAGACAGCATATAAGGGTTTTACGCGTTCCAAGCTTAATTAATTTCGAAATCGCGTTTTATTGCGAATTCAAGAACAGTTTTGTCCGTCGTTTGAATTATGCGAATATCAAATCTAAAATCGCAACAAAATGAAAATCTGTTCGACTTGAGTTGGTTGCGTCGTAATTGTTGAAACACTATCATGCACTATCAAATATTCGTTATTAATTCCGAACAGTCGTTATAGTTGCGTTATTATATCCTTCAACAGCCTCGTGTATCCACGCGAATTCGTCACGTTTTAAAACTCTCAACAAAATTAATCTTAAACACAATATTCTCATTTTCGCATTACTCACTGTGTGAGGGATGAATTTCACGATTTTGGCCGAGTTAATTTTTACGGACATTTCTTCTTTCCACGTGTATTTTACACAGTTTACTGGTGAATGTATCGAGTATGTCGCACCATACACAACATATATAATATATGTTTATAATCCATAAAATGAAACAACGTGATGTCGCGAAAGCGATGGTATATAGAGTTTAATTGATCAATTCCGTCCGAAATATTAGGTGTTTCGTGTAAAATTTCGACAAATTTCAAGTTTAAAAAACAAAAATTTTGGTCGGCGAATGCCAGCGAAACACTAAAAGAATTTTTTAATAATGTAATATCTCGTCGTGTAAGAAATATCGATAATTTTCTTTTCTTTCTGAACACAAACGAATGTGCTTTTTTTGCACTGACAGGCACTAATGATGCGCTAGGAGTTGTGGCACCAGCGATACTCCAATGAATCGAATTTGCACGAGCTTTAAGAAAAAATAAATTCGTAAAATAAAATTAAAACGTTTTCGTTTTTAGTAGGTAAATGAAAAAAAAATCTAAAATATAATACGATAATCGTAACGCTGAAGACGTTTAGTGATTGTTGTAAAATTTGAAAATATCGAATGGATCGGATATCGGTTATACATTTTTTTTTGTCTTGCTTACGTAGTGTCCATCTGACGTCTGAAAATAATTTTTCACTCGATCGTTGGACACGTTGTTTGTATGGTTTTCGCTGAAAATCGTTATACGACGACGAATACGACGGTAATAAGGGGAAGGAAACCGGTGAAATTGAATTTTTCAATTCGGACGGTCTCGGTGTTAGACGACGAACGAAGGGTTTATAACACACGCGATATATTTGTTCGTGGTTTTGTAAACATTGCGACGCGAAAAGAGCACTCCCAGCTCATGTGTATAGTCGTCGAAAATGTTATGTGTGTATGGTGTGCACAGGTGGTATGTACACGGTGCTCTAATCGAATTATTAGAAGAAACGCAAAAATTTATCGAAAATTTTGCGTTCCGAAAAACAAAAATAAATTTTTTTTATAAAATTCGCCCACAAACCAGACGCGACCGTAATTATTCGACTATAAACCGTGTTTCACGTAATACAATCGTTGTTTTTATAATGAAATTATTATAAAAAATCAACGGGGTTTACAGTAACTGATTTTAAAAAAAAATTAATTTAAATCGAAATTCGTATTTACGGGGTGGTGGGGAGGAAATGCAAAACTAAAATTATTATATAAATGATCGTATACCGCGGTCTTTGTGGACAATTTACTTCGTTCGCTTGGCGTAAATAATAATAATAAAAAAGTCCAAACACAACGAGTGCTCATATAGGAGTTAATAAAGCGTATCGTTTAGACGCGATTTTATTTGTTTTCAAAGTGAGAAACCGGGCTATTATTATTAAAAAACGTCAAATCCAATACCGTTTTCCCTCTGGTAATAATAACAGAGACGCGTATAAAACGATTTTCGTTTTGTTTCGTTTTTTTTTTGCTTCTCTTATGTAAAACCATAAACGTAAAAGAATCACTTGCGGACCATCCGACCTACTGCAGTGTTCCGTTTAGAGGGACGATGAAATATTTTGTTAAACATACACGAACTCGGTTACGCCACGACTCCGTCCGATTCAAACACTCGCAACAAGTGGCGCCAACACGCCGGAAAATGAAAAGTATAAGAGCTGCAAATGGATTATTGTTATACTATAAATGTGTTTTACATTTTTTTTCTTTTTAATATTATTATCAACAGTATTAATATTATTTTATATACGACGTGTATTATACTGCACACAGACACACGCGCGTGTGGTGGCTTATTATAATGTAGCCAGTATTATTACAATAATTCGCATCGCGCGTATATTATATCGTATCCGAGACACAGACTCGGCCCCGATCTTCGTTCCTCACTACGCCACACACAAACGCGCACACTTCGTCACCCGTTATTATAACCCATCCTTTAATCAACGAAATATTAATTAACATTAAAGACAACGTGTGTATAATATATATATATGTATATCACACGCGGTATAATATTAAACTGCAAATCGAAGCCAGGAAATACGTATATATATATATATATGTACAATGTACGCTGTAAGCGATATTTTGTACACATTATAATAATATATATAATGCCTTTCAGGTGTATTGTACTTGCGCGTTATAAATATTTATATTATGTACGTATCCTGTATGCGTCGGTATATCTAACACGGATATAATATAGACGTATAATACACGGAGTATATATAAGACAGGCGCGTACAGTGATTATTTCAGTTGGGTTACCCGGAGAGAAGATACCACCTGCCACCGTTGGAAAAAATGTTATCCTTCCACCCCCCCCCGAGATATTGTATACACGAATAGAAATGTATCGTATGTATTTATATAGAAAAATTAAAATTTTCAAATTGACGTATTTATAAAAAAATAAAAAAAATTGCTATCCATCAAACAATAACCTATTGTAAATAGATAAGAAAAAAATATTGTAAACAACAAGTAACGCCGCGTAATGACGTTGGACGTTTACTTGTTTTATGAATTGACGTTTAAAATGAGAACTCCTGCAGGGGGAAGAAGAGGAAATCGTGTGGCATCAAAAAGAAATTTCATTAAAGAAAAAAAAAAATGACCGAAAAAAACATTGGGAAAAATCAATCGCTATGAATTTGTAAAATCTGTCTCTGTTACGAATTACGATTGAACTATATTTAACAATATTATTATTATAATAATAAATATTGAATTAAAAAAATTTTATCAAACGAAAAAGAAATATGTACATTTTAACCGTAACTGTAACTATAGTGATTGATAAATAGTTACAGACAGTCTCGAGTCTGTAGAAACAGGAAGGAAAACGTTTATTTTTCAGGGACTCGCAGACTGTAGGTATTATGCAATTCAGTTTAAGAGTATACCGGGCGGCGAACGAAAATAGGTTCGTATTCTGATTGACGGAAACCGTCGTGTGGCGACCGCTGCCGACAGCAACAGCCAATGACAGAGCGGATATTAGCCGCCTGGGGGAGGGGTTTACCGTCGCTCATTCATTCAACGTGCGCGTTCCGACATAAGTATTCTTAAACCGAATAGCGTATATAGTACACAGCAGTGTCGGCCTGGCACACCAAAGGCCCCTGTATCTTTTTATTCTGGGGCCCCCTGCCCCTTGGTTTAATATGAAGTTAAAAAATACATATCAATAAAAAACAGTTCATTATATAGGGTGTCCCAGATCCAAGGGCGGAGTGACTATAAAATTCTTACCGGGCAAATAATATTTTTTCGGGTCACTTATGAAAAAAATTAATTTTTTCTTTTTTTTTGACTAGCGCCTTCTGTTTCCATATAGAGTTAATACAGGTTAATAAAAGAATCTATGGTGAAGTTAGAATTTGGTGGTTGGATTTAGTTTTTAAGTTAAAGCAATTTGAAATTTGACAATTTTACCGTGTTTCTTTAAGGGGACGTTCTACCTGACTCAGTTGTCTTTGTCTGACACACACGTAACATAGTAAAATCTGCTTTCGTATTTCCAGTATTGTGAGTAATTGGCTAATTTTTGGACACGATGACCTATGATATTAATTAATAAAAATAACATAATCTATGACATGTAAGAATTATTTTTTCGATAAACTGTATTTTTAGTTTTTTAGAAGTGCATAAATAACGTGATAATCAAATTATAAATATTTTGTTTAAAATTTAATTGATCGAAAAAGTAATTCCAACGTGTCATAAAAAAGTCTAATACATATATTTTTTGTACAATTATAACATTGATCTCCTTGTCGTCACTTAAAACGTCAAAATCGATAAACACGTGAAGATTTTTTTTTTTTTTTTAAAAATTCCAATAATCGTCGTGACAATATTCGCGCGGCGCGCGTGTACACTTTAACTATAATATACCAGTGACGGTTATAAGGGAGGGAAGGCAAAAGGTAGATGGCCCCCCTCATGGGATTTGATATTTTAAAATTTAGTATTTAATAAACTCGGTCAGTCGTATACAGTGTCAACGAGTAAATGTGTAAAAGTGAGTAAACTAGTAAACGTTAAACAAATAGTAAACGTGTAAAATAAACAAGTGTATAGGTAACGAGTAAAGATAAACGTTCATTTAATTTCATTGAAATACGCGAAATAATATTAATATTAATAATAATGATAATAATAATAATAATAATAATAATAATAATAATAATAATAATAATAATAATAATAATAATAATAATAATAATAATAATAATAATAATAATAATAATAATAATAATAATAATAATAATAATAATAATAATAATAATAATAATAATAATAATAATAATAATAATAATAATAAAAAAATAAATAAAGTTTGCATCCGCGCGTACAATCGGTCGCTCGGTCAGCGTCAAATTAACATCCGCATATACCGACAGCGCGTCAGCCGATCGTAATAAAACGGGAAGAGAAAGTAGTCACCAGACGCGCTACGACCCAACATGGAGGGGGTAGCAGAAAAACGCTTATAAATAGAGGTCCGAAAACACCGGAACGCTCAGTGTAGTCACGGCGGGCAGGCGCGAGCAACGCAGTACCGCTGTTTAAATGCGCCTTTCTGCCACGCCCATCTATGGTGTGTCACAGCGCTGTCTGGTGAGTACATACTTTTTATATTTTATTGTTATTTCGTTGAAGTTTCGTGCACGCTGTTCTTACTTATTCTACGTCTTCATTTCGTCTCGGTACATTAATAGATCTTTCTTCTTGGTTATTACTCGTCGTGGAATGAATCGTATATATATATATATATATATATATTGTTTTGCATATAAGAAATAAAACGATTAGGTACTTGTTATTACATATATTAATATATACAACTTTTCTAGAAACATTTCTACATACTTTACATAGGTATGCTATAACGGACATATATATATATATATATATATATATATGAAGTTTTCGAAGTAATGTAATATAATAATAGTATTATTGCATAATTTTCGGTAAAAAACAAATTTTTTTTGGTATAATTAAAAATTCGGTAGAAAATTTTAGTCTTTGTACGTTTTCAATCATCGCGGTGATTTACAATTTTCTTAATATAATATGTATTATATAAATTATAATACTATTGTAAAATTCTATATATATATATATATATATATATATATAGTACCTATAATGTACCTATAGGCTTATTCGAAATTGTAAATTGCATATAAATCGTATTATACGATTCGTATGCTGTGTCGCAGACTACGCGTTTCCTATACGAAAATCGCATTAATTACTATATTTCTTCTTTTTTTTAAAACGTCAACAATAATAGTTTTTAGACATCGCACGATTAAAATACGCGGCTTTGCAGTAAAAAAAATATTGATTGTATAATTCATTAATACACTGTAAACTGCTTACGGTATAATAGCTGGTTCGCCACCTGCGAAATTAATATTTTTAAATTTTTTTCTACAATATAAATTCCACATAAAATCCTACAAACTTGTATAATTTTTCATTTCCAGAAACGAATATTTTTTCTTAATGCGTAAGACTATAAAATAGACAACATTTTATTAAATACTTTAAATTTATCCACGCCACAATATTATATAAATAAATATGACTAAAATTCATTTAAAGTTAAATTTGTTTATTTTTCTAAGGAAATTAATAATAACAGCTGGACGTGCGATTTGTGTTAGTAAAAAGTTTTTCAAAAGTTTTGGTCTCTTGCAAATTATTTAATATAGAATATCAATAACTCGAGCATTAGTTGCATGTGTAATCATATTACATAATTTTTTTTTTTTTTTTTATATATATTTTTTATTTTTATTTTAAACCTGTTTTTAATGCTTAGTTGAAGACAAACTCGGTGATCGTGTACATATAAAACGAGAAAAAATTAAATAAATAGAAAACGTGTAAAATAAACGAGTAAACGTGTAAACTAGAATACAACGAGAAAAGACGAATCCTTCATTCATTTCATTTCATTTAAATACGCGAAATAATATTATTAATAATAAAAATATTTATAATAAAGATTCTATACGCGCGTACTATCAGTCACTCAGACAGCGTCAAACAAAACACCCGCGTATAGAGACATAGCGCGTCAGCCGACAGTAATAAAACCGAAAGAGAAAGTAGTCACCTGATAGCGCTACTAAACAAAGTAGAGGGGGGCAGTCAGACGCTTATAAATAGAGGTACGAAACCGTCGGACCGCTCAGTGTCGCGGCGGTCAGGCGGTCAGGCGTGAACAACGTAGTTCGCGCCTGACTGCGTGTGCGTGCGTGCGTGCGTGCGTGTGCGTGTGTGTGTGTGTGTGTGTGTGTGTGTGTGTGTGTGTGTGTGTGTGTGTGTGTGTGTGTGTGTGTGTGTGTGTGTGTGTGTGTGTGTGTGTGTGTGTGTGTGTGTGTGTGTGTGTGTGTGTGTGTGTGTGTGTGTGTGTGTGTGTGTGTGTGTGTGTGTGTGTGTGTGTGTGTGTGTGTGTGTGTGTGTGTGTGTGTGTGTGTGTGTGTGTGTGTGTGTGTGTGTGTGTGTGTGTGTGTGTGTGTGTGTGTGTGTGTGTGTGTGTGTGTGTGTGTGTGTGTGTGTGTGTGTGTGTGTGTGTGTGTGTGTGTGTGTGTGTGTGTGTGTGTGTGTGTGTGTGTGTGTGTGTGTGTGTGTGTGTGTGTGTGTGTGTGTGTGTGTGTGTGTGTGTGTGTGTGTGTGTGTGTGTGTGTGTGTGTGTGTGTGTGTGTGTGTGTGTGTGTGTGTGTGTGTGTGTGTGTGTGTGTGTGTGTGTGTGTGTGTGTGTGTGTGTGTGTGTGTGTGTGTGTGTGTGTGTGTGTGTGTGTGTGTGTGTGTGTGTGTGTGTGTGTGTGTGTGTGTATTAAATGAATATATTATATTATTTACTCGTTTATATGTATATGTACTGTGTCAGACATAAAAACGTATGTCGATGTGAAAAAAACCGTAAAAAAGTGGCGTAGTTTTGCGAGAATGTCATCAATATCATAACGGCTTATCATAACACATATACGCAATTCGCCTACAGTATAAGTTTAAAAATTTTTTTGCAACAGCAAAACGCGGGTGTTTTCACGGGACGTCCGCGAAATTTTACCGACGAAATCATATTTATCGAATTGCGCAAATGCCACAGCGTAGGCGCTGTACATGCAAATTTCTCCCGTTTTAATCGCTATATATTTATCCAATAATAATCGATATCTTTTCAATCGACAAGCAATAATATAGCATAAACGAGCGAATTATCGGGGGAGGGGGTAAGCAATAACGTAATATTATTTTTATTTTTTTAAGACGGCATTGTCGATATTTTTGAAATCCCAAACAAATCAAAATATTTCATTACAAATCGCGTGAAAACGCGACAGAAACTTTTTCTGACTAGAGCACCTGTAGCTATTTCTCGTACCTCCTTTGCGACAATGTGACTCGAAAAATCGAATCGACTCTTGACGTTTCGAAAACAAAAGCAAATCAAACAATTCATATCGAATCAAATTTTTCATTTTTCTCCGGGTATAACGTATTATATCGTGCGAACAAATCATCTAATCACTTATTGGCAGAGCACGGACATTTACGCAATGAAAATATATGCACTACACAGTCGTGATTTTTAACACAGGAACTCTTCAAATTTCATTTCGAGATCGAAATTGTCCGCAGCATATATACACCGTTCTGTCTTGGACGATTTTTGAACGTTTCACACAACAAAACGACACGCGTTTTGCCACGACGTTTTCGATTATCGAAAATGTGTCCGTTTCGCGAACATCAAAAATATTGTCCACCGCCGACCGCGTTGATATACTCACGTATAGTTTTATTTTCGCGCTTACCCAACACACAGAAACGTAGCAAGGGGGCTGGGATAAAAGGACTCGGGCGCAAAATTAAAAAAATTTATATAATAACAATATAAAGGTATAATATTTGATTATTTTCGACGATAATTTATTAAAATTTTAAAAAAAATTTATAAAATGAGTATACTCTATTAGTTCTGTGTTGAAACCAAAAAGGGCGCAATTTTAAGTTTTGCCTCGGGCACAATATTCAGTTGCTACGGTCCTGCCAACACGCATACCACGCAGACACAACCATCACTACACTACTGTACATCCGCGTAACACGTGTGCAGATTACGGGATTCGCTCGTAATAATAATAATTTGTATATTATAAATACGCGCGTGTGTTTAGTTTATAAGACGTGTAAAATGCGTATATAATATTGAGTTTTAAATAGGTCAAAGCATTGTCTACTCAGCCAACAACGTAACGCTTTTAGCACTGTAAACAAAAAAAAAATTTGCATTTGACTAACGCGTATTACTATCCAAATAGTCTTCAAAAAATTAATTTAAAATAACGCTCAATTTTTTGTAATATTCAATTTTTTTTTTTTTTTATTATTATTAAATATTTCGAATTATTATAAAGCTACACCAAGGTGTGAAAAAATTGTTACCATTTCCCTATATAAAATTACTCCTATACAGTCGTATCTAACCATGTTTCAGATAGATTGCTAAAAGATTTCTCTGTTGTAAATAGTAAAGCTGCGATTACAAACATGGTAATGTTTTTTCACTTTAATTATTGTAAAAAAATGGCTATAATAGAGAATTTAAAAAAAAATAAAACAAATCATAGCATATTTAAAATTGTGAAACAACGAAAAAAAATTTTTTTGCCCTCTAAAACTTACTAGCCGTGACAAACCGAAAAAAAATTAATTATTAAAAAAAAAATATGGTACCATATGGTCTACACTAGATTTTGAATCATTAACAGTGATTATTTTTGGCAGTTATACATGATGTTCAAGGGGGCCGAAAATGGAGCTAACCTCCTCTGTCAATAAAATATCCACATCGACGAGTAATAACCAAGAAGAAAGATCTATTAATGTACCGAGAGGAAATACAGATGTAGAAAAAGAAATAACAACGTGCATGGAACGTAAACGAAATAACAATAAAACGGGTAAAGAAAGTAATCACCAGATAGCGCTACGACACAACATAGAGGGCGTGGCAAAAAGGCGTATACAAACATACAGCAGTCAGACACGAACTATGTTGTTCACGCCTGACCGCCGTGACTACACTGAGCGGTTCGATAGTTTCGGACCGCTATTTATAAGCGGCTTTCTGCCACGCCCTCTATGTTGTGCCGTTGCGCTATCTGGTGACTACTTTCTTTTCTCGTTTTATTACGGTCGGCTGACGCGCCACATCGGTAAACGCGAGTGTTTAGTTTGATGCTGACCGATCGTACGCGCGTATGCAATCATTATTATCTATTTTTTTTATTATTATTTCGCGTATTTCAATGAAATGAAATGAACGTAAGTATCCATCTTTCCTCGTTGTACACTCGTTTACACGTTTATTTTACACGTATTCTATTTATTTAACGTTTACTCGTTTACTCACATTTACACGTTTACTCGTTGACACTGTACACGACCGACCGAGTTTGTCGTCAGCTAAGCACTAAACGCTCGATGACGACCGATGATCAGCGCGTACCGTACGCGCTGATCGTCGGTCGATCTTTATACACGATGTTCAAAGAGGGGGGGGGCGAATATGGAGTATAACCATAACATAATTAGACCAACTTACATGATACAAGTCGGTGCTGTTAGGTCAGAGATATACTAAATTTAAAAATATCAAATCCCATGGATGGGTGGGCGGTCCAACTTTCGCCCTCCCCTCATAACCGCCACTGGTGTCGATCCGATATATCGGATGTGATCTTTCAAAAACGTCCTAGCACGGATTAAAAAGCGTATGTTGACAAATCTATTGTAGTCGATAAGCATTTTACGAGTATACGTCAATAACTTGAAAGAAATAAAAGAACTCAATAATTTTGATGAATTTTTAAGCATTTATAGTTTTCATTTCATAAATTTAAAATATATTATACTCTATAATCCTGGTTGCCGTTATATTATGATGAATTATCTCTTGGCAATTTTATTTCTGCGGTTTTAAATATAGCTTATATTATTATTATAATAATACGCACGCGATGTATAAATAATTTACGTCTCGGCGTTCGCCACGTATCTATAGTAGTTCATCATAACTCATAATTATTATTGCGTGTACTCTTATTACTATTATTATACGAGTATAGTATCTTTTGCGACGCTTTATGTGTTATACGCGCGCGCGTTGAAATCGACGGCAATTCTAACGCTTTTCCGGCACACCATCCCGTACCGTAACTCGTAATTCGTGCGCAAAACTCATTGTGCGGAAAAAGAGGTTTCTCCGACGATATTTATTCAATTGTATTTAGATTTCCAAAATTTTACAACATTATGTGTGTAAGGGGGAAGCGTTATTCGCGTCTTAGCCTTTTTAATTTTTATCGAAAGTAAATACCATAATTATTCGAGTTATTCATTACTGTAAGTGTTTGAGTATGTGCACCAGGATCAAAATTAGAAGAGAGTGTAGATAGAGACGGATGGTATCGAATAGTAGAAGCAGCGACGGTTTTAAATGGGCTATAAAAGCTAAAAAAAAAAAAAAGTGTTTGAGAGTAGGTAGTGTTATCAATAAATAAATTTACGCTACGACACGTCATATAAAATTCTCCTCTGTATATTGTAAACGTTTGGAAAATCATTATATATATATATATATAAATATTTTGTTTATGTAAGAAGAATAAAAAAAATGATACTGAAAAAGAACTATTTTTTTTATGACATTTAAAATATCTTTGAACTGTTAGATTTTTATTTGTCTTTAAAAGTTCATAAAAGTTGCCCATTCAGAACCGTTTAATAATCGCGTTGCTCTTAATATTTAAGACGTACGCCGTTGAGCCAAAAAAAAAACGATATCGCGGACGAGAACGGCGAATATTTTAATAATCTTTTTTTTTAAATTTTTTGGCAACGAATCGCGTTTGGTGCACGTACGACGCACTGCAGCATCGTCGACACTGGAACGTGACCAAACTACAGGATAATATGATAACTTAAATACTTATGATAACAATAATATAATAGTCAATACGATGAGATGCGGCACAGATGTGTGAATGTTGTATATTTACGATTTTCCAGAGATCACATTTGAAATTTTACGAGTACGTAAAATTATATTGTTTTTAAAACCGTACGTTTCCAAGCGTATTCGATACATCGTAAAACTGAACGAAACACAATAAAACAAAAATTATTATAGGAATAAAATTGATTCCGATTAGTTTTAAGCGTTATTCGCACTTAACGCGTTTCGGCTCAGTGTTGTTACAGTATTCATATCGCGTTTGATACTAAATCGGTTAAATCGAATAACGAATCACAGTGTTATAGTCAGAGCGTCAGTACGTTTTCGTTTAAGACGGGAATTTTCTTGTTCGAGATACAATATTGTTATTGAATTTTTCGCAAAAAGAGCGCGTGTCCAAGGACTCAAAAAACATTGCGTGAAGCGTGAATCTATATAACGTTTGTATAATATCATATTGTCATTTCTATATAATATACGCGAATTATTTCGTTTTTTTTTCTCAGAGATATCGGTTATTTTTTCTCCTGAAAAATTATGAAATGTCCACACATTTATAGTGATACTTGTACGCTATTTACGATAATAAATTAATTAAAACCGCTCGTACGTCCCTACTCATCCCTAAAACAGTAAAAAAAAAGAAAAACGCGCTGAGAATTTTTTGCCAAATCTTTTAACTCTATATACGCGTGAAAATCGGTCGACAAAAACGAATGGCGTAATACGCGCGATAAAGTCTGGTGTCGTTACTGTTAAACCGCGGTGAAAACGCGCAGTCGACACATATTATAAAGTACGCGTAATATATTATGTTATAGGTGTATGTAAATAAAGCGAGGCGTTTATCTATACACGTTTATCGTTTTTTTTTTTTTCTAATGTTTATTTTCAACGACGGATTTCTTCGTCAAAGCGCACCGAACAATTTCGTCACGCGCCGTTATATAATACGATCCTTATAGCGAATATATACGTGTGCGTGTGTGTGTGAAATCGTGACGATTCGTTCTCGGTTTTTTTTTTTATATATACGCTCAAATACGTTTAAAACGCGTTTCAATAGTAAAACGACGAGAAAAAAAGTCATATATTTTTATACCGATTTGTGCTTTTTTTTCCCCCGCGTTCCTCTAAACGCGTTATTTATAACGCGCAGTCCGAGCGTTAGGACGAGGAAAAAAAATTTCCAAACGCTTCGAAACCCTGCAACGGCGGCGCTCAGACGCTTTCTTAAGAGGATGCTACACATGTGAAATAAGAGACTAAAAACTGGTTTACGCGACCGCAAAAATACAATCGAAATAAAATGATCAAATTTTGGTACCACATAGAAGAGAACCTAATCTGTGTCGTAGCGTTTTTATTATTTTTTTTTTTTTATAAAGCCATTTCAAATTAATTAATTAACTGTTAAACTTTTATGATTTATAATACGTAATATATAATACAAAATTGAAACAAGTTATAAAAAAAAAAAAATAAAAACGCTACGACATAGATTAAGTCCTCTTCTATGTAGTTCCGAAATTTGGCGATTTTATTTCGATTGTAGCCCCGGTGTTTTGTGTTCGCGCAAACTAGTTTTTGACACAGACCTACGGTAAATTGCATGTGTTTTACTTTCAGCGTCCTCTTAATACACCAGAACCGAAACGGCCGAACTGAAAGAAACTGCCGGTTTAACATTATGTGAACGAATATGCGCGTACACACTTGTTTTACCGTCCGGGACACGTTTTTGAATTTATCGGCCGAAAACCGATATTTTGAAACTATAACGCGGTATACCGAATAGAATATTGTTTTACCGCCCGCACAGTCCTAACAACGTTTGTAACGTTATTTTTTTATCGACCGTTTCACGTTCTTTTTTTTTTTTATTACGGATCAATGCATTTCTTTAAGGATATTTTCTGTGTCCGATCAGCGTCAGTGGCGGTTCTTGACAAGTCTCAAAGGGGGCGAAAAATTTATTCACACAATATATTTTATACTTTTCGTCCATCAAGGACAATAAAGAATAGTCATCGTGGTTAAGGGGAGATTAATTTAATTTTTTTTTAAATTGAAAACGATCCCATATTGTCCTAATGTGTTCGCATGCAAACATTTTTACTATTTTCTTGTGTATACTTAATATTATAATAGTACATAGATATGTTCGACATTAATAATATTTAAAACGTCATATTTATAAGTAAAATTTTCGATTTATTCGGCGCGTAAAACAAATCGTACGCGTCTGTATTATAAGCGTGTATAATATAGTTTAGTAAAAATGCTGGCGTTTTGCAGTAAACAGTTATTGCTAATCATTTTTCAACTCGCATTTCAATTATACCAATAAACACATTGGCAATAACCAAAAGTGCTACTGTTTTGTGTGATCAGTCATGATAAAATTAAGATTTTATGCGAGTGTGCGCGACCAATGTGACGGTAGAAACCGTAGAATTGATACCGTCTCCGCCTTAGATCGTAATAATATACTACATAGTATATAATCTAAGGTCTCTTCCGTACGAGGAAGATAACATGATAACAATATTGTATATCGCCTACAGATATATATATACGTATTTTAGTAAACTGTTTGCTCTTGGTACTTCCGCGAAAACCCGCTAATGGTCTTGGATAAATATTTTTAAAAAAAAGCCTGAGGTGAACATACTATAGTTTTCACTTTAATAATAATAAAAAAATTATTTTCAATTGTGTTATGCAAATTATGGTGTCGGTTGTGATTAAAGTTTTCCACGAGTTTACTAAGACATTTCAGCGTTCGGAACGAAATATTTTACTAACATTTCCCAACTCAAGCACTGATTACAAGTCAGAATGTGTGATTCACATGTGAACAAATGCGAGTTGTGTCTGTTATTCTGGATGTGTAGTCTTGCAGTCGCGTTCTACCGTGAAATTCGTATCAATTATTATAATATTACTCATGTTCGAAAAAAACGATCAAGAGAGGACGGGGACCCTTCGAACCCCCTTAATATGCTCAGAGGCGCCATTTGGAGTAACGCGGGGTACACATTTGAGGCTCTATATTTTATATACATATATAGTGCCTTAATAATTTGCCTGCTATAAAAATATTTTGCGCCGGCACGGCTAATTTCAAAATACGTAAATATCTATCGTTCACCAATATTTCCTATATTATGTCCGATGTATTATCAAAAAAATTATTTTAAAAAAAAATGTTATTTATTTGTAAAATTATTATTTATGATACAACTGGATTGAATTCTCGATATCCATGAATACGCACAGTGTATTGTGTTGCGTGTAGACATTTTTTTTTTTCATTTACTCTCGGTCGAAATTCTATAGAAATTGTGTATTTATTTAATATATAAACTGTGTATATATAATATTATGCGTTTATTAATCGTTTTGCCGGAACGAATTTTCAAACGGTTTTTATTCCGTACATTTCGTAAATATACTTTTTTTTTTTTTCATTATACGTTTACACACTCGCGCCCGTATAATTGTTTTAACATTACCCTCATATATGCGTTTAATTTTCAAACAAATATGTTTACAGGAAACGTGTCGGTATATTATAATTTTGTGTCGTTTATATATTACGGAAAAAACAAGCCTTTCCGTTTCGTATTCGCGTATTTCGCTGATATTCGCAGTCTTCGGTACAATATAGTGCGTTTTCGCGCGTTTGCATCGAGCGTTATGTACTCGTATAACAATCGGTCGTCGTCGGTATATAAATAAAAGCCGTGAAATAATAAATATTTACAAAAAAATTTTAAAAGTATTTCGAAATTTTTTTTTTTTCCGGTATATAAGATGGACTTTTATTCTTGTGTAGCGTGTGCGCGCGCGTTGTGTTTTGTTTCTATAACTGACACTTTTTTTGCGGTCTGCAATTGGTATTTTTACCGATGAGACCTTCGTTGATTAGTTCGGAGTAATTGGATTGGCGCGAGTCGACGAAGGAAGTTTGTCCGGTCTTTATACCGACGAGATAATTCGATTATGTTCGTCCGATCTGTGAATTCCGCAACGCGAGAGATTCGACTGTGTTTTCAACGGAAAAAAAAACTTACCTGATTTCAAGGATCCTCGCGGCGGTTATCACGCGCGTTATAATAAACGTATTTTATATACCGCAGCAAGACGGCGCGTCGTCGTTACAGCGAGAAGAAATTACACAGGACGTGGAAACCGCCAATGAAGGAGGTACGCTGTTCACACGCGTATTCTTTGAGAGAAAAAAAAACTCCTTTAAATTAAATGTAAATGTCGTCGAACGGTGTGAAAAACTACGCTCGCGAGATAGTCTGTTTTCTCGCTGTCGAGAACGTTTCACAAAATTCGTAAAACACTTAAAATTATACAGTATAATGGGATACGACTTTATAAACGTTTCCAACGACGTTTCTCTCTTCGTACATACAATTCAATTCGTTTTAGTATTTTACTTGAAATTTAAACGAGAGTATAATTATTATTCGTTGATTACACTCACACGTGTCAGTGGCGTAGCCGGGGGGAGCTGATAAGGCTGCAGCCCCCCAAAAAAAATGAATAAATAATCAGTTTTTTAGTTAGTACCGTCTATACATATTAATTATTAACATATAAATCAATTAATTATGAGCCTCAGCCACAAATAAAAATCCCGGCTACGCTACTGACACGTGTGTGTTTTAATAAATATTTATCTTAACTGTGAATAATATTATAAAGTCATGTGTGCGCCGATGCGACCGACATTGTATGATATGTTCTAACGGGGACAAGAATAACAGAACTGTAATTTTTTACGCCCACAAACATGTATACTGGCTCCTGGACCCTTAGAGGTCTTAATCCTGGCTTGCTGCAGGTTTCGCACGTATCGTGATAAACTTTCGGCCGTTGTGTGGTACTCGTATATATTGCATTCCTATGGGAAAACAGAGAAAATAACTCGAATTAATTTAGTTATTACAGTTAAAATTCGTTATGATGATAGCTAGTTAGATCCCGTAAAACCTATTTATTATATTATGTACCGTCGCAGATATTTTTTTTCGACAATTATATTATTATGATCCGTATGAGAAAATACTGATTTTACGACGCACATTTTTTTAAAAAAAACGTTAATAAAATTTAATTTTTAAATTTTAATATTTAAACCCGAACCGAACGTTACGATAAGGTTTTCGATTTCAGATACGTTAACCGTAAACAAAAACAAATCGCATTCTTCGTTTAATTTTTCTCGAAATTACGGTGGGCGAATTTAATTAATTTGAAATTGTACTTATTAAGCCATATCAACAAAGTGTGTATATTTTCACTGGATTATAACGAAAAAAATCCGCGTTATAATTTAATTTAATTTTGAGTTAAAATTTAACCTGATCTAATTCAATCAAATTTACTCAACTTGAATAATTAATTTTCTTTTAAGTGAGTAGGTAAAATTATCAAGATCAAGAAAATGGAGATTTAAACATTTCAGAAATTACGCTTTTTTTCAATTAATAAAGAATCATTTAATTGAAATTATAATCTTAAAAATAACTAACGAAATAACGGACAAAAAAAAAAATATATATATATATATTTGCTGTGGAGATGGATGTTACTCGACATAATATTATATATTCAAAATAAGTAAACTGTTTTGTAATTTAAAGCCGTAAGCTGAAATCTATTATTTCGTTTACGAATAATTTCTTTTTGAATTAAAAAAAAAAAATTAACGAGCCGCGAGTACTGTGGATTTCAGCTCAAGTGTGTGTTGCCTAAATTCAGACAGAGATTTTATAGTTGTATTATTATTCTGAATTTAAATGCAATGACGAAACCGTTATGTTCGAAAAACGATTCTAAACGACGTTATAGTTTACTATAATTATTGAACACGATTAATTTTATATTAGCTTGTAAATTATATTCCGAGCTTTTAAAAAATACGAAAATTGTCCATGTCCAAAATGAATTTTTTTATTATTTTTGGGTTGATTTTATAATTGTACGTATAATTTAATAGACAACGCCGTAAGCAGGGAAGATCTAACCAGTGATAGGACCTTTACGGAAATTTTAAAACTATATACAATCTGGCTTAGTTTTCTTTCGGTTTCGCGCCATTCAGACAAAAAAATGTATAAAGAAATTGTACAGTATTTTACAAAAATTTATAACAATAAAAAGAACGTTTAAACTAAAAATTATCTTTTCATGCGCTTTCAGTGCTGCAAATTCGTTAACGATGTCATTGTCGTAGTCTTAAACTTTTGTACAAAGCACGTTCGACCAGAAATCGGAGTCTCGGAAAAAAAATCGTCAGCAAGACGATCTCGAACCGTCGTTGTCCTCGAATAATTCTTGATGGTTTTCAATTTCCAGAAACTCATCCTTTCTGCACTTGCCGTTATGATCAGTGTGGTAGAAGAAATTTAGAAAATAACGACACGTTTTTTTTTTTTTTTTGTAAAATCGAGGCACTCGGTATGTGATGGTCCAACTCATCAAAGACTTCATCCCCATTCAAATCACGGTTTTCATCGCTTTTTTTCTGTAAATTTGTTAAACGCATACACAATGCTTTATTAACGCGTCGTATAATAATTGTATATTTTCGATATTACATATAATATAATATCCAACGTTTTCTGAATACGATGAGATAGTTTTTTCTTTGATTGGTACAAGGGCTCGGTAGAAGTCTCTCCGATAATACCATATTGAATTATTGCTGTCCAAAGCATAAAAGAAAAATCCGAATCTCAAAATTTTCTGTTTTTCTTTTTTTCAAACGCGAGTTCCGAATCTGCGGGGCTCTTCTCGCTCACCCCCCTCCTCTCCACCAAACCGTCTAAAGACATCGACGATAATGAATACACATATTTTTCTTTTGTGTACCATATTTTGCTCCACACTGTTGCGGTATTAATAATAATAATAATAAAAAAATATATATCCGATGTCGTACATAAAAAAAAAAACGTTAGCGAGGTATTTAAAGTCGCGTGTTTTTGAACATACGCCGAAACACGCGAAATAATTAACATCGATCGAGACTAGAGCTGATATAGGTGTATGACGTGTAATATAACGTATTTAAATTGTCATATACGTCTCTAATTAATTGCCGCATTGTACAACTGAGTTAAATTAAATCGTGTCACGTGTATATACTGCGTGGTGTACTGCAAGAGTACCTACATTTTATCTTGACACAATACATCAAATGAGCGATCCCGCTGAGAAATATATTGGCTGTATTTGTTTTTGGCGAAAAAGCCGTTCGAATCTTGAAACGACTATATAATATCATGGTGTATACGTATCACGTACGAATATAAAAATTGTAAATATATTATAATAATAATATACTGCATACCTAATAATATATATATATATATATGTAATATGTAGGTGTAGTCGTTTTATATCTGAGATATTTATCAGATGGCGAAAGATTAAAACCAAATGGAATTAAATCCTCCGCAAACAGTAAAGAGTAGAGGTATATTACCTATTATATATACCTATTATATATTCGGAAGATTATTATTATATTCTGCTTGAATTTCGACCGACGGTGGATTATTGTTTTACACTCGCCTCCCCGATGATTTCGCATCAACGGCCATCTTGTTTTCATAATTGATTAAGCCAAAGCACGAAGAAAATAATTCAACGTCGTTTATAGGTGAACATATACACTACGTATGTGTATGTTTTTATAATATTGAACCTAAAAGAATAAAAATAAAACAATGTATATACGTGTATATTGGCGGGGGTTTACTTTTTTTTTCTATTCGAATACGCAATATAGGTTTTCATTCTATTCGCACGCGGTTCAGTACTAGAAAATCATAGCAATTATACGTATTGTTTTCTCGATACTTATATATATATATACGTCCGTGAGCGAAAAAATCGACTCGGAGTCGATTAGAATAAATGAACGTTATCTCGTGTTGATCGCTTGCAATTTATCGTATGGTAATTTAAAAGGTATCATATCCGGATGTTTTCTTTTAGCTAAAACGTAGAATTTATAAATTTAAAAATAAAAACGGTATACGAGTTATAGTTTTTGTGCCGGACACGTTTAACTGCGGGTTTGCGGTACGAGTCGATTTTTTTGCTCGCGAGTTTATAATATATAAATCGAAAATTATATAATATAATAATATAATAAAATAGATATAATAAAAACGTTTCGTTTTGTTCTTGCACAGAGAACGCCGAAAAAATGGACCAGCCTGCGTCAACACCGGAGGACGGCAGACGACTCGATAACGGAAATGGAATCGTCGCCGCAGACACAAAGACGCACTAACTGGGCGGTTTATCAACATTTTTCCACAGCGTCCGATTCGCCGACTCCGTTGCTGGTGATTAAAATATCTTTTTTTTTTTTGTACAATTTTCATACAATACGTGCCTACGCAAAATTAGGAGAAATATGCGTATTAAAAATGATCTAGAAACGTCCAGCACAATGACGCCGCGATTAATTGAACGACTACGACGACTATAGCTGGTCTGGGGAGAGGGAGCGCGCGCGCGCGCGTATGGTTTCGCATATTATTATTATCATTTCGCGCAATACGAGCGATACAATAATAATATTATGCACGCGTGTCTGTGTACATGATAGATAGATTGTTGTAAATTTCGCCTGGTGGTAACGGCGTAGTGTAGAATAAACTACACGCACTCCTCCTCGCACAATAATAATAATAATAATACGAAATACCCGTGTAATTGAATAAATTATCGCCGAAAACCCCGTGGAACGTCGCACGTCATGCAGTCTAAATATTATACCTACACCGTGTTCGCGGTAAAAGGTATCGCTGAATTTCCGAGCGGCCGGATGAATTTGGGATTACGGGAACGGTATTTTTTTTTTGGGGAGGGGGAGGGAGGGATTAGGATCGATACGGTGGATTATACTAAAATATGCATTTTTTTAGAACTCAAAAAATTCCTAACCCTGTGTGCTGCAATTGTACAGGGTGTTTCTGGAATGAAAGAGTCCGATAATACAAACTTTTAGTAGTATGACCTATAATAACGTAAGTTTTGAAATTCTTGAATTTCAAAAAAAACCTGAGTTTTTTAGCAATGCGTATTCTTGCGGTATTATCTATTGAGTGCGAATGATTTCGTCGTAGAAGGCTATAATATTAGGGTTTAATGTAATTGTTACTATTATTTCAAACGTATCACGCACGTATGTAGTTGAGCGATTTTTTTTTAAGCCCACAGTATTGTTAAGTGGCTGAAAGTTATGCAGAGAAATATAACAGAGTAGTGCAGAAGGAACTCAAGAATAATCGAGGAAATTCACATTATTATCGATCGAGTTGTCGTAACTCCGTGACATACAAATAAAACAAATTTACCTTCGTAAAATATAATATTGTAAAATACTAAAACACAAGAAAATTTTTTTTTTTATATAGAAGATTTTGGTTCGAATAAAATTCCCGTTCTTGTAATTTTAAAATATAGTCAAAATTGAATTGCAACAATCTCTCGATGTAACTGTGATACATTAGGTAATACATTTTCGTCCGATTTCTGCGAATGAAAATTTAAACTTTTCTTATATTTACTCATTATTCTTTATAGGATTTTTTTTTTTATCGTTTTTGTTATTTTTAAAAAGAGACATGAAAAATACGTGAGTTTCGCACCCAGAAAACTACAATTTTCAAATTGTAATTCCTTTAAGAGGACGCTACACACAGCTGGCATTTGTTGTCTCTGTCTGTCTTACGGGCAACGTATAGCGAAACAGTACTTTCCTAATTCAAATGCTACGAAGTCTACAATAAACATTAAGACATAAATATATATATATATATATATACCATTTAAAATATGAGAACTTTTTCCGTGAATTAGATTTTCAAAATAATGTTTTCTTTTTTTTTTATTCAATCTATGCAATTAATTATTTACCAAATACACTAGTTTTCTATGCCGTACTATTAATTTGTCAATACGATTTTCAAAAATCAGTTTCCAACAAGACGTAGCATGATTTCTCATTTTTCAAACGGCGGTACAATTTTGTTCCCACGTTCTTTTTAAATTGCACGACATTTGAATTGCGAAATGACATTTTGCTATACCGCCCATACCGCAGACGGAGACAACAAACAGCGTCCTATTAAATAAGAGTATTTATCGGCAGAAGTAGTGACTGATGTGCTTAAATGTAGGAATAATTTTTTTTTAAATAGAATTTGTTAGCTTTTTTCGGTGCATCGCGTACGTGTATTAACTGTATTTTTTTAATGGAAAAAAAAATTTTCTAAACCCGTAAAGGCGTAATGTTTTGACACGAACGGTTTTAATTTCGGTGTTGAAAATCCGGAAAAACGTGGTAGATCAAAATATGTCAAGCGGCTATAATAACAATTATCAATATAAATACTATTTTAAGGTAATTTACCGATTACGCGCGTATATTTCTGACAAAATCCACATTGTCTTACATTCCTTATCGGACATTCTATAGGAATATTTTTTTACTTTTAAGGACCTCAGCCACCGATTACCTTCGGAATGATTCGGTATATTGTCATTAGAATATGAGTATCGAAATGTCCAGTTAGAGTACAGGACAAATCTACATACATGTCTTTTAAAAAAAAAAAAAAATATATATATATACCCTTTATAAGAGAACGTTTCTACTATAAATATATGTGCTTAAATATGGAAAAACACGCGACCCATTATAATGTACCTACTATTTGTTTCGAAAACAAATTCAGTTCCTTCCGAAAAAATGTTTGTGATTTATTATAAACATTATTCTGAACAAAATATATTTTTACAGTACATTTTTTTTTCTTTTTTGTTAAAAAAAATAAATGCGGCCTTAATATATAGTAATTTAGAAAGATAAAATGACTTTTATATATATATATATATATATATATATATATATAATTCGTCCGTACAAAGTTGTAATGCCCTTTAAAGCGAAATATGATATTTTTATTAGTCACCTTATTAAGTTTACATATTATTATAATATTGTTTGTTTTCAAGCAAAATACACAAATAATAATCCGATATGAAAGTTTTTTAAATATTTTAAAAATCGTTTACAATCTGAAAATGCAGAGTAAACTCTTTTAAATTGCAATAATTTTTTGAAGTTAACTACCATCCCGTCACGAAAAAAAACCGTTTTATATCGTACAATTTAATATGTATGTACTGGTGAGTATATACGAGTAGGAGGTTTATATTGTAGTGTTATTTTAAGTATACAGTAAAGTTTTTTGTTATTTTCTTCTTGATATTATATTAAGTTTTATACCGTGTATACACCTATATTATATCAAAATATATTTTTAAAATTAAATATCTCCAGTTTCAAAAAAAAGAAATGAAAAAATATAACGTTTAACGTCTATATAATAGGCATGGCGTATTTTTAAAAACTAATCTAAATTTATCTCGAGGAAAACGTGTACTGTGTTTGTTTATTCGATGTTAATAATTCGCCATTGATTTTATTCTTTTTTTTTTTTTTCTTGTTGGAAGGGGAGATCATAATATCTTTTAAGTAGTTACGCGTACCACCAATTGATAATTTTCTATATTTCGCCGTTAAAATCTTTTTGTTCTTGAAATTTATTACGCATTAATAATTCTATTTCATTTTTAGTGGAATCATTTTATTATTGTACTATTGACTGGTACTCGTATGTACAAAATATATCTATACAGACGACTATATCCAGGGGCGACCTCAGTGGAATGAAGGCAGTCACTTCCATTATCTTTTTTTTTTAACCAAAACACTACATTATTGCGGGTTGTATTAACAATTATAGACCATAAATAAGTACCTACATAATTATTTTTTTACTAGATTATCAAATAGTAAAATCAAAAATGAATAAACAAAAAAATAACTAAATAAGAAGTGAATTTAAAAAACGCATTTAGTGAATGTTTATTGTAAGTGCTTTATATTTTATATTTCTCGACTCATTAATATTAAAATCTCGCCCTATAAAATGTATAAAATAATTTTATAATTTTTTTTTTTCAATATATCTAATGGTTTTTTAATACTAACTGAACGTGTAACTCCGTTTTAGTATATCGTAAATACAATTTTTTTTTAGTTCTTTTGCCTTTGTTTTTTCGTTTTACTTATTTACTTGTTTTCCTACATAGCGAAATGCCGATGAATAATGCTAAAATTGACCGCGTTGCCAAATTCAAACAAAAATTAGACCGTATTGTTTAATGATTTTAATTTAATTTAATTATTTTATGTTTTAAAAAAAAAAATTATAGGTACTCATTACTCATTAAACACAATATTTTTTTTTTCGTTTTTCATTTCTACGCATAATTACGTGCATAATGTTTTATGCATATTCCGTGTTTTTATGTTTATCGATTTTTATTCTGTTTCTGAAATTTATTTATTTAAAAATGCGTGTATATGTATTGGTTTTGGGACGGCTGTACCGGTTCTATCGCGAATTTCCTGTTTTCGCGTTCTGGTTATTTTTCGTTATCATATATAAAATATATTATATACTTTATTATGGTATACAAAATATAATGTTCATCACGATAGAGTCGTTATTGATTGCTTTGCATCGAGGGATTACTTCCCGTACAGTTTTGCGGTACCCGGCCGTTGTTGCTTCGATAATCTACAAGTCGTTTTGAAACTTTTTTTTTAAACTCGCGCCAAATGAACGTAAAGCGTTCGGAATGCCGCCAATAGATATATCGGTTTGATCAAATTGTAATTTATTATAATAATTGTACAGTGTAATATCGTCTAAATGTATTATTTTCACAGACAAACCGTGATTTACGATTCTGTTAGACATACCCGTATTCGTGAGATTCTGAGCGGATCGAGTTTTACAATGATCGTCCAATTAATATTGAATCGTTGGAAACGCGTGAGTCTCGACTCGCAAAAAACAACGGTAACAATATTTTAACGCGAATTAAAAATTTCGAAATTCTTTTTTCTAACTGAATCCCATATTATATCTTTTGTAAAAAAAAAAAAAAAATACTATATTGTGCGTGTAAAAAAATACTGTTCTCGTCCGCTTTCCCGTCGATGGCCTGTATAAGGATTGGGCATCGAATGTTTCTTATTTCTCGTCGATTCTGCTGTAAACTCCTCTGAAATCAAATCCTATACACGCATAAATAATACATGCGTATACGCCACCGGTTCCGGCGATTTAGAAAATGGCCGGAGAAATCGTTAAAAATACAACGAGGTGCGGATATTATTAAAGTTAACGCGGTGTTTATTAATAGTTCAATCAGTGTTCGGTGAAAATTTCAATTTTAATACATATACGAACGGATATTAATCAAAAAAAAAAAAACAAACCAATATCGAATTTACTATAGGAAAGCGCTCGATAAGCCAATCATATAATCTCTAGTGCTCACAATAAGGCAGGCGCGAGCATATAATTGAAAAAAAAAACACGCGCTACGTTAAACGATACAACACGCGGTCGGTTGGTAGAATTGTGTGTATAGGTACGTACGCGAGTTTAAGATAAAAAAAAATATGTGATTTTTTTTTTTCTTCTTTTTTTTTTTAAAGAGCTATTGAAAATCGTTTAGACGTGTTGCGTTTCCGCGCGTATTGTCGCGTTCATTAAAATTTTCAAAAATAAACAGCGTTGATACGCGTAATATCGTTTAAAAAAAATATAATTTAATATTTGCATCGTTTTTCACGTCCGTTGTCTAGTGAGTGCCGTTCAAAATATACATTTTTTTTATTTCGTATTTACCGTTTACTCATAAGTATCAAAAAGTTCGGTTTTTTTTTTTAAATTTTTCTTCTGTATCCGGTGTAACGTAAATATTGTCCGTACGCGGTTTGTGTTGAATTTTTTTTTTTTTTATCAAGAGCCGAGAAAAACGTTACGTAAATACGAAAACGTTGGCGTTTTAATTACGAAGCGACGCGACTACGCTGCGCTAATTATTACGAGGTATATATATATATATATATACGCGCGTCTGTTTGTTTTTATTTTCAGTTTTGTTTTTTTTTTTTTTCGTATTTCATTATTTCAATAATTATATTACGTACAATTACTAATTAATACAACAACGCGAACGTGATTTATTATTAATTTTTATTATTTCGTCGTATGAAATCCGCATTTTTTTCTGAATGGTCTTATAATTATAATAATAATACACAATTTATATATATATATGGAATTTGCGGTTTATGTTTCCGTGTACACGGCGAGAAGACTTACAAATACCGAACTGAAATCGATTTAAACGACGACGTTCGATAATCGCATATTATAACTCGATTTATCGAATAAAAATTAAATTGAAGTAATATATACAATATGTATTTTTTTTTTTTCGTATAATTGTCTATAAAATAATATATTGATTGCGCGTAGAAAAAAAATGTTCCACCGTGACCACAAATATTATATATATATATATTGTATTTTTTATGCGCGCATAAACAAATTTATTGTATTTCAGATATTCCAATAATATCACAACGTATTGTAATATTTGATTTCACGCCGCGGCGCTTGTATATGATTATACGGGATATTTCATCTCTGACAAATCCAATTCGACAACGAAATAGAAACGAAAAAAAATACAAACTATATAAATCTACCTATTATTTAATTAAATAATAATGACTTAAAATTTTTAAGTAAACGAGGAAAATTTTTTAAAAATTATATATTATGTATATATATATATATATATATATATATGTGTTACCGGCAATGTAAATAATTAGGCATTATGCATAATACCGAAAACGATCAGGAAATGTATACAACAATCACATTGACTAGACATTATGAATAATGCTTAACACGTATCAGGAAATGTAAAAATACTTGTATGTAATTAGAAATATTTATATGTAATACCGTTGATTTTATAATATACTATAATTATATTATATTCATTCTATAATCAGTGGTAATACTAGCTGTCCCCGTGCACTTCGTTGCCCGTAAAAAAACAAATACTCGAATACTTACTCGTAGATATTAATAATAATAATATTATAACAATTAACAGTATAACAATACTCGGTGTAAGGATGTTCAAAACTTAAAAAAAAAAAAAATATTTAAGTTTAAGTTTGATTTTTGTTTTACTTTCAACACAATAATTATATTTTGCACATTTCATCACACTTATTGCGTTTAATTTACTCATTTAGTTATTTTTATTTATTTATTTAATTAATACTAATAATTATAATTAAATATAATATTTAACGTTTATGTATAAGAATGTATACCTACCCAATTATCTATTTTTTGCTTTGCCTAATGATGTTTGGGCATTTTAAATAATCCATAGGAAATGTACGATAAAAAAATTAAAGAAAAAATAATTTATTAAATTGCTTAAAGTCACACGGCATTATACATAATGCCTAGGCATTTTGCATAATGCCTAAATTATTCACATTTCTGGTAACATATATATATATATTATACATAGTATAATAATACGCCATAGTTGTTTTTTTTTAAATTTAATAACGATTTCTTCGCTGTTATTTTATTCATTTCAGTTCTATGTATTTCTATTGCAATAATCATAATTTCCTTCGTGCAGTTATTTAATTCATTTTCATTTTTCTTATTGGATTAATATATTTTGATTATGAATTTTATCGAAACCGGTAGTATTTAAACAAATTTAATACAATAACTCTTTTGTATATATATATATTTTATTATTTTGCATAATACTCTGTATACATACATATATATATATATATATATATATATATATGTATAAAATATTTATTTTTGAAAATGTTTAGGTACTGCTTGTTATTCATGCAGTATTCATTTTATTTTCAAATTCCATTTGTTCTCGAGATTTCATTTATTTTTTCCTACGTTACCCAAAAATATCCCTCGAGCATATTACGAGATATACACCAATACGTGAAAACCCCTTCAAATATATTCATTTAATTGAATTCGACAAATAAATTGAAATAATATTTATTTAATCACGTATGTTACGTGCTTGTTATCCATTTTAAATTGTCAGTAATGAAGTTAGTTTTTTTTTAGATTTCCACATTATGGCTTGCTATTTTAATATTTAAATAAACACAAAAAATGTACAGGAAATATTTGAATAAAGTCTGCTTTTCTTTTCTAGTTAAATTTTAACTAAGTGAGATTTACGTTAACCAAGATGATAATTTAATTATTTAACCATACTTAACTATAAATAACTAATTATTTTATTTAAAACAAAATGAACTTTTTTGGTTGATTTAAAAAAAAAACTTGGAAAACATACAATTTGGCTTTGATAAACACGAATATAATTCATATAAGTAGTTCAAATAATATATGACATTAATTTTTCCATCTGCACTCGATTTAGATCAAACCAAAGGCGCTGTTCCAGTTTCTTATTTGGAAAGGAGCCGTGATTTTCAAATACCTTACTTCAAACGCAAAAAAACAAAAATGTTTTTTTAATTTCAAACATCAATTTTTTTTTTTTTTTTTTCAAATTCATCTAAAGTTTCAACAGTTTCGTTTAAAATATAATCCATTTGCCTATGGACATTTAGAAAGACGCAAATTACTAATTACATAATGTTTCTTTAACAATTTTTTACCGCAACTATGTTTTCACTCTTGTAGATGTTGAAAAACGTCCTTCGATAAAGGTGAATTTTATGAGTATGTATAAGTTTAAGAAAAAAACGTCCCATATTTGGAAGCCCTTATAACCTCTGGAGCCACACTCGCCAGGTGCTATTAGATAATAAGTTGCCGTTTTATTTATTATCAAAGTCATTTGGTTACTAATTTAGAAGTTATGACATATTTATAGTTGAATTTATCTGATACTTGTCTAGATGATATATATATATATATATATATATTATCAATATACTCTGGAAAAAAACTGATTCGTTAATTCGTTATGTACCTATTAATATATTAGTTTAAAACCCCACGATCCTTATTTTTTTTTTAGAATACATATTATTATTACGTGTATGCACACACGTGTTATAAGCATTTATTGAAAATGAAAAAATTAGGGTGAAGGCGAGAGAAATTTACGCGTAACTAAATTTTATCAGAAAAATTTTTGGGGCTCAATTTTCAATCCTTTGTATATGTACCCATTATAATATATTGTACAATTTTGAATCGGTTATATTTAATCTGAGCGGATCTCATACGATAAACAATCGACAAGCACGTATACAAGTAAATATTACACAGTAAATGCGACTACATTTCTGTGTATTATTATTATTATTATTATTATTATTATGAGCAAACTTGTAGGTATAATCTAATATCTAATGCACTTTAATATTCTGTACTGGTCGAACGACCATCTAGATACCACCACCACTACCACCACAACCCACCACACCAGTTATCTGTTCGAGTAATATTATAAACGTTTCATTTCTGAATTCCACGATGACCTAGTAAAAGGCCTAGAGGTCAGATTAATGTTTTGAATAATTGTGTGTTAAGCTTTAAAAATTTTCATTTTCATACATTTAAAATATACTTAATTTATACTTTTTTTTTGTTTATAAATAGTATTTTTTTTATATATAATACATATAACCTATTTATATACCCGGGGCGCAGAACAGTTCACACTCCATCTCGTCCGTCGTGGCTTAATCGCGGGGAGAAATCCTTGAAAGGATGCACTCCACGCGTTACAACCCAACGTTTTGCCCATAATAATAATAACAAGTAATACGATTTTATGCGCTGAACGGTATAAAATAACTTTCTAATTGTTTCACACATGCATTATCGTACTATAAGTTGTAAAAGTCAAAATCATAGTACGTTTTGTCAATCGACCCGAAAGTATAAAATATAAAAAAAACTAACGAAAAATATGGTAAATATAACGCATGGTTTTATATTTTAGATTACTAATTTTGCTCGTTTATTTTCTTCGTTAAATCGTGGACGTTGTACTGTATTGCGCTACCGTTGTATGACTCAAAAATTGTGCTATTAATATTGTTGACTGTATGTTTGGTTTTAAATTAAGTTGAGAATTCACTTTTTAGTCATTCGTCATTAAATTACAGCTAGCACTCACGATTCTGTAACGAAAATAAATATTATCAAACGAGTTATCGGAAATTCGAATCCGTGTTATACCACTTTTTTTCGTTGATTTCTTTATATTTTTAGTTTTGTCGACATATACTATAAATTTTGGCCTTTACGGCTTGTAGTGTGATAATGCAGTGTGTGGAATACAAAGTTATTTTATACCTTTTATAGTGTACGAATTTCGTGAAAATAAAATCGTTTTACTTGAATTTTATTTTTTTGCTTATTTTATATATTTACTTTTTTATTTTTAAAGACTTGCGAACGCTTAAAATGGGATTTAAAAAAAAAATTTAAACGATTTAAAAAAAAAAATGTATACTACATTGCATTATCATCGGGTTTATATATATATGTGTGTGTGTGTAACGAATTTCATCTCGTTCGGAAGCGAGTTAAAATTCGATTATGAGATTTGATTGTCTGCAAGCAGACAAATGTGAATAACTAAATAAAATCGTTTAAAAAGAAACGAATTTCGGTAGCGAACGGGCATCGTTCTCGCTTTTTTCTCACTCCCTATGTGGACTAATATATGGCCTGACCGGCATTTACATTTTATAAAAATACATTAATCAACTCGTGGGTTTTCGAGTGATGGCTATCGGCGGTTTACTAGGGCGAATTCGGTTAGGCACGCGAAACAGAACCCGGGGATAAGTTTACAATTATTAATGTTGATCTTATTTTAAACGACCCCAACGTTACACGAAGTTTTTCAAAATGAATCGGTTAAGTTAGGTTATACATAAATACGGCTCGACGAGTGTATACGTCATATAGTATTATTATAATAATTATCTAAACGAATGAATATAAAATTTAAGTGTCTGTGTATGTATGTGTTTGCACAAGGGGATTTAATCTTCAAAACGGCAGAACCGATTTTGACAGGCGGAGGGGTTTGCAAGGAGTGATCCAGGCAACTTTTCGTCCCGGAAATGTTTATGTTCCCTGAGTGAAAATTGAAATTTGAGCGATATCACGCATATTGTTCTAGCTCAGTGGTTCCCAACCGAGGGAATTCCCCAGGGGAATTTAGATACTGCAAGGGGGGAATATAGTATAGATGAAATAACGAAAATTTTGTAATTTTGTAATTATTTTATAATTATGCCATTTTACAATCAGTAAAATTGAAAACAATAAATTAATTTTCGGACGGTCGCCCATAATAACCTATAATATATAGTTATTTTCTAAAATTTATTTGTACGACTCACTAAAAAAAAAAAATAAGTCATCTAAATTCTAATTTAAAGGAGGGGGGACGTGGGATTTTTTAAAATTTACAAGGGGGGGTGTAAAATAAAAAAGTTTGCGAACCACTGTTCTAGCTAATGGAAGTAATGACGTCGTTTATTAATGAGGCATTACAGTGAATTTCTAATACTGCATATTTCTTTGTATCGAGTTAAATTCGGCAAATCGGACATCATCGTATACTCAAAAGGATCGCTCTTCAAATTTTCTTAAACGGAACGCTGGACAGTAACTTATTTAACGTTTATAGTTTTATCGGCATAAAAAAAAAATTGTTATTATCAGAGCGAAAACCATACGTATTTGACGTGATTAATATTACAAGTTTAATTAGACTGAGAAAAAAATATATCACGTCTTTAATAAAAGTGTTCCGATTTTTGTTAATATATATATATATTAGTCGAGTTAAAAATCCTTCTGATTATTTACGGCAAATCAGATTTCGGCTATAATAAACCGTGTAGAACGATAGATTATAGCAAAACGCTGCTATCGTTCATACGCGTATAGGCATTTACGGACATTTGGACAAATTTAAATATAAAATGTGTTTATGAAATAATTTTTGCCGGTCGCATTATGAAAATTATGACGTCCGTTGTGGAAAATGGGGACAAAGCCTTCCACTTGTTTATAGGACAATATTGTGGAACGCAATATTTTTTTAATATAATTTTTATATACGTCCCCCTGCTAATTTTTTTCCAATTCAAGCACTTCATACGAACAATCGACCCATATAATAATATTATTATATTGTTTACTGGCGGAGAGCAACAGACGATAATAATAATAATAATAATAATAATAATAATAATAATAATAATAATAATAATAATAATAATAATAATAATAATATAATTATAATATTATTATTATTATTATTATATACTTCCCGTCGCGGTCGCCTTCGTCATCGTTCCAATGACTTAATTCTGGAAGGGAGACGATAATATAATGTAATATGAAATGAGAGGGAGAGAGAGAGTAAAGAGGTTAGAGTAAAACACATGTATAGAGAATGACGATGGCGATAAACCGCACTGGAAACAAATCTATAGGTTTGTATATATATATATATATATATATACCATATTTTAAATTATAAAATATTTAGTACTCGTCGCCTAGTTCGTCGTCGCAGTCGTCGTTCGTACGGATATAATAATAATAATAATAATAATAATAATAATAATAATAATAATAATAATAATAATAATAATAATAATAATAATAATAATAATAATAATAATATATTACCCGATTAATCGCGTTTCTGATTTCACCGTCGCAACGTTATTACTGTTATTCGTAAGCGTGTGTAGCCTTTAAAGTTTCAAGTGCAGGACAAGTTTATGCCGACACGTTTTAGTGCGAATCAGTTTAAAGGTAAATAATTTACAATTTATATAATAAATAATTTTAATTCATACGTAAAAGTTCTCTCAAAAAGGTCTACACACTGCATCCAGTTTTTGTTTTTGTTTTTTTTTTACAATAAACAAAAAATAATGATAATAAAAATTCTTCGTACGCAATACAGCAACAACGAAACTGAAATTAAAACGACAAAAACTGGAAATTAAATAAATAAAACTATATAAATTAATATTCGCGAATATTAAATTTGTCTATATTAAAAATATATGGTATATGTTAATGTATAATTAAAACATTAGAGTATTATAGAAAATTTAAGAAGTACATACATATATGAGTTGATGCATTAAATTTGTTTATTTATACTACCGGGTTAATAGTCATAATCGGGTATTGAGCGAAAAATAAAATCACGCAGAGAAAATATTATGGTACATTAAAAAAAAAAAGGTGGGGCACAGAGTTTAAAACGTATATAGTATTATAGCTGTGTACTTGCAAATTGCATCGAATAACAATCTATTATTGATTTAATTGATTAATTATTTAACGCGGACAGTAATTATTCGATGCGGAACCGAAATTCGTAATAAATTCATCAATAACGTCATCACGTAGAGTTGCCAACTATTGAAATTTAAAATGTATAGGGCTTTTTTTTTTTTAAGTCAGATTTTAGACACCTGCTGCACGATTCAAATTCTGCAATACTTTATCGTTATCAACGGCCTGAGAAATGCCGAAAAAAAAATCTGTAACCAAGTAGAAGTAAAGTGTGGAAGTACCAAAAAAAGTAAACTGAATTGGATTTTCTCGGGCAACCGTCACGATTTTTCGACGGTTTATTTATTTTTTTAAATTTCTTTCTGACTACTCGCCGAACCGAAACTTAAAAAAAATTACTTATAAGTGCTTGATAGTTATACGTGTAGCCTATATCAGTATACGAAAGTCACTTGCTTTTACTTACCGCCGTTCGTGAAAATGTACAGTGACCAATAATAATTAATTATTGGCCAACCATAATGTATTGCTGTCAAACGGGGTCCATTGCAATGAAGTCAAGTGCAGAGTAATATGTCACACACGTCGCATTCTCGTGCTATTAAACGTGTGTTATTAAATGTATAATTTTCTTTTTTCGCTGTTATCATCACAATAACTATAGCCGGGCCGGGATTGCGAATTTTTTTCTTCTCTACTATCATTGAATTTTTTTTATTATTTATTTTTACTCTGTATTTCGTTTCGTTGTAGATTTTTTTCCCGATTTCGTTACGATTTTGTTGATATTCATAATAGAATTTCTCCCGCGTTTTCCGCGTCAATCGACAAAAGAATTATTCTACGGGAATTATCGATAAATCTTGTATTAAAATAATTAGACGACAGTGTTAGACGGTAGTGCTCGGGATTCGTTCGAGTATTTTTTAGAATTTTTTTTTTTTTTTTAATAAATAACACGACAAGACGGACGGCGTTTTGTTTTTCTGACGAAATTTTTTTATTTTTATGTGTGTATGAGGTATATTTTGGCGGTATATGAGGGATTTAAATGTGTACGCTGTTGTCATGACAACTAATAATAATATTTATTATCGAAATTACTTTGAATAAAGATACCAGTATTCACAAATCCCAATCACAAATCCGTTCCATTTTTATCGCTCACGCGACGTTGACACATCAACGTCTCGAGTACTATCCACTGAACTCAATACATGGAACGCGCATTCTGTATAACACTCTCGTGTATATAAAATATGGACCCCTATAGTGAGCCGCCATGTGCATTCCGTTTCTATTTTTTCTGTTTTTGTTACCAACTTCATTACGTAAAAATAACCGATTTTGGTGCTAACGTCCATACTATGAGAGCGTCGTTTTGTGTCCTGTTATCTCAAAGCAAATAATAAAACACGATAAATGTCATGGAAAAAATTATATTTCATCGTATCCTCCATGACTTGTATCTTATAGAATGCATTCGGCGGTCTCCTATCTGGGGTCATATTTTGATTGAAATACGCGTTCCGTGTATTGAGTTCAGTGGTAATAGCAGACTCGTTTTTTTTTATGAATTTCGCGATTTTAATATTATTACACGCGCTGTGTACGAGCCCTATAGTTTTTTCTTTTTTTTCAATAACGGCTATGCCGGATTCGTGTGGTGATGATAATTTTTCATTTTTTTTTTTTTTGCATTTTCTAGAGTCGCGGTGCCAGCGAAACTGTAAACTATTTGGAATCCGATCAGCAGCCGGACGCGTGCGAACGGATTTCGTTGTCGCCCAACAACAACAAGTTCGGCGGCACCGGTCTGTCGGACGAGAATGGCGGAGACGTGCTCCGCGATTTCAGCAAGCTCGGATGTTGCCAGAAGATCACCACGCTCTTGACGTCGTCTCACCAGTTCAACAACTTACAGGTGAGATGAAAAAAAAAAAACGGCGTTTTCAAATATACTGTACGGAATTCGACACGACGTTTTATTTCGGAGTGACATTCGGAACAGGGCAGAGGCCGAAACTCGATATTATAATATTGAATAGAAGTATTTTTTTTTTTAAAAAAAGAAAACGACTTCAAAAAAAAAACGCACTAAAAAATATGAAATAAACAAAATAACCTTTTGAAATCACGCGCCGAATTTCAAATGATGGCAGAAACGCGATATATCAATCTAATATATATATATATAGATAATTATAATATATTAATAAAATGCGTTTCTGCAATGTAATGTTATTTGAAATTCGATTTCGAAAAGGTTATTGATCATTTCATACTTTTTAGTGCATTTTTTGAAGTCGGTTTCTTTTTTTTCCATCCTTTACAGTCGTAGTAGTTATATTAATCATATCGTCGTTCCTGTTCGTACATTCGACTGGGTGGTTAGGTAGGATACTAGGTCAATCCTTATGAAACCGGAAAATATGAAAAGAAAAAAAAATACAAAAAACTAAATAACTGGCCGAATACTAGGCCAGTATTTACAAAGTTGGTATAGGACCAAAGGGAGGTGATACGCTTTTATATAAAAAAAAGATTCATTCAAATCGGTTCGTAAATGACGGAGTAATGAGGTAACAAACATTAAAAAAAAAAATCCAACCGAATTGTGAACCATCTGCTTTTTTGAAATCGGTTAATTGATGTTTTGGTTTTCTCGCTAAAAAAAAAAAGAGAAAAAAAACGCATACAACTCTTTTCGAATAAATTTCGGTATTTTATTTATACGTTTTAATAAGATCGACGAGTCGATTAAAACTTTTTTTTTTTTCTCTTTTCCTCGTTATTACTTTTACAGTCCTTCGACGACCGGTAAAAAACTATAGTGTTCACGATACTACGCGTATACGAATTAATATTTTTTAAAAAGATAATCATTTTTTTCCCCCTCGTTATATATTATACGTATGTGCGTACCGCTGCGTCGTTTCGGGTAAATAAATCCCGACGGGACGTCGTAGTAGTTTTCATCGAAATACGTCAAAACTACGTACTATTTTTCAATCGATCCTAATAACTGTATTTTTCACATGTCCCGTCGGTGTTTACCAACGTTTCGCATTTATATACCGAACTGAAATCGAATAAAAAAAATTTTTACAAAAAAATATAAATTATAAAAAAATTTAAAAATTTTTGTACGAACATACCGTATAAATATTTTTAATATTTCGGCGTTAATATATTGTCCCAAGACTTTCGCGTACATTTTTGTTTCTGGTCGATCGTACGCGCTATTCTGTAACTCGATAACGTGTTAACGAATTAATTCGATAAGAGCTTCTTATTGAAATTTTAAAATGTATCGAATTTTGCTATCGACATCGTGATTCTTTGAATGACTCTATCGATACCTTGCACTGACAAAGTGTATGTCCACCAAAATGATAAGAAATCGATAGCTAACGACAATTTTCTGAGACGTTATAAATCGTTTCGATAGCTTAACGAATCGAAAGTTATCGTTAACGGGTCTTATCGAGTTACAGAATAGAGGTACAACAGTACGACGTTCTCAATAATTCGAATACACAATTTTCGTGCAAAAATTTGGCGCATATATATATTCCGCCCAAGTTTATATTATTTTTTCGATTTGTCACGCGACATCGTTTCGGTAAATATTTTCGTTTTCCCCGACAAATTTCGAGAAATAATATTGAATATGCGAACCTATATTATACACAAAATGTTTGCAGATATTTATAGCCGAGTTACAAACGAATATTATTGTAATAATTAACATTGGTTTTTTTTTTTAATTAAACTGTCCATTAACGTGTTTAGCGTTTAATTTTGTTTTAATTGCCTATAAAAGTTTTCGTAACAAAAAAATAAATAAATAAAGGCGTGATATTTTTACATTTAAAAAATTATGTTTCAAACGTACGGAATTTTAATTGCTATATACTCCCGAATATAATATACGTTCAAATTCGTTTAAAATAAAAAAAGGATAGATTGTTGACGAATGATTGAGATATAGTGTACTCGTATTTCGTTTACGATCAAAGCGAAATTTACATCGGACCTGTTAATAAGTATTTTTTTTTACTCGTCATTATATTATTATTTTATATTGCGTAATGTCAAAACTAAATGAGAAAATTTAAAATTTTTTTTTTAATATTATTGATATTTTTGTTTTCGATTCAAAATAGATTAATTAATAAATTCATGTCGTAATTTCATATAAATTCACCGACACTGTATAGTATTTAACTATAATGATAAGTGTTTTGTACAAAAAAAAAATCAACATTATCCGATTAGAACTGTTGACTCGCAATTATATTTGTTTATGTAGGTAACGCACATTTCGTGTTATACGATAATATTATAATAAATTCAATATTATAATAACGCCGTAAAACGTTTAAGATGAAATTCGTATAATTTATTTATATTATATATATATAAAACGCATTCGGTTTTAAAATGGACGTTTATAGTGTAATATTCAGTAGAGACGCGTTAGGTTATTTTATACGTAATCACTATTAATTATTAAGCGTAATAATATTTGAATTGTACGTTGCTGCAGAATATAATATTTATCGCCAGTCAATCTTGTTCATTCAATCAAATACGGTATATAATATATATATATATATATATATATATATATATGTATACATACATTCGGTCGCGATGCTGGTTTTTAATTATTATAATATATAGTGCAACGCGTGGTTGTGTGTACATTATAACATTGTCTCGGCGGTAGTGGTATTACTTTAATTAATTTCGACTCGTATATAAAATTATATTAACTTTTTTACAGTATATATATAATAATAATAGTAATAACAATGATATTATTATTATAAATCGCGCGGAATATTTGCAGTTTTCTGTTCGATATATACAACACGTAATACAATATAAACATCCCGGTTTTGGTGCGCTGCGCAATCGCCGGGGAAACTTTTGCAAACTTATAATTGCTCTGTCGAATATATTAAATGACGCGACAAAAATATATTCATTTTCAACAATAAAAAATAAAATTTTTAAAAGTCCTTCGTCCGGGCGAGATCCGAACGAAACGAATTCCGGATTTGTCAATATTTTTGTGTTATAGTGAATTAAAAAAATAAAAATAAAATATTGAACTAAATATATCCGTAAAACTGGGTGATTTGCAACTAATAGTGAGTAACTCGTCTCACAACTTTTAGAATTTTAGCGTAAAAATTATTTTTAAAATTTTTTCCGAAACCTAACCCATAACCCGTATAAAGTAATTGGATAGATTGACAATATTACATAATGTTTTTTTTGTCGAAATATTATATAAAACATATAAAGAAGAACTGGGAATGCTATCTGGATACACAGTGTTTATGTAAAAATATCATACACTATTATACGTATAAAAGTCAGTGACGGTTATAGGGGGGTGATAGGTGGATCGTCCCCAATGGAATTTTATATTTTTAAATTTAGTATATCTCTGACGTAACAGCATCGACTTGTGTCATGTAAGTTGATCCAGTTATGTTATAGTAATGCTCATTTCATTGAAATACGCGAAATAATATTATTATCAATAACAATAAAAAAATAATAATAATAAAGATTGCATACGCGCGTTATATCGATCACTCAGTTAGCGTCAAAGTAAACAAGCGCATATACCGACATTAGCGCGTCAGCCGACCGTAATAAAACGGGAAAAGAAAGTAGTCACCAGATAGCGTTTCGACACAACGTAGAGGGCGTGGCAGAAAGGCGCATATAAATAGCGGTCCGAAACCATCGGACCGCTCAGTGTAGCCGCGGCGGTCAGGCGTGAACAACGTAGTTCACTTCTGACTGCGGTGTGTGTGTGTGTGTGTGTGTGTGTGTGTGTGTGTGTGTGTGTGTGTGTGTGTGTGTGTGTGTGTGTGTGTGTGTGTGTGTGTGTGTGTTTCGAGACTGACCGCTATTTATGTGCGCCTTTCTGCCACGCCCTCTATGCTGTGTCGTAACGCTATCTGGTAACTACTTTTTTCCCCGTTTTATTGTAATTTCGTTTACGTTCCATGCACGTTGTTATTCCTTTTTCTACATCTTCATTTCGTCTCGGTACATTATAATAGATTTTACTTCTTGGTTATTATTACTCGTCTATGTGAATATTTCATTGGTAGAAAAGGTTGGCTCAATTTTCGCCGCCCCCCTCCTTGAACATCATGTATAACCGCCACTTATAAAAGTTGATTATTATTCAGGGGTTTTTTTTTTAATTATTACTATTGTAAATAAATACAAAAATAAGCAGATGTATTATAACGTTTGTCCTGTTTTTTTTTAATTTTATTATAGTTACATTTTGCACTTAGAGTTTAAATTGAAATATACTACGTGTTTTTTTTTACCAAAGTTTCGATACTCCCGAATGGTGGATAACTCGGAACAAAACTATAAAAAAAAGTAAATAAACCTTTTAAAGTCGGTGAAAAACGTATATATGACAAGGTTTTATTAGGTGGCGCAACAAAAGATTTACTAAAAATTATTCGTGCCTATATTACTTCCGTCATTAAAATTCAGTTTTTAATTAAATGTCTGAGTAGCGAGAAAACTTCGGAAATCGTTGCAATTATATATTATACACGCGTTTATAATATTGTGCAAATAATTCATTTTCGTTCGAAACCTATCCGATTCCGCCGCGCAATTATAATAATTTATTTTTTATCATCTCCAGGTGGAAATGCTCTACCAGAGATATTTCCTGCGGACCAACCAAAGCCACATGGTCCACCTGTTGGTGCTGCTGTGCATACTGTTCACGTGTATGGCCATAGCCGTTCTCCTCTCCGACTACGAGACTCAGGTTCAATGTTCCTTGCTACTTTTGTGCTGTATACTTATTTACCTAGGTAAGTCCGTCGTCGTCGTTGTCGCCCGGTTTCCGTCAAAGTCAAATCGAAAATACACCCGCTGTTTCCACTGAAATATGTTTAAACGAATTTTAGATCCTGAGCGGAGCGAAGAATGTATTGGTTTTACAATGAAGTGTGTGGTTTTTTTTTAATATCTGTACCCGAAAATTTTACCAGAAAGAGTGCTCCGATTTTTACAATCATATCCGGTTTTCGATAGCGAATTGCATTTGGTTGGTACTTTAGAGAGGTCATTTTTCTATTTTCTCAAAAGCGCCTGTGTAAAAAAAAGACAAACTAATACCGATAAATTATGTAAAAATTGGTTAAAAACGCGATTTCTTTGTAATCGATTATCCGTTATTTCTTCGTAATTTTGAAACTAATAGTTATAAAAATTAAAAATATTCACTAAATATGTAAATTTACGTTATATTAGGGAGAAAAAATGTCTTTCACTTTTGGATAATTTTTTAGCAATCATAGATTTTGAGGTATTTAGTACATAAAAAAAAAATAAATAATTAAAAAAAAATTTTTAATTTTAAATTAAAAATTTAATACAATGTCAGACGCACACATTATATTTCAATTATATTCAAAAAATCTTGAAAATCATTTGTCACTGAAATTTTCCTTAATAAACACTTCAAGTTTTTCGACAAAGTGTATTTTATTTTTTGTGGAAAATCGTAGTTATTTCAAAACTAGTGCGGTCTTGAAATTTTTACCAAATATGTATACATTTTTAATGTATTAACGAAAAAAAAAAAAAACAATTTTTGAAAACTTTTTTTTTCCAATTTTGATCTGTTTATAGCAGTTGTAGGTTTTGGGAGTTATTCAATTCATAAAACGGGTTAGTTTTGGTTTGGTTTTACAACCTGAAAATGTAACACAGCATCGGTCGTACGTTACTTCAACTATATTAAAAATATCTTGAAAATCGTACAAAGTGTATTTTATATTTTGTGGAAAATCGGGATTGTACCAAATATTAATGGTCGCATATAGAGTCTTGATATTTTTACCAGATACATGTAACTTTCTGTATTTATTATATTAATGAAAACGATTTCTGGAAAATTGTAGCTACCGAGGTTTATCGTAGAAAAATTATATGAAAATTTTTATAAGGTTAATCGTAAACTATGTGCACACTATATTATGTTATTAATAATAAATTACGTTTCGCCGAAGCTCCGCTCGGAATCGTTTTGTCCAACGCAATGATTCATCGCTGCGCTTTTAAATTTATATAGTAATGACAGAAATCTAAACTCTTTTTTTTTTTTTTGTTGTTGTTATTAATATTATATTTGGCGGAAAGACGGGAATTTTTTCACTTGCACACCAGCGATTTACATGTTATAATATGTCTGACTAAATATTTTCGTCCTGTTCCGTCCGCCTCTGTGCTGTGCTGCAGTCATAATAGGCATTGTATCGCGGTCCGGACTGAACGAGGTGTACTTGAGTTTCGTCTCCTACGTGGTGCTCGCCACGTTCCTGCTGATCGAATTGTCTTTCGGCGTGTTGACCAGATCCCAGGCCGTCACCGTGCCCACGTTAGTGTTCGTCTACATTTCGTACAGTCTGTTACCGGTCAAGTTGCAGTACGCCATCGTGGCCGGCACTATTTTCATGTTGTCGCAGCTGATCTTCACCGTGTCCATGGAACACGGCCTATCGAAACAGGTGATCTCGTCGTTTTAAAGTGTTTACATTCAAAATCGTTTGTAATCGTTCGAACGACATTTGTGTTTGAAAAAAAAAAAAGAAAACACACGCGGATCGTCGACATTTCAATGTAAATTAAATATGTCGTATAATATCGGGGACGACGGACCCGTGGCAAATTTCAAAACGGCACGTTAGAAAAAAAATTGAATTCACTAGAAAATTATATAAATTATTATGTGTACAAATTTTAGTATCGAAAAATAAAAAAATTCGGGAAAACAACAATACGTGCATTATTCGATTATTCGGGTCAGTAAAAACGCAATCGAATAAATTTGTCAAACGCCGACGACAACGGCAATTATATACTCACATTCAGAAACGCGTGAGACCAAAAAACGGTACGAGTCTGCAGTGGATAATAATCGAATTTTAGCGGTTTTGTTGAAAACAAAAAAAAAGTACTTATAAATTTCGAACACACGCAATATTCCGCCGCCGCCGGTCCGTTATCGTCATTTTTCGATTATTATCTGTAACGTAAACTCTATAATATTATAATAAAAAAAAAAAAAAAAATAGCAAAAAAGTAGAAAACGGTGGAAAGTGCGCGTTCAGACTCGGTTCGAACGGTTGAATTATGTTCACCGAATAACCTTGTCCGACCCGCCGCCGGTACTGCGAGAGACGATGAATTATTATCTAAATAGTGTTAGGACAATAAAATACGGACCCATATGCGTTCAGATTGCGCGTCGTCGCTAAAATATGAGATTTTCAATAAATACGCCGAATAACATTCGCGTATTTGGGCGTTTAATAGAACGCGTTCGCTGTGTAAAAAAAAAAAAAAAATCTGCGAAATTTCGAACGAACGGTTTTTTTTAGATTTTTCACGGTTTTCTATATTAAAAAAAAAAAAATCGATTTTCGTAAAACCGTCTACGTTTTTTTTTTTCCCCTCGCTTAACCTAACGAATTTTCGCGTTCTAGAGTTTCATTAATTTGCTCTTGTTGGCGTGCACAAACGTGACCGGTGTCATGATGCATTACCCGAACGAAGTGGCAAAGCGACAAGCGTTTTTGGAAACCCGACAATGCGTCCAGGCGAGACTGACCACGCAGAAAGTCAATCAACAACAGGTACACACACACACACACATATAGAGAAATAAATTTAATTTGAAAACGTGTTCGCCGTGCGGTGCGGCACAAATAAAGTATTTTGTACGTGTGCGTGTGTATGACCATACAGGAGAGGCTGCTCTTGTCGGTGTTGCCCCGGCATGTCGCCATGGAAATGAAAGCCGATATCGCGGGTAAACGTCACGACAGCATGTTCCACAAAATTTATATACAAAAACACGAGAACGTCAGGTATTTGCTTTTGAAACAAAGTCGACTTACACGAGGCCGCCGCCGGCGCTAATTATTATTATATTATTATTATTATTATTATTATTATTATTATTATTATTATTATTATTATTATTATTATTATTATTATTATTATTATTATTATTATTATTATTATTATTACTACTACTACTATTGATGTTGTACGTTGCAACGTATACAGTACTGTATATTCTTGTACGTTGTATGTGCAGCTCGTTTACGCGTAGTGTACACTCTCGGTGTTGTAGTGTCGGGGAAGGGTGTGGAGAGGCCGGAGTTGACTTTCGTCAAAGAGCCCCCAAAGAACCGAATTTAATTCCAAAGTGTTTGTTAATTATTTACACCAGTGGTTCCCAACTCAACTCAAGCCGCGGACCACTTTTGCACGTTTTCAATCGCCGCGGACCACTAGACTTAATATTATACCCCCCGTCTCCTAATGTGTGTATAATACACGTATATATATATATATTGAATAATAACTTTAGGAAATAGGTGATTCAATAAGCGATACGGTTAAACGTCGAGGAAAAAATATTAAAAACTTATTCGCAGCGAAAAAAATTTACCTCAATCAACGTGACTGATATTATAACTTGCACATCTTTAACCTGCAGTTGTACAGGCATTCTTTGTTGCTGAAAACAAACTATACGATACGGAATAAAATATCACTGTCCTACATTTGCATGGTTACAACGTGACATAATTGTTTATTTTTTAATGTTTAAGTTTTTTCGAATTAAAAGAAATGCATGTACGTGGAAAAAGAAATTGTCGACACCACGGACCACCTGTGATAAGTGCGCGGGCCACCCGGGGTCCGTGGACCACCAGTTGGGAATCACTGATTTACACAAATACAATGAAATCGTGTATTAATTATTATTATCTGTATAAATTTCAATTGCGATATTAAAGAGAGAGATCGAATATCGTTGTGAATTTTTTTTCTCTCAACGCAGAATTTCGATTTTTTTTTTTGTTTTTTTTTTTGAGGGTGGGTCCCCTTTTAAGTTTCTGTGTCTGGACGAAAGCCTCCTCGGTAGTCTCGCCACAATACGTTCGCCTTAAAAATTTTCGTACGATATATAATACTATAAATGACGATATAATATGTAAATATCACGATATTGCATGTCTGCTGTACTTAATCAATTCAGTAAATTTAGAAATTATCATTCATACGTTGGACTATATATATATATATTTTTTTTATATTATTATTTAATTATTTATTTTTTTAAGCGACCGTGTAATTATTTTGTCGACAACGATAAAATTCAACACCGCGTATAGATGGTTGTTGGAAGACCGTTTTCCCATTACCATTTTTCTCGATAATTATTTGTCCCAATACCAGTTTTTTTTTTCAATGAATTCATGAAATTTTAATATCGTTAACAACAAATTCGTGTTTTCAGTTATAGGCAGTTTAATATGATATTGTCTGATTTGTCATAATATCACTTTTGAATATCAGACTGAATGCACGGCCGCGCGGGTACTTGACACGTATATTATACAATTTTCGTCTGATCTCGTGATCTGATAGAGATACGCGGCGCGAATTTATAAAATGAAATTATAAAAGTAGTTTTACTTTAAACATGGGCGTTTCAACAAAATATTTTTTCCCCGTTTTTCCGGGAAAAAGTTAAAATTGAAAATACTTTTTTAGGAAAATATTAGATTGAGAAAAATGTATCAGACAACGTTTTTTTTTTCCTTTTTAATATGCTCAATATTTATTTTTTTTAAAAAACTAAGAATACGTAGGTAGTTTAATTTGTCTCGATGATCGCTTTGTTGTTCAAAACACGTAATTTTTATTAAAATTATTTCCAACAAACGCGCGTGTTACGTCTTCTGCGGTTTATGTTTCTATCTGCAATACATAAACGTTTTAATTTCTAAACTAATTCGACACGCAAACGATTTTGACCACTTGGTACTATCGTATAGTTTATTTTTAGTTATTTCGGTTCGTCTTGAAACGTAACGTACGCGTATAGTACGGTTTTAGAAGTAATATTGTTATTCATTTCGGGCGAATGCTTTCATAAACGGGAAAAACTCACAGACGTTATACAAACGCTTTTTTTATACTATCGTAAAACGTATATTATTTAATGTGTACATGTGCGCTTATATTTATATAAATAATTCGTAAAACGTCAAGTCGGAGCGATAATAAAATTTTGTCTTAATGATTTACTCGCAGCATTTTATTCGCGGACATATGCGGATTCACCAGTCTGTCCGACCAGTGTACGGCTCAAGAACTCGTCCGACTACTCAACGAACTGTTCGCGAGGTGAGACGTTGTCGTGTACGCGACATAAAATCGTATATAAGACATCTTTATTACATTGTAAAAAAAAACCGAATATTCGCATATATTATATAATAATATAATAAGTGAAACGCGTAAAAGATATAAAGGACCGGTGAAGGGACTGTCCACTCACATCGCTTGCGGAACTTTAGTAATTCATTCGGAGTATTGAAAGCGGGTCCTTCTTTACGCACGCGAAACACAGTAATAAAGACGTTTTTCTACGTCCAAAGATCCTTAGTGGTACTGTAATAAGAAACCTGAAAATACTGTTCCCCCTATAAATCCTTCCAAAAATTAAGTAAACAAATTTTTTTATTTAAAAATCTTCAATACTCAACTTTTGAAATTTTCGTGATAAAAAAAAAAGTGGAGCAGTCGTCTAAAGTAGAATTCGTGACAAATTCGCACCTGTTCTCAGAATCCTTATCCTTAAGTGAGATTTTATGTTGTACTCGAAAGATATCCGCTACTGCTGACGTGTGAACGTATTATTCCCACATCGTTACGGTGCACTCACGCTATCATTTATGTTTCACACAAACGCATTTCGTGACGCGTACAAAACGTCGAATTGTCAATAGACGATCGCTTCCAATCCTCTCTTAACAGATCCCTCCGGTGGGCCATTTACGCTTGAGATGACGAGATGGATTATCAGGGAGAACGATTGATGAGTGATTGGATGTAAAATCGAGTAATAATGATTGCGAGTGTAACGATGGAATTTTTTTAATTGTTTGAGACTATAGTACATTTTGAGTTTTCAGATCTGACTGTAATGTGTGGTTACTAACATATCGACGAGGAGCGTTAGTAATAAGACGTTTTGACTGGAAGGACTGACGTGGAAGCTATTGACGATTGAAATTTTAGCCGCACATACGTATTCATACTCGTAAGTGGTCACTAGGCGGATTAATTGTTTACAAAGTAGGAGTTTAGAGTATTAAGTTGGATTGGATTTAAGAAGATTTCTGAGTTTTTGGTCTTATGTTGGCGAATTTCAATTTTATTTTTTTACGGTTTGCCCCCGTGTGAGTCCAGTTTTGTCCAGTTTCGGGATATCTAAGCGTTGTATATGTAGTGTGTCTATGACTGAAATATTTAATATAATATCAACCGAAACGGTTATAATGCGCTTTTCATCGCTCCATAGGTTCGACCGATTGGCGCAGGAAAATTCGTGTTTGCGCATCAAATTGTTAGGAGACTGTTATTACTGCGTGAGCGGGCTGCCCGAGCCGAGACCGGACCACGCCAACTGTTGTGTCCAGATGGGTTTGGACATGATCGACGCCATAACGTGAGTGTTTTGTTAGTTTGCTTTTTTAATTCACCGATAAAGCGATGCAAAAAACACGAATCTACGATGAACAGTATTCTAAATATGGCATTAATTTTATTTTCCTTATTTGTTCTTCCCGATCGTATAGGCTGGTAAGGGACGTGATGGATGTAAATGTCAACATGAGGGTGGGAATACACTCGGGTCGAGTGCACTGCGGTGTCTTGGGTCTCTGCAAATGGCAGTTCGACGTGTGGTCAAACGACGTGACACTGGCTAATCAAATGGAAAGCGGCGGAATACCCGGGTAAGTGATCCGTTGATTTTGTATTTATTCGCAGTGACCCACCATTCTTTTCTATCCATATCTGCTATTTTTCAGTCTTTATAATTTGTCTCTTCTATATCTTCTGTTATCTGTTTACTGAACGCAGTTTTTGGTTACCTCCATTTTTCCCCTCTAGTTTTCCTTCAATTATTGTAGTGATCCGTGCAATGTTTCTTGATAAATGTCCTATCCACTTTTTTCTTCTTTTATCGATTACATTCCAAACTGACTTCCGTTTACTCTTAGAAATATACCTTTATTTCTAGTTTCGTTTATCTAGGGAATTTTTAATGCTCCTCAAGAATTTTGTATCTTTCCGCTCGGAGTGTCTTCTCTGTTTCAGCCCTGCACAACGCTACACTTCATATAGAACTTTTTATAAGCGCTTCCCTCGTTTTTAAGCTCACAGTGTTTGCAGGGAATAAATTGTTCAACGCCTGTAGAACCCCTGTTTCTCTCGCTCTATTCTGCACTTTATGAACGTTTCACTGTTTTCCTTATAATTTATTTTGCTTCCTAAATATGTGAAAAATTGATCTGTTTCCAATTCCTTATTTTCGATTGTTCTATCCGAGCTTAACTGCTATTTACGAGCTATAAGTGTTTTGGTTTTATTCATCTTATTATATTCCTTAAAAGTATTATTCATTCTGTTATAACCGCTATGGCATCCGAAAAACGTAACGTTTGAACTCGCATACTATTAATTTTGATTTTTCCCGCGTACAATCTTCCCTTACTTTCTTTACCACCTCTTACATGCATATAATGTAAACAAAGCCAGTGGTAAGTTACTCCCTTGTCTCACTCTTTTTTGTATTCCAACTTCTTACCGTGTACCTATAACTATTTATATTTTGTATAATGTGATTCATTTTAATTCTCTAACGTACGTACACTGTTGTTGCAGGAGAATACACATAACCGCGGACACGCTCAACTATTTGGGCGACGCGTACCAAGTGGAACCCGGCAACGGAGGTGAGCGGAATACGTTTCTGAAGGACCACAACATCGAAACGTATCTCATTGTGCCACCGGAAACGACTTACGTAAGTTTTCTTATATCAGAAATTTTGAACCTGTGGTCCACTACATTCGTGTCAGAGTTCAGGTTTACATTTATTATACCATCACCACTGCGAACTCCGGTTAAAGTTATCCTGTACTGAGCCTGACGTATTAAAACTCGTGGCAAAAATGCAACACCAACATTCGTATTAATTACGTTTTTTATTCTTTATTGCATTATTATAATAATTATTGTTTTCGGGTTCCTATCCGTTTCGGATGTTGGATATAGTATTAGCAGTTTCGCTTTGGTCAAGTGATGTCTGAACTAAATAATTTGATATTTTTTGATATTCTTTAACCGGGATATTTTTCTTCTTCTCGCGCTTTTTTCCCTTTGATCTTTCTCTGCAATATAAGCCGGAGTAGTTATTTGGATATTCGAATATTCCTCGCGATGTACGTTGCCATATATTCTAATTTTTTACATCAGTTTACTCTGTATTATTGTTAAAAATTCCTTCTCTTTTCTCGCCATTTTTCCTTATTCTCTGAATGGTTATACGATGGATCCATGAATTTTTTTTAAATATTCGCTTTTAAAGCCACATTAAAAATACACTTCATTCATTCATAAAATATGATATTGACCCGAGCTGCCTTATTTTCAGAGCGCCTTTAAATGCCCCGTAAGTGCGTTTGAGGATATAAAAGTATTAAAACACATAATGACTCGAGGACGTTTTTTTTTTTTTTTTGCTCGAGGAGTCCGTGGTTTAATGAATATTTTTATAGGGGTGCCATAAAAGATTAAGAACAGCTGTTTTATACAATTATTACCGACGCCGATGTATAAATATTACACGGTATGATACTAAATAGTAATAATAATAATAATAATCCGAATTCTCGGTTAAATGTCACTTAACTACTTTTATTCAAATGTAAACGGCAACAAGTTTATTCGGGCGGCGCGTTTTATTTCGCTGAATATTAACTATGCGTGAATTTCACGTCGAAAACAATATAGAGCTTTCGGAATGAAATCCACGACAAATGTATTAGGTATCTTTATACAGTAAATACATCTTGTTACGCAGAATAAATTGGTTATTCTATATACCTATTATATTCTATGGATATCTATTTGTATATTCCTTTCTACCCAATAAAAATAAAAAATACGAATGTCACATAACGCAAATACATTTCGAAGAGATTATTGAAAAATATAGAAAAAAAAAACATATAAAGAATACGCGGGTTGTCAATGATAAAATGTGAGTTATTGAAAAATCGTAATTTTGTCTTCATGTTTTATTCAGTTTATAATACAAAACCAAAATATTCATTCGTCTGTTTTATTTATACCTACACCAAACATTTATAAATATAGCATATATAATAATATAGTTTATATTATTTAAATAATAAAATATATGATAAATTCGAGACGGACGACAGCGATTATAAAACCACACAAGCACGCACTGTGTTACATGTGTGTACGGGCGAGTGACGGTGACGTGTTATCATGCGTACGCAGTCGGATAGGCGAATTGATATCTTGACGAATATTACATAAAACCAGTGGACTGACGATTGTGATGGCGCGCTCTAGCTCTCCAACACATGTACTGAACATCCTCCCCACGTTGGAAGACGAAGACTTCCAAAAGATAAATAGCACACTGTTGAGGACTTTAATCCGATGTAGTAGTCGACTTAAAATTAAGTGTTATTTACAATTTGAAACAAAATTTACATATAAAACTAGGACGAGAGATAAATGGATGCGAATAATATAAATTAAGGAGCAACAGCGTAATGTAGAAATTACTCATCAACCGGGAGCTTAACCAGCTTAACCACTGGGCGTTTGAATTCTCCGTCGATTGTTTTAACGGTTACCACACGAACCACCTGGTCCTGGCCCGGGTGGACATTGATGATACGGCCCAAACGCCAATCTGTTGGAGGGCGATTCGGGCTTCGACGATAACAAGGTCGCCGATTTTGAGATTGTCCTCCTTATTTGTCCACCTTTGTCGGCCTTGAAGTGTAGTTAAATACTCACGGGACCATCTGGTCCAGAATGATTGGTGCATTTGTCTAATTAGTTGCCATCGTGTCAATCGATTCATGGGAACGTGAATGATGTCGGTTTCTGGAAGTGCTGATACAGGTTGACCAATTAAGAAGTGGCCGGGTGTTAAGGCACATAAATCGTTCGGATCGGAGGACGATGATGTTAACGGCCGAGAGTTAAGAATACCTTCAATGCGTGTAGCTAGTGTGTGGAATTCTTCGTATGTGAGAACCTGATTGCCGATTACGCGTTTCAGGTGGAGTTTGACGCTCTTGATTGCAGCTTCCATAGGCCTCCAAATGGGGAGCTGCAGGCGGATTAAAGTGCCAGTTACAGGGAACGTGGGTGGACACTTTATTCTGGACAACCTCATTTTGAAGCAACAATTTCAAGTGCCGGGCTGCGCCGACATAATTGGTGCCGCAATCGGAATACAGATCCGACGGTATCCCACGTCTTGCTACGAATCGGTCCAGGGCAGCAAGAAACGCTTCTGCTGACAAATCCGATACTATTTCCACGTGAACAGCCTTAACTGACATGCAAATAAACAAAGCCAAGTATATTTTCGTTGGGCTTAAGTTTCGACGACGAAATGCCTTAACCAAGAAGGGACCTCCATAGTCCATCCCGACATGAAGAAATGGGCGATGAGGTTGGACACGCGATGTTGGCAGATTCCCCATAATTGGTCTTGGATGTTGCGCCCTATGACGAGTACACGTAACACATGCGAAAATAGACCGGCGAATGGCATCTCTGGCGGAAAGAATCCAAAATTTCTGTCGTATCATTGATATTATAAGTTTTGGACCAGCATGTAAATATGATAAATGGTAGAAACGAATAAGCAGGGATGTAATATGAGACGACTTTGGTAACAAGAATGGATGTTTAGCATCATTGGATAGGAGAGAACACTGAAGTCGACCGCCAACGCGAATCAAACCATTTACATCAATGAACGGGGCGAGCTGTGCTACAGATGGTGGTGTTATTATTCCTTCTGTATTTCTGAGCTGCTTTATCAAGTCCGGGAAGTGTGTCTTTTGAGTCATTCGAATCACCACGAGCGCCACACGATTCAATTCGGCGAGTGTGAGTGGACCCGTGGTGATTGGTTGTTTCAGCATACTAGAATAAACGAAACGAAGAACGTAGGCCATGGATCGTTGTAATCGTTGCCACGAAGAAAAACGAAGTAGTATATAGTCATCGATTAAAGCGTCGCGTGAGATGAGAACGTTAATTTTGGACACCTTTACGTCCGGTAATTGATCTTCAGTAAGCCTGGTAAACCTAGATTCAGGCCATTGGTCTTCATTGAGTTGGAGAAAATAGGGACCCTCCCAGTGTAGTGAGCATGACACCAGTGCTTCAGGTAATAAGCCTCGTGACGGTGGATCAGCAGGATTTTCGGTAGTAGATATATATGCCCACCTACAGTCCGGAATTAATGCGTGTATTTTTGCAATGCGGTTCGTGACGAAAATTTTGAACATTTTTTGATCTGCAGTGAGCCATGATAAAACAACAGACGAATCAGTCCAAGCGCGGACCTGAGAGATATGAATTTCCTTTCCCAAAACATCGTGTAATCCGTTTAATAGTTGAGCGAGCAGAAGAGCCGCACACAGTTCGAGACGAGGGACTGACAATGAAGGATCTGTACATTGTGTTTTCAATGGAGCAACCTTAGTTTTGTAGCAAGAAAATAGACCTTGATGTTACCATCTTGGTGTTTAACACGCAGATAAGCGGTAGCAGCGTATCCTCTCAAAGACGCATCAGAAAAGCCTAGAAGTTGTATGTCGATTGAATTTTGAAGGTTAATGTAACGTGACAATGCAATCTGATGTATAGATGATAACTCCGTTATAAACTGTTCCCAGGTTGAAAGTAAATTAAGCGGCAACGAATCGTCCCAATGTAATTTGTTTTGCCAAAGCTCTTGCATGAAGCCTTTCGCCCAAAATATTGTTGGGCCTAATGCTCCAATAGGATCGAAAAGTCGAGCAATTGTCGATAACACACCGCGTTTTGAGTTCGTAGATTTCTTAATATTGGTGTGGTAGCCAAAGCTGTCTGCATGCATATCCCAGTGGAGGCCAAGTACCTTGACTGAGCAGTCATCTTTGGGGTCAAATGACAGAAGCCGTGCGCAGTCGGTGGATAACAATCGCTTAAAAATTGAATGGCAGTTGCTGGTCCACTTCTTCAATTTACATCCGCCTGCTTGGAGTAACTGAATGATAGCGTCTTGCTTTTGAATTAGCTCATCCTCGGTGTCAGCTCCTACAACGATGTCATCTACATAAGTTGAGTTGATCAAAATACCCTTAGCGGCAGGAAATTGGACGCCGTGTTGAGCATCTAGTTCATGGAGACATCGTATAGCTAAGTACGGGGCAGCATTTACACCATAAGTTACTGTTAATAACTCAAACTCTTGTACTTCATCACTAGGGTCATTACGCCACAATATGTGTTGGTACAGGCAATCAACAGGTCTTACTAAAATCTGTCTATACATCTTTTCAATGTCAGCAGTGAAGATGTATCTTTTTAAGCGGCATTTAAGAAGAATATCTCTAATGTCGCTTTGTAATTTGGGTCCAATGCATAAGACATCATTTAATGAAGCACCAGAAGAAGAAGAGGCGGAGGCATCAAATACCACTCGTAATTTCGATACGTCGCCTTCTTGACGTATTACTGCGTGATGTGGAATGAAGTATTTTCCTGGTTCTGTCGCTAGTTTCATGTGACCCAAAGATAAATATTCATTCATAAATTTCCTATATGCATTATAAAGCTCAGTGTCTTTGGTCAATCGTCGTTCCAAATTGAAGAATCTTTTTAATGCTAACGAACGGGAATCACCAAGTCTGTGCGATGTGAGGTGACTATTTGATTTCGTGGGACTATCAGATGATCTAGATGTGACGGACAGGACGCTTTCTCGAAATGGCAGAGCAACACAAAACCGGCCAGACGGATCACGGGATACGGTTTCGATGAACCAGTTTTCACACAGCGCATTCTCCGTTGTAGGCTGCTCAGGAGCGGATGGCTCTTCGACCGTCCAAAATTGTCGAAGCATTTGATCTAGAGAAGGACTGATGCTCATCGTTAATGATGTGGAAGGCGAATGACAGGAATTTGATAGGTTCCGACGATAATCCAACCAAAGAAAGTTTCCAATGCTGATGGATAACCGTTATTGTGAATCAGTCCTGCTCGTGGACGGATTATATGTGGGAATATGTCACCTCCTAGTAACATATCAATACGCATGGGAGAGTCAAATGCTGGATCTGCTAGAATCAGATGCTTGTAAAGTTCACGAACAGACACTGGTAAAGGTTCAGCTGGCATTGGAGCGGTGATGTTTGGCAAGATGAAAACTTCTTCACATTTAAGCGATGGTTCCACTGAATGATGTGGCATGAGAGTACATTTAATTATTCCTTTGATTCTAGACACTGGATTTTGAGCTATACCGACTATATTTGCGTGACGCTTCTGAATTGGAAGGCTGAGTTTGATGCGCAATCGACAGTCATCGCTGAGACTTGAGACCCACTGTCAATGAGAACTCGGATAACATGAGATACTCCGTAATGATCTTGAACACGAACTATAGCTGTTCCCAGCACGACTGTACTATTACTTCGTAGTGTTCCTGAAAATGTGGTTGAGGTTTCCGCAGAGGCTGCAATTTCCGTACCTGGAGCCTGTGAATTGCTGTCGGGCGATGTAGGATCTTCACAGATGGTCACTGGTATATGGAGTAGAGAGTGGTGGCGTTTATGACAAGTGCGACAAGAGGACTTCGATGAGCAACTGTTAATCAAGTGCGTGGAGCTCAGACACGAAAACACAATTTATTGTCTCGTGTAAAATCACGACGTTTGTCCACTGTTGTCTTTTGAAAGGATGGGCAACGATATATTGTATGTGCTTCCATACAAAACACGCATCTTCCCTTACCTGGAATGTCTCCGCTCTTTGCTGCTGTCGCCAAAAGGGACCTTGCGACAAGATGGGATTTGTTCCTTCCAACGTTCTTTTCGGTCTGTTCTCCCTTAGTGGGGCCTTGGATGTTTTCAAGTATTTGACATTTCTGCTGAACGAATGATAACAATTTTTCAAAAGTAGGAATGTGATAAGGTGGCAAGTTAGTTTCAAATTCACGACGGGTTGTGGGATCCAAGGCCTTTGATGCTATGTGAAAAAGAAGAAATTCGGCGAGATTGTCAATTCCCAACTCCTTAAGGGCGGCGGTATTCTCCTGGAAGACGTTGACGAACGATGACAAAGCGGGTAGCGATTCCTGTACTATTGGTCTAAATGTAAACAGTTTATCAACATGAGCTGTGGCGAGCAAACGTTGATTTTGGAATCGTTCTAACAAGGCTCCCCACGCTAACTTATAATTGGCAGCGGACAACGGTATGGTCTTAATGATTGAGAGGGCTGAACCGGTGACACAAGTTAGTAAATAGTGAAAGCGTTGTATATCACAAATATTTTGATTGTTATGCACAAGTGACATAAATGTGTCTCGAAAAGGACGCCATAAGAGAACATTACCGTCGAATTTCGGTAGTTCGATTTTGGTAAAGAACTAGAAATTGGTAATGCTGTCTTGGTTGTCGCTGAACACTCTGGAGATAATCGATAAATTATACGTTTCACTTCAAAATACATATCATCCATTGTTTTACATACTGGTTCATCGACTTCATCGAATTCGTCCACTCGATCAAGAATAATTAGAGATTCAACAATTGATTCTTGCTCTTGACGAAATTTGGAAACACTTTCATGAAGCGACTCTACGCGTAGTTCAAGTTCACATCGCTCCACAGCACCCAATTCCACCTTATGCGCGAGCGAATGGACGTCAGCGATCGATTTGAGATGATGATCTCTCATAAAACGTGACTTCTCCAGAGCACAGCGAGTAGACTCGTATAGTTCACCTTTCTTGGGAGGCATTGCTTACCACGGAACTACCTCAATATCCGGCCCGAAGGACCAAATGTTGGCACCGGAATCGACTTTATACGTAGGTTGAGTCGGGTAACCGCGTGCAAGGACTGTCGGATATCAAAGGTTAACGTGAAGGATAGTGACTAAAAAGTGGACTGTATTGTTTTAGAAAATACTGTAGTAACAACGCTTAAGAAAGATCTGAACAACAAATGATTTTAACAGAAAACATAATTATTGTGAGCGAATATTGATAAACATGAGAGTACTTAACGGCTATATTAGTAAAAAAATGAACAAAGTTAGGTATATGAGTTACAAATCGTTAAGAAGATGTGATGAATGACCTGATTGAAGTGGACTAGTCGACAGCAGATTATATATCATGAAGACAATGATGAACGATTGAACCCGAGTGGTGACAGTGGTTGGAACGATGCTTGATCCACAATGGCACTGACATCTGGAAACGATTGACAGTATATATGTGATGGAGCGCCCGGAGTACTCACTGGTAGAAGGCACGTTGAAATAACGCGTAGACTGAGCAGCACGAGTCGCAATATATCGAATGAACAAACGTCGGTGCCGATAACGCCGTCGTCAGGTATTGTGCAAATAGCCGAATAATTGAGTGATGCCGAGGGCATTCACGTTAGTGATCCACGCGAAGCGTTACGCGCTTAAAATAGTACGTCGTCGTTATAAAATTACGTACTCTCGATGGGGAGTCGCTCGGTGCAACACAACGCGGACAGATGCCAAGGGCAGTCGCGTATGCGGAGAATTATAACGACGACTTACGATACACTGGAAAACGTAATGCCACGGGGCGGTTTACGTATGCGTTTGAATAACGACGGCGAGAGAGTAAGTTAAATAAGTTAATGACTTACGTTTTTTTTGTGATTTTTAAAAAGGCACGTCTTTCTTATCTCTTAATTTACGAAGTGTATTGCTACGAGTGTCAACAAACTGAAGTACTTGGAGACACGGAAAACATTTGATATCAACGGTTATAAGAAGTCGAGTACAAAAAAAAATGTATTCCAATTATTAATTCGATTTAGATTTAATATGTCAAAACTCAACTGTTTATTTTTTAACGCATATTTTTTATGTCTATATTTATACATGTGTAGATGTAAACAATTCCTGTATTATAATTAATTCCCCTGAATATGGAGTCGTTATATAAGACATAAATACTTTTCTTTTATTAATTTAGACGACAGCTATCTTCAGTTTCTGTGTATGTTTCTGTTATCCGAAGACGTTTCGTCGAGATCGTTTCTAAAAACTGACAGAAATTGAATTTAACTTCCAGAATGACATTTTCGATTACACGCCTCCCTGACTTTTATCTGCGTTATTTTCCTACATTATGCGTTCAAAATGAGCCGAACTTTATTTGATAATATTTCTAATTCATATCTCGTTTATATTTCAAATATAAATCTCGATTTCGTAGGTTGTACTCGAAATAATAAACGAAAATAATATAGTTGAATGAAAAAATGCGGTGCAGCGATAGTAATAGTAAAAGTATAATACACTGTATGATGCCCTTCGTAAACGAATGTTTTTTTCTCTCGTTATTTAGGTGTCTCAATACTACAAAAAACAGAGTCCCGGTCATGCCCACAATGGCAACATTTCCAAAGAATTCAGAATAATGGGACACAACCAACGGCACAATACATTCACATGGTAAAGTACAACATTATACACATTTGTTTTTTGTTCCTGTCCGAGTCTTTGTTTAGAGTTGAATGTGACATGATAAACGGTTAATTCGTTCGTTTTCGGACGATATCGTTCTTATTCATTCATCTAATTCATAATGAATGCGTTTATAGCATGGTCTTCTAGATACTTGGAGATAAGTATATAAATTTCACCCTTTTAAATACAATATAAATATGCACAATATAGATTTAAAATTGTTATATTAGTTATACTTTTATTTTTGTGCGTATAAGTCACTAGATACTGATTCACTTACCCAATTCCTAATATCGCGATAATTGTTAAATTTAATTACATAATAATTAGTCAGGGAAAGTAGCTAGGCTTTGAAATAAGATTTTTTTTTATTTAATAATTTAGAATAAATGGATCCCACACGTTGCCCGTTACTTTTACAAAAAATAAATAAAATAAAACAATTTACGCATATTTATATAAATAAAACAAAAGACTTCTTTTTCTTTTTTCTGTTCGCATTTATCCCGCACGCATATAGTCAGCTATTCTTTTTTTTCTTGTGTCATCTACTCCGCAAACCTCTATGTATCTTCATTGACGACCTCTAAACACTTTTTTTGGCCTCTGCTTCTGCCTCGACTTCCTTCTAAAACAAACTCATTATCCTATTCCTTCTTTCAACGTGCCCAAATCGTCTCATCGTATTTTCTCTCATTATTCTTTCTTATGATGCAATTCTCAAAACTATCTCTTATATATTCAATCCGAATTTTATCTAAACTATAATGACTCTACACAACACATATCCGTCTTAACATTCTCAATTCTGCTATTTCTACTTTCATTTCGTCCATTTTATTCAATACCCAGCACTCAGTTCTGTAAATCATTGCAGAACTATACGGTTTCGTACGATTTTCCTTTTACTCTGAATTGCATTTTTTATCCCACAATACAACCCTCGCCTTCACCCAGCTACAACTTAATACTTCCTGCATCCTTTTGAATTCCACCGTCTTCTTACTTAACTAAACCTAAATATTTGAACTTTTCAACCCGATTTATAACTTCAGCCTCACACCTAATTGTATGTCCCTAACGGCTAACACTATTTCATTCTCACTCATTTCACTTTAAATATTAAATATTGGATGTTATAAAAATCAACATACTGCATACCAAATTCTTTAAATAAAAATCTCCAAAGATACTGTCCATACATGTATATATATATATATATATTATGTTAATGTATTCGCGATTTTCATATAAGTATAAAAACACTCGTATAGTCATATATTATATAATGCGCAAATGTGAACACCACGTAGTACGCGTTCATTTGAATTTAATTTCATAATGTCAATTTTTTAGATTTTTTCCCCATATAAATAAGTACTTTGATTATAATATCCTTAAGAGGATCGAAAAGGTACTTTTTCTGAGTAGTACTTTTTGAGCAATTTTCAGAACGTGTTCGTCGTGTGAGAAATAAATGATTATTTCTGTAGGTATGTCAATAATTCCAAAGTGTGTATTCCTGATTGAATCTTGATTTTTTTTTTCTCGTATACTAAAACAAATATTTAAGAGCTGTAAATATTAACGTCGTTTTTTATTATAGTTTTTTTAAACGAATATTGAAAATCGATTTTCACAATAAAAGAAGCTAAGGAGCTCAAATCTTTTTCCACAATTAAATTCGGCTCACCTTAAGTTATGCAATTTTTGTGTAGCTTTTTTAATTCTAAAATGTGGAAAAAATACACATTTTCCGATTCCCTTGATTCACTTGTACCAGTGTGCGTATGGCCCGCGTTATGATTGTTTAACTTTCCTAAATAATATGTTCCCTTAAATTTTCGTCAAAATATCCGGGGAGCCTTTACGCGCGATTCGCTTAAGTACGTTTTGTCCCCTGTTTTGTCGCTCGGTGGTGAAGTATGTACATTACCAGAACATCGTTCGTGCTTAACTAACTATTTTATATAATAACATAGAAACTACTATCATGGTCAAACACGTCGTCTCCATATATTATAGAGAGTAGTCTCGTAGTCGCCTTGGCGATGTCTTATTGGTATACTTTATAAGCTCTGCCCGTGTTGACTTTTAGCGTCCATAATAACGTAATATATGGTATTATGGACGCTAAAAGTCAACATAATATGTGACATAGTCTATCTTTCATGTAAACTCGTGTCGGATCGTCTTTGCAAGACTAACTAATACGATCGGATAAATACAGTTGCGTATGATCCGAATTCCGAAGTAATGCAAATGCATGAACTGTCAGGAAAGTTTTATAGATTGGATTATGATACAGTTGTAACTTGTAGGTGAGTATATCACGTTATACGATTGCGCCGTTGCTGAACATACGGATGATGTGAATATACTTGAAGGTGGGTGGGTGTGGAATTGTAATCATTGCATCGGTCTGGCCCCCCTAGCTACCCGGCGTTTTAACAAATTTTTACAATTATATGTCAGTTATATTAATGTATATATAAGTTTTGTACAAATTAAAAAGGTTGTTTTTTTTTAATGTTATTTGTCTTCTTTAAAGTTTCGATCGGTCTCCCGGACCGCTCTACTAAAGGATACAATACACTCTTGGCATAGTGTTATAAAGCTGTTTTTAATTTTTCTGTTCTTTTGTAATGATTTTCCGTTTTAAATGAAAAATCGAGAAAAAAAATCGTAAATTACGCGTTATAGGAAGAAAAAAAAAAGAATACGTTGATTTTTGTTAAAATGTCATTATTCACTCGAGTTTTGGCTGAAGAGCCGCGTTTTAGTGTTGCGTTTCGATTTATTTGTATAGCAGTACAGTGCGTGCCTCGGCCTCGAATTTATACGATTTGATTTATTAGTAAAAAAAAATATTGGTATATTTTCACACTTAACCGACGTTTAATTTACATTATTAAAATTCGACAAATGTTTTGTTTTAAATTTTTTTCGGCGTATTATTGTATGGTGGTTACCCACTTGTTACCCACGTATTGTTTCGGTATAGAGTTTAAATGTTTTTTCCCCCGCCTTATAGCAAAGACGAACCCGAAGTGCACAACGGCGAGGTGGACGAGTACTTGTTGTGCGCAATCGACGCCAGGAGTATCGATCGTCTCAAATCCCAGTACTGCTATCCGATCACGTTGAAATTCCGCGATGCCAACATCGAACAGATCGTAAGTATATGGATATTAATATTACTCGAACTCATACCGACAACGAAGATCCGACAATAGTACTCATCTCCCGTCTCTGCTCCGTCCGTTTTGCTTATACTTACAGTACAGCAAGGTGCCCGACAGAATGCTTTATTCGTACATGACGTGTACCGTGTGTATATATTCGGCCATCACCGCCGGGCACGTGATAATTCTACCGCCGTGAGTACACCGCTGCTAATTCGGTTAAAACAATAATTTTTTTTAATTTTTTTTTTCGCATTTATTTAAGGTCGTATTTGTTGTTGGGATGTCTGCTGTTCGGATGGACGACAATCGTCTTGTCGGCTGCCGTTATTTTCCGCAATCGACTGATCGTAAATACTCTTCTTATATCGTATCACTATATACCTGCACAGGGGAAGGGGGAGGAGCATTTGATAATATTATTTATATAATATACGTATATAAACACGCGTGAGTCCCGCTCTGTGAGCAGGATATATCAGTAGTTATTCGCAGTGGCGCGGCTCGTGGCAGTGGCGCGGCACGGGAATGTGATAAACAAAAAAATTATACAATAAGTATACCGTATAGAAAAAAAAAACAAATGATAATGTAACGATATTTATAAAAAATTCGAGAATTATAAAAAAAAAAATTGTTTTCCAATCAGCCGGTTTCGCCAACATTTATTAATTATTGTATTTAACAATTAGTTAATTTCACGCGTCATAAAACAATAATTTCATTAAGTAATAATATTTTTACTATTTCTTCGTTTATGTAGGGGTTGCGAACGTACCGTGAGCACGAGCCGCCCCCACTGAACTCAATACGTGGAACGCGTATATCAATCAAAATAATAAATATGACACCGGATAGGAGGCCGCCATATGCATTCTGCAAGATATGAAAGCCATGGAAAATACGATGAAATATTGGTTTTTCCATGGTATTCATCATATTTTTATTATTTGAGATAACAGGACACAAAACGACGTGCTCATAACAATCATAGCATCAATGTTAGCATCAAAATCGGTTATTTTTACATAACGAAGTTTGTAACAAATACAGGAAAATAGAAACGGAATGCGTATGGCGACTCACCATTTTTAAGAGAAGAGCATAATGATTATAATGAACAATAAGTTGATTCGATTCAATTGGATCGAGTCACCTAAAAGATCCCGTTCATATGATTCGTTCGTGATTCTTTATTTTTATACAGTTCCATTGACTATGTATATGGTAACCACTAACCATATATGGTAACTATATGGGTCGTTCGTGAACAATTCGTTCAAAATGAACGAATCATTTCAGTGAACGAATTGATACCAGTACTACGAACTAGGTATGAATCGTTCGTGAACGATTCATTCCTTACTTCATTTCGTTCGATGAACTCTCGTTCGTAACTTCATTTGAACCAATATACGCGAGACGCGACCGAGTACCGAACATAGACCTTAATATACTAATATATTAATAGACGGATCATGGTAATTGGTAGTAGTTCCTGCGGTCCACGGGAGATGCGCTGTACATGTTGTTCTACGCCTCTGCGCATGTGCGGAGGACCAACCAAGTTGTGCAATATTCCTATACAATAATACAATACTAACATTGAATTTTTATAAATGATAATGAATGTACTCGGTTTTTTAATTTTGTTTTATTAATATTATTATATAATATAATATATTATATAGAATTAGTATTATATAATATATTATATTATAGTGACATAATGATTTTCACATAATTTTTTCTAATTTTTATTGAAACAATATTTTTACTGGAGAATCGGCGTCACTGCACAACTAGTTACACAAAATCGCAGTACCCACCCGCACCCCGTCCAAATGCTCCGTCTATTAGTATAATGGTCTATGGTACCGAATCACTTTATTAGTTTCTCACGGTATACTTATCTAATCTATGGTTCCCCGTGTGAACCAAAAGCGCACGGGTCAGTGTGACCCGTACGAAAAACAATATTAACAAACGAACGGGTCACGTTTTGGCGAACCGGATCTATTCGTTCGTTGCTTTGACCCGTTCAACACGATTCGTTTGTTCGGGAACTGCACACTACAAGTGTATGAAAAATGTTACAAGCCCATTTTTCATATACGAGAATAATTACACAGAAATGCAGAATACGCGTTCCATGTATGGAGTTCAGTGGTCGTCCCGACGGTGCAGTTTATTCGGATAAAACTCGGAACGGTACAAACGCGTTGGATTTAATTTTCGTTTTGTTCAACAGGAAATGACGGAACCGCTGAAAAAAGTCTCGCAAACGGTCAACCAGAATCGGTCCGTAGCTCAAACGCTAGCCCTGGCCATAATCGTCTGTTGCTATTTGACTTCGGTGACGCCACTGGTACGTATACCTACTACCGCGTGAAAATAAAAAAATTCTTATTCAATTCGTTTCTCGTTTTTATCGAATAATTTTTTTATTTATATTTGATTTTTTTTTTATTTATAATATTATGTGATCGATCGACACCTGCGCCCTCGTCGTAACGTTTTCCGCGCGAGTCGACTTTAAATTTCAAACGCACAAGTTTTACCTGCCGATTCTCCCGAGCAAACTCCTTTATTCCTCCTGCCGCCACTACTACTAAGAAAATATTATGTTTACTATAAGAAAATATGTTTTGTACGCTTTACGTACGTAATATACGCACGATTTTAATATCTTCTAATTTCACGTCGTTTTGCGTAAATAATTTTCTGTTTTTGCTTTTTGAGTCAGAAAAAACTTCGAATATTATATTTTCGTATTGGCTGCAGTTCCCCTGCAGGGTGTGGGCGTGTGCATTAATAATGGCACTATACGTGTAAAAATAAAAGTTTCATTATCCCGAATAACACTCGATTCGCGGTTAAAACGATCGCGTTTTTAATTCCTACAAGTGAACACAAACGTGTCGATTTAATTATTATTTTTATAAATTAATATTTCGAAACGTACGTTGAATAATATTTATACGTATGAACAAAATTTAAAACGTGTTTTTAATATTGTTGTACGCGATTTGTCGAGTATTACATTTCTATTTTAGTTTTCAACACCGCTAGAAACGAACGAAAACGAAGTAAGACTCGCGAGTATGAATTGAAAACCGAATTGATACATAAATTGATAAATAAAAACAGTATAAATTAAATTTACATAGGTAATAATGCAAAAATTAGTCTATTAAGAAACGCAATATTAAATACATATTCTGATTACAATAACGCATTATTGTGCGGTTTTCAAATGATAATTTAGACTGTTATTATTATTATTTTGTAATAAAATCATAACTCTGGTGGTTTTCTCGATTTCCAAAAGTAAATTTGAACTTAATTTTGTCAATTTTTTTTATATTGACTTAAACTAGTTTAAAATAAATAAAAAAAATGACTTGCTGCCCACCCTGCATATTTTGGCGAATTAACGATCGACAGAATATTGTATGTTTCGTTTCAGATCAAACACAAACTGGAGGTGTGTCTCAACGAACAAAATCAAAATGCAACCGAATCATCGTTAGTCGTCCAAAACCTAATGACGCAGGAGAATGCTTGCCAGCTGTTGTTCAACGTAAAAACCTTGAGAATTTACTTCAAAATAAAATTTATATATACTTAACGATCTATGATATACTTAAGTATATCATTTATACGGTCGGTCAGTTTTTAATAATGCGTTTTTCTTTGTTTTTTTCTCCACCGCAGTACTTGACCGTGTGTGTAATTATCCTGATGATACTGGTGGCCGTATATCAAGTACTTATCAGCTTAGTCAAACTCTCCTTGCTGATATTAATATCGTCCAGTTACTTTATATCTTCCAGTATATTCCTCAATCAAAGGTAAGCTATTCGTCTTTAAAAAAATAAAGAAAACGAGATTTGTAGTTTGTTTAAATTAAAATATAAAAACTTAACACAAATGACATATTTGTACGAAATTTAACAAAATTGACATTAATTCAATTTTAATATCAAAGCTTAATTTGCCGACATTTTTCAAACGAGAATAATTATTCATCAATTATATCAAGTATTTTTTTGGAGGGGGTTTATACTGCAAATTGAATCAAAAATAAATTTCCAGTATTCAAAAAGTTATCTCTTCCATTTTTGTATTTCAGGAAAAGAAATACTAAAAAAAATTGTTATTTACGATTAATTTCAAAATTATATAAAATAATGAAAATGCAACAGTATAAGATATCGAGTGTGTATTATTTCTCGGGTAAATTTATCTATAAAGTAATATATAATATTATAGTTTTTCTTCTTAATTTCTGAAAAATTTAATTGTATAAACGTTATACATTGTACATCATAATATTACTTGTATCGTTTCACAATAAATTATTAAAATAAAATCAATAACCTTGTTAAATATGACACCTGTTGACATTCACTCCGATATATATAGTACATCATAATTGTCTGAAATATCATTTAAACACCACTCCTCTTTGTACGCAGTTAAATAGGTAGTGATGTGTGTCATATTATAATATATTACGCGTTTGCGGTAATTTCTATTCACACACTATTCTCCATCACACAATGGATTAATATTAATCACATTTAATTCTAATCGATTACAAGTACATTATATTATTATCATTTACTCAATTATGATTTATTACTCGATTATGACTGATGATTGATTAACGATTGATGACTATTCCGACGACAATATTATAATGTACTTATTCGCACATGTACATTCAGCACATTTATATCGAAGAATACGCAGTGTTTTATTTTTAATTTTATTATGAACCAGTGATTATCTACTAATATTTTTTTTAAAAACAATTTATTATTTTTCATTTGTTATAAAAAAATAATTCGATGATTGTTTTATAGACCATTTTCAAAATAATATACCCACCCTTGTACCGTGAACAAATTTTAGGCTTAAGAATGTGATCATAGAAAACAAAAGTCAATTTTTGCATAGTTCAGTTGAAACGGTAATACCATTATTATTTATTACAATATGTACCTGTTACATCTGTCAGTTATATCAGTTGATTTCCATAAAAAATATATATTCATTAAGAATCTTCTATAATTAAAATATTAAAATTAAAAATCCAAAGTCCATATATAGTCAGAAAATAATAAGGATAAAAATTACGAAAAAATATTGAATGAAATTTGCAAAAGTGTTCAAAAAAAATATAACAGTTATTACTTATATTTTCTGAGACGTAGCTCGTGATTTAAAAAAAAAAAAACCATCGTTTTATATAATATAAATAATAATAATAATACAGTCTAAACACGATATACTAATGTTCTATATTTTGAATAAATTGTTTGACCACAGGCCAATCGAAGAATCGTTTTGGTTACGTATTCTAATGTTTGTCGTTATGACGGGACTGATCGTCGCGTTAATCCTACAAGCGCAACAGACCGAAGTGACGTCTAGATTAGATTTTCTATGGAAATTACAAGCCACGGGTGAGTTAGTTTATAGTTGAATCATAGAATCATATTCGTTGAATACACGCATAGATATATGTTTTAAATAATGACAGTTAACACTTTGAATCAATATTTGCAGAAGAAAAAGAAGATATGGAACACCTAGAAGCTTATAATCGCAAACTTTTAGCGAACATCCTTCCAGTACATGTAGCAGAACATTTTTTGACTTTGGATAAACCCGTCGATGTAAGTATTGTATTATATTCGTGTTAAGTAGGTACTATACAAAATAAAACAAAAACTGGTGTTGAGACATTTATTTGATTTTTTTTTTCATTAGTCGTATTTCGTAATCTAGATATATACCTCGGGTAAAAAGTACAAGATACCATATCTGACTTACAAAAAAATAAACCACACAAATGCCTTGTCACGAAACGTCGAGCCTTAGAGAAATATTACGTAGGTAATAAATTTGTATACATGAAAATAAAAATAAATAATAATAATATATATACACGTGAATATATAATCAAGTGAAAGAGTATTATGATAAATAAAGAAATATTTAGCTGGAATTGTTGTATTAAATTTTCTCTCGGTTCAGACAAGAATTCATCATCAGGTATTAAGCGAAAAAAAATACTACAACATAATAAAAAATAAAAATTTCATTGAGTTATCGTGTACATAGTAAATTAAATTATTAAAAAACAACTATGACATGTAATAAATATTATTTTAAAATTTGTAAATGTAATTCTTCCAAAACGAAATTTATATTATAAATATTATGTTGTATATTAAAAATGCCTAAGTCGTTATCTACATAAAATAATAATATTATTATTTTCAAAAACCAGTTTCGCAAAATTCGAATTCGTATCAGATATTCTCAATTTCATTTAAAAGACGTGTTATTCTTTATATCCTCTTTTAACATCTCTATTCGTTTTACCAATATAAAATTGATCACAAGTATATTTTATTTTATATAATATTTAGAAAGTTTTGTTTTATAATTTTATTCATTTAATTAAATTATTATTAGTATTGAAAGCGACTTTAATATTATTTAATATTTTAGCGAATTTTTCTGCAAACATATTTTGGTATTTCATAATACAATAATTAATTACATTATTTATAAATTTTGTACAAATGACGCATATATTGTGCGTGTATTGTAATTATATCAAAAAAAAAAAAACATGAATATTATAAATTACAATGAATATTTTAATTAACCGACATAACTGTCGCGTTGTAAAACAATTTTATTGCTTAGTTAATGATATTTTTAATAATTGGGCTACAGTTTTTTATTTCATTAACATACGCAGTATTAATCATAACATTATCGGTGAAATTAAATTTAAAATATTTTCTCAAAACAATTAGAACTAAAAATTTGTAAAAATATCGTCTTAATTATTAGGTACTGCTGGATACTCATTGTCCTATCAGTCACTAGATGTCATATCCGTGATTATTTTCAAATCCATTTTTATATGTTCTACTGTCACGTCAGAACAAAAACAATTTAGAATATATATATGAATTATGTTATAATATGTGCGTTTTATGTCAATATAAAACACGTAATATTTACTTTATTTATTCACAATATTCATAAATCCTCCAGGTAAAATCTTAATTATTCCGAAATGGAAAAAACGGCCCGCAAGATTTCTGGTATATGGTATGATTTTGTAAAAAAAAAAAAAAGGTATTGTTGTTGATTAATGCCGTGGGCTAATATGAATTTAGTTAAAAAGAAAATCTCATTTCGGTAAAACAGAATTCTAAGCTCGTTAATTAATTTATATTAATTTTAAACGGTATACACATCTCTACAGCCTCCAGCGAATTTCCATTTTAAGTAAGCAGAAAAACAGCGTTCACCTAAAGGTTGTCTCGTTAAAATTGATTAATAATACTTTTTTCTTTTTAACTACTCATTAAATTACGTATACATTATACATGTTTTTGGTTTTGGTTGAGTGTCATAAGAGTTCCCGGAAAATATAATAGCAGATGATCCCTTTTACCTTTAAAAGAAAGCTAAGTAAAAATATATTGTAGAGCTAAATAGTTACCTTAAACTTAATAAATAATATAGTAACAAGAAAAATAACTAAATAATTAGAAATAATTAAGAAAGAGAAAACAATTACTTTTAAACTTTATACACACAATAGTGATGTAAAATAATAAATAAATGAAGAAACCCGAAGAAGTAAATGACTTAATAAGATTAGTATAATAACGAGAAGGACAAGATGAATTAAGAATGCTATGAAGGGTGATATTAATACTATTAATATGCAGAAAAAAAAGGTGGCCTGAGGGATAGGCGACCTAGGACAATGAAGTGAAAATATAAGATCACTCCTCTCGAGTTCCGAAAGACATGACACGAGCGAAATGGGGAGGAGTTAAGGTCTAAAAGAAGCAGGCAATCGATTATAGCCGAAACTGAGTCTAGAAAAAGACTGCATTATGTATAGAACCTTGGAAGGTTAGAATGGACCAAGAAAACCGCGAGATGACCAAGGAATTTATACCATCTAGCAAAGGAAGTAGAAGAACCCCTCTTAATTTATCCTTCCGTGCATTGAAAATTGACTTCCGTATATGGGAATTGAGGTCAGAAGAAAGAATTTCATTCACGCCGAGGTGAGGAAGAAAAAACGTAATCTTTGCCAGATAGTCAGCCGTCTCGTTGCTTACATGGTTTAAAAACTAAACGGAATATTAGATGACTTATTTAATCGAATTTTTGATTTATTTAAACTACGGAATGCGTTGATTCTTCAAACTCGTAGCTGCTAAACAATTGTTACTTCGTTTTTAAAAATTTACTGTACTCGAATTATATTATTATACTGGAAAAATAACCGTCTGTATTAAAGCTGAATTCGTTTTTCCTTGATTGATGCGTATCATACCGCATAACCGAAAAACAGACAAATTCGTTTCTCGACTGCCCGTATACTGCAGGGAACAGGAGCGGCCTGCGGCAAAACCGGAAGGTAATTCGAGTGAAACGAAAAAAAAAAGGATAACTACCGTAATTTAATAGAGACGATCCGTATGCATCCCTTTTTACCGCGGAGATAGACCGCATTAGCTAGCAGCAGCGTGTGAGAGAGAAAATCCATAAAATTATAATTACTAAAACAAAAGTATCCGGTAAAGCTACCCCCGTCGAAGCTATCTCGTCGATGACTGATGTTTTAAAATTAATTTAGCTACAAAACAAGCCTGACCGCTCAAATAAATAACTTAAGTTTATCACGGGCGAAACAACATGACGACCAAAAATTATGAGAAGTGAAGAGAAGTAGAATTGAAATTATTAATTATAACATTTTTTTGGACGTTTAAACATAATGCTCCGTGTAAAATGTATATTGTTAAACAAATCTCAACAAAACCATCATCAGGTCTTAAACTTTTGTCTATGTCTTCTATATACTGTTTAGTAATTAAAATTATAAATCTTATAAATGCCTAACTGCCTAAACCACATAGACTTTGAATAAAACACTGTTGCCTTTTAAATCGATTTCTGATTTGCGGTCATAACTACAGTGATGTGCCGTGAGAATGTGCATTATATTTACCTCGTCAAAATCGGAAATTGTTTTTTGTGACAATACGCATTAAAAATAGTGATTCAATTTTTTATATAAATTCTTTAATAAATTGTTAATTCAAAGCAATGTGTTTGAAAAGAATACATACTAAATGTTTAAACGCTTCGACTAGCGAATTCATACGTATAGAACTTACTTGTTGAATAAGAACGTGCGTGGAAAATGATTATTAAAAGAAGCAGCGGTGTCCCGTTTTAAACATTTCACGAACCAACCGATTTTCCGATTGTTCTATTAATTTTAAATTATTTTGAGTAGTAAAAATCGTTCTCCGTTAATAGTTTTGTGTATTGTTCGAACGAACTGGGCACGTTGTTTGCGTGTCCAAACTCTAATTTTCAAAAGTTAATTAACGTATATTATGCACGAGTTTAATTTAAATGAATAATATTTTTCCGATTTTAATGTATAATTTTTTTTTTTTTTAGCGAACTTACGAAGAAAAAATGGTTTCTTCTAAAAACCGTATGTTGTTATATCGCACGATTTTTGGTGGTTTATTATAAAATTGCTCGTATATCAAACGATTTTTTTTTTATCTACTCTGAAAAACATTTATTTCAATAGATCACGCGATTTTTTCGATTTCCTGTCTGGTGATTTATTATATAATAATATATACACTTAGCCATTGAAAATTCGAAAATATCGGTGAGCTGTTTTAGTGAAATCCGGCGCGCTGGGTCATGAATGTCTACGCCTATATGTTATCTTGATTTTTACGACATCATCAAATAAAGTCTATTATAAAAATATATTACGATTTTTATTTATCGATTATTAGTCATCGAATATAGTTAAGTTAATTGCAAAGAATTTTGCACTTTTTATTTATACCTTTTGTTTTTTTGTACTTCTTCATTCTGCAGGAACTGTATCACGAGCAGTGCGACAGCGTGTGCATAATGTTCGCGTCCATACCGAACTTTTCCGAGTTCTACGTGGAGCTCGAGGCGAACAACGAGGGCGTGGAGTGTCTGCGGCTGCTGAACGAGATCATTGCGGACTTTGACGAGCTGCTCAGCGAACAGCGTTTCCAGTGCATCGAAAAGATCAAGTCGACCGGCGCCACGTACATGGCCGCGTCCGGACTGACCAGAAACACGAGCGACAGCAGACAACATTCGCACGTCATCGCCATGGCCGATTATGCGCTTCGTCTGCGCGAACAGTTGGCCTATGTCAACGAACACTCGTTCAACAATTTCCGCATCAGAATAGGTACATCTGTCAGTCTTGAGAACGAGTTAGGTTACACACAAAAGCTGTAGTCGATTTTATTGATATTATGATATCCGCGGCGGATTATTACTTACGTGAATCATGGCTCTGACCTTTTTTTGTTTTAATTGAGTTGTTTTGCAGCACGTTAAATATTTATTTTTAAAGTGCAGGGGCGTATTTATCAGGGCGGCTGATAGGACTCCAACCTTCGAAATTTCAGAAAATGTTTTTTATAATATATTCCTATGCCCCGTAGAATGCTATATGATCAGACTTTCCCCTTGTCGAAAGAAAAAAAAAACTAATTCCAAGATTTCTTCACTGAAAAACCGCAACTGTGAATTTAGTTATAAATGAAATTCTTATATAGTAACTCATATATTATAATAAGAATTATGATACGCCAATAGTACGTGTTGAATTGGACTTTGAAAAGGCGTGCCTTATTTAAACCGTTTTACAAGATTTTCAATAATTGTTTTTTATAATATATATTTTATGACTAATTATGATTTTCCATTATAAGTGCAGTCTGTAGAGATTAAATTATTTTCATCTATTCGCATAAAAATATAATTACACACGTTTTATGAAATACGGTACAGTTGTAAACTTTATTTTTGCCAAGCTTAAATCGTTTCGACAGCATCCAAAATCTTCATCTATAACTATTATAATAATACGAATACCTGTATACCACCATATTAAAAAACTCCCTACGTAATGTTTAACCGTTTATCTGCGTATTTATAAATGAAATACAAATCAGTGCGCAAAGTTTAAAAAGTGCAGTTAATAAACGAATCATTAAGCGTTCTATGCGATTAGGTTTCTCAACGAAATAACTCGAATAAATCCGTCGCGCTTAATATAAGATACAAGCATTTTAAATGTACGTCTGTTGTTCTCAGGTATAAATATCGGTTCAGTCGTAGCGGGTGTGATTGGAGCCAGGAAACCTCAATACGACATTTGGGGTAATGCCGTGAACGTCGCGAGCCGAATGGATTCAACCGGAGTATTGGATAAAATACAAGTAAATCGAAAAAATAAAATAAAAAATACGACGTGTTCTTGACGTTTGTACATAACTAAATTTGTTTATTCGATAATACGAATTCGATTACTGCGATGAACACGAGAATGACACACGTACGTGTTGTCATTCTCGCATTCGTCGTACACGTATAATACTCGTACCTATGATAATAAACGTTGCCATTACTGATCGGTGTGAATTTCGCAGGTCACTGATGAGGTGTACGAAATATTGAAGTTAAAAGGATACCCGTTGACTTGTCGTGGTGTCATTGAAGTGAAAGGCAAAGGAAACATGGTTACCTATTTTTTGGACAATTATGCTCAACAAAATTAACCGATGTTGACGCGTTGTATTACTGTTGTTTTTTTTTTTTTTTTTGTTTTGTTACGAATCAAAATATATATCATTGTAAATAAAAATTCGATGTATCAATGTGTTAATATGATTTAGTCGAGGGTTTGTACCTATTTATTTTAATATCGAATTAACCGCAATCTGCCGCTGTTCAATGTAATTGTCACGCGTCCAGTCCCGCTGTGACAAAGTTTCAATTCTTGTTAAAAATTGTTTCCTTCCGCGCAAACCCTGGTCGAAATCGAAAGTTTTTTTTTTTTTTTTTGTATTCATTTTGTTAACTGACTTTTTTATGACCGTATTAATTTTCTTTTCGTTTCCAGAAACAAATCTAAAAAAAAAAAATAATTGTATTGCGTATTATATTGTTCGTATAAAAATTACCTTATGCGTCGGTATTCTACAAATTAAAAATCGATATATTTTTAAATATTGTCATATTAGTTAGCTCTTTGTTGAAAACCCTATACATACATATAAAACATATTGTAACGTAAACATTTATATAATTTTGCGTTTTAAAAATAAAATCAAAATGAATACTATTTAATATTTTTATATATATATATAGGTGATGTATGTGTAATACGAGTATTAATAATTGTACAGAAGTTAATATTTATCGTTTTAATTTTTTTTCTCTCTAGTAAAACAATATTTTTTAAGAATAATACTCAAAAATGTTATACAAAAACGTTATATAACAATAATAAACCGTAGTATAAAAAAGGTAAAAACAATAACAGATAAATAAAGTAATAAAAATATATGTGAAAGAAATATAGAAATAAAAAATGAAATCTATATTATATAAATAATAAATTTGTATACATATACATAATATAATATATAAAACAGAAATATTCAAATATATATGAATATGCAATCGAGCTCTTATTATAATCTTAATCGATACTCTTTGGTATTATGAAAAATAAAGAAATATATAGGAGTTCTTGTATTAGATTTGTTTATTGGTTTTAACAAAAATTCATCATCAGATATTATGCGAATAAGAGAAATACAAAAACAGAATTTTTTTTTTTTTTAAATAGAGACGTAAATTAATACATATTTGCCTCGACGATTAAAAACAGGAAATAAAATATAAAATAACAAAAATTAAAACAGAAAAACAGAAAAAGAAATTACAACACAAAACCCTCAGAAAGGAAAAAATGTCAAAAACAGAATAAAAAAATAAAAACAAACGAAATTAAGTACACACATATATATAAGATTTATTTCAAATACTTTTTAAAAAAAGTATTTAATAACAATGATACAGATACTTCGTATGTATTTGAATACAAATACAAATACTTATTCGAACGGAGCTTTAAATTATTATTTTTATAGCAGTCGTATTGTTTAAATTATATTTTTGTATAGGTCTTATATAAAACCTCTCTACCGCTCAACTTTAATGTTTTTAATTATTTGATTTAATAAATTACTAAATAATATAAATAGGTATTAAAATTATTACAAAAATTTTAGCTTTTACAGTATTTTAAAAAGTATAGTATAATAATATTATTTTTACAAACTTTTTCATAGTACACATGGAAATATTATATAATGTTACAGTATAATTATTATTTTTAACCTACTTTATGACACATTTGGCACGGGCGCGGTTGCGATATTTATTTACTTTATACCCGTTCATATATAAATCTCCGTCTGTCAGTTCATCAAACATAACACAATTGTAAATTTGAAACTGCCCTACATACATTTGAAATTGAAATTTTAATTGAATGAAATGCGTTGAAATTAAAATTTATTGCAAGAAATTTTATTTACAAGTATATCTAAATAAAAGTACCTATTTGTGATTCTAGTACAAATATAGGTACCTACCTAGGTACATGAAATAATATTTAAATACTTTATTTAAAATGTATTTTAAAAGTATTCTAAATACTATATATAAAAGTATTTAAATATATTTACTCAAATACTTTACAAGACTGCTCTAGAGTAATGCTGTTTAAGGTAAGGTAGACGCAGCTATTATAGAAAAAAAAAGTCAACATTTGATAAATTTCCTTGGGTAAGAAGAAATCTGTCAAATGGCTTATATACATTATGGCCATAATTTGAACGGTGGGTTTTCGCGGAGAACGTTGAACACGGACGAGTGTTAATAGTATTATCACAGATAAGATCTGTGGTATTATTATAATGCAGTGGTATATGAAAAGAAATTCGCTCAACAAAGGAAATCAATATGTATTTATGTACCTATAACAGAATATGAATGAAAAAATTCTCAATAGAAAATATTTAAAGGTACTTGTGTTATTTTATGATAATTGGGCAGTATAAAAAAAAAAAAAAATGTAATTTACAAACGCTAGTAATGTACCTATGATTATACGTTATGATATGTATAGGTATATATTATAGTGGCGTCATTTGGTGGGGGGCAGGGTGGGCATTTGTCCCCCCCCCTCCCTGTTCAGTGGGCCGACATGATTCATGCCGATACCTGCCTATGATTTAAATAAAAATTATTCTAACCAAATCTGTAGTACTCAATGAGTAATAACAAATCGCGTGGCAAACATGCGGATTAAAATTAAATTAATAATAAAATAAAAAAGTATGCAGGTTATAACCACGATTAGTGTTGATTGTTTCGTGATTACAACTTACCGCGGTTCTGGGGTTTTTTTTTCCGATAAACATGGTTATTGTTCAAGGCAGTGCGTAAATTATTGACGTCACCCCTAATTCGAAGAATATGGTGTACGTTTGACAGTAAGTTGTCAATTGACGAACCTATTAATCGCGTACGGCACAAACGAATTTGTTTAGCCGTTGTTAAACGCTTCAAACGTATGTTTTATGATATATATATATATATATATAAATTTGTGAGTGGCAAATGTAAAAAATAAAAATGAAAAAAGCTGAAGAAGGTCAAGACGGCGAGTATAAGAGAGAGAAAATATTGAACAAGCTGCTCAGAGCTGATCGCAAAACGTCATTTCTAACGTGTTTAATATTATGGACAAGAGAAACTTCATAACTTCAATCACAGATAATATTTGCGTACTATATAGTTTATACGTGATACATTTATTATAGCTGACAAAGTAATGAATTTTCACCCACAAAAAAAAAAAATTTATATATCGGACGATTCGTGCCTGTGATAACGAAAATATCAAAATTATGTAAAATAGAAATTGTATTGAGCTAAATGTAAATGGGAAATAGTTAAATGGGGCCGGTTAAATCTTTTGCCTCCCCCTTTCGAAAACTGAAATGACGATATATTACACAGGAAATTGATGTATAATTATAAAATTACCTCGATTAATAATAATTTAAATGAAAATTATAATCACACTCGTTACATCTGTGTAAACATATATTTTATTAAAACGGGCACTTTTAGGGCGTTTACCGATTTTTTTTAATTGCATACACGTGTTCGATAAAACGTATAAATACCCGTTCGTATAACGTATTCACGAGCAAAACATTTCTGCAGAGTTTCAAACTCGAAGACACAAGTTACAACGAGTTCTTCACTTCGCATTAGACATGAAGATATTATTTTTCTTGCTCGTCTCACTACTGCTTGTAAGTACATATACCGGCACGTATAAATACAAAACTCGTGTGAATTATGCGTGGCTGTTATTATATATACGTTTACAATAATTTAAGTTAATTATCGTATACTGCTGCGCATATTGAGCGTGTTTTTTTTTTTACATAAAACTCGATTTATTGTTCTATTTAAATTTATGTAAAAAAAAAAAATCCACATGAATAACGTTTTTCGAATACGTGAAATTATATCATATTTCGCTGATATTATTTTTATAATATCTATTATAACAATAATTTACATTCGAATCGGGCACGGATCCAAGGTGGGAGGCTAAGGGGCTTTAGCCCCCCCCCTTGGGCTACAGTCATTGCTTAAAAATTATACATATATAATACCTATACTATTTGTAAAACATTTATTTCTCCTCCCAATTTATAATTTCTAGATCTGCAGGAGCAGTACGTATATAACTACCTAAATAGGTATTGATTTTAGATACCTAGCTGATCATCGTAAAGCCCGCCCCATTTGTGATTTCTGGATCCACGCCCGATTCGAATTGAATATACCTAATCGATTTTACGTTTTATATTATTTAAGATAAAATTAACATATGTAGATCGTGCGATCGATGTAGGAACGCGATCGCTTCCAAAGCATTTATTTTTACATTCTGAGCGATGTGTTTTTTTTTCAAATTCTATCCGAATGTGTGCTCCGATCTTTACAGTTTCCGATAGCAAATCGCGTATATTCGGTACTATTTAAAGAGATCGTTTTTCTCAAAAGCGCGCCTAAAAAAAAAAAAAAATTCTAAAAACTATACCGAAAAATGACACAAAAACGCGATTTTGCTATAATTTTTATTTCTTCGGAATTTCAAAACCGATGACGTTTATTACCTGCATAATATGTATAAACTTGAAATATTCATCGAATATGTAAAATATTTATATTAGGGGGAAAATATTTTCAGAAAAAAAAAATGTATTTTGATTTTGGACTATTTATATAGCAGTTATATAGATTTTGAAGTTATCTGGGTTTACCGTGAGAAATTTATATTACCGTGTAAGGTTAATAGTAAATTATGTGTTCTCTACACTACACTGCTATATTATTATGTATTAATAATAATTACTACGAAGCTCCGCTCAGAATCGTTTTATCGAATGTTACGATTACAAAATATATTGCTTTCAAATTTATATACATATATAGGTAGTAATAACAAAACTCTAAAATCTTTATCCGAATAATTCGCTGCTTAAACAACATTCATAACGGCTCGTTACATTTTTTTTCTATATATATAATATAATATAACTCACTCTGCAATCAATAAGATGATATTTTCACCTATTTTTGTAAAATAAATTATTTTGTAAATAAATTATTTTTATAACGTAAAACATCGCACATAATACAATATGTAAAACTCAGCGTTGTCCGAATCTTTTCGGCGAGCACTATCTATATATAATATTTAAATAAAATTTAAAAACAAAAATAAATTAAAATAAAAAGAATAATTAATTAAATAATTTTAATTTAAAAATGTAATACTCTTATAAAAATAAAATATATATATATATAATAAAATTTATATATACATATATATATATATATATACATATATATATAAAGAAAAATGCCAAGAGTATATTTGGTGAATTTTAAGATAGTAACAACTATAAATTTACCAAATACCCTTGGGCCTTGGCATTTTTCTTTATATATATATATATATAATGTTTTTATAATATTTATTAATTTTATATAATATTATCGATTTATAAAATCCGTATAATCGATACACGAATATTATAACGGGGTATATTTTACTGTTTTTATATATTATGATTATTATATGTTAGAAATCTGCGGATATTTTCATCAACATTAATCGTCGTATTTTTAAATGACCAACAGGTGTTCGTAGACGCATTTCTTCCAAGTATCCTAGAACAATTCGAATGTGATGGACCACCGGTTATCGGAAATCGCCCTACAAATCCCGGTCATTCGCCCGGGATCGGCAACCGCCTCCACCCCTCTCGATCGTCTCTCATATAGATTAATATTTTTAAATGCAATTACTCGATCGAGAATATGTATTATTCGAAACACGCAATAACGTCGAAAAATATATAATGATATGTACCTACATATTATAGACGATTATTATTGTACAACGCGTAAATTTAAAAATCAAATAAAACCGTATTGAATTATTTGAATTATCAACATACACGCCTCTTCTGCATAATACCTAATTTGTTTTACCCGATTTAATACCATACTACTATACTAGGTACACTACAGATAAAACATTATAATATTATATAATATGGGAGTACCGCATTTGGAAATGACTGCACTGTTTCCACTTTCTCAGTAGGTAACATCTTTGGACGACAATTTTAACAATACAACTCCCATTGAAAATATTATATATATAAAAAAAAAAAACTATATAATATTCATATGTTCACAACAGTAAGTATTTTAAAAATATAATTATGGTAGTATTTGGGGGTTTGTTTGACATTCTTTTGGTGGGTGGTGCCTAACGGAAAAATTTTTGACAACAGCATTATTTTTAGAGTTTGGCGCCACTGAGTGGGACCAGGCCCGGATTAGGCCGGCGAGCTACCGCGCTGAGCGCGGTGGGCCGCAAGATTATTATGATACATAGGCCACTTACTAAAATATCTAGTTAATATTAAAACTTTTTTTATACATAAATAATAATACAATGCTACAATATAATAATATATAAATATAATGATATGTATTAATAAAATGATATAAAGACCTATAGTGAACTAGTGAAGGATTGGTGCCACACAGTGATAGTGGTTGGTGCCGTTGATGGACGCGCCACGCATGTCATTATATTATTTTATACGAATGACCTTCTTTTTATATATATTATAAAAAAAATGTATATAAAATATTAATTTTTATACGAATATACTTAATAAAAAAAAAAAATATTTTCAAACGGATACTGACTTATAATTATTTTTTATAGACTTAAAATAAACATAAAAAATTATAATTTCGAGATTTCGTTTTATAATTTTTCATTTTTTATAGAATCACCCATCACTGTTTTAAATAATTACTGTATATGGTACGTTGCAAATTAGCCGTGAAAACTAGACACGAGCACGGGCAATTTTTTTTTTTTTAGTATAGGTACTTTGGCTTAGCCCTCTTAGTCATATTAGTACAAATTCCTTAAAATATGCTCTGGTAACACCTATATAACATGCTAGATAAGTGCGAATTTGCAAAAATATTTTCTCCTTTTAATTGACAGTAAACAGAAGGACGAGATCGGTAATATAGTCCCACACACATATTGTATGCGAACCGAATTATTAGAATCGAATAAATCCGAATTTGAATCGTTGAAAAAAATATAAATTATTCAATTTAACTCGCGTCGAATAAAATAATATATTGACTTTTAACTTGTGTATGTTTTATTAATGAAAAAGTCGTGCTGAACTGCAACGATACCGAATCCCAGATGGATCAAAGTACCTATTCGATATTTTATCTGCAGAGTAATTATTATTTTTTAAACTTTTTGCCGATTCGAAGAAGACGAAATAACCGCCGATTAAAATATCAGTATTACCCGCGTGTTCTCGGCAAGATCATTTATTAATTATACAAGAGTTATTATGAAGGCAAATACCACATTTTTCGTAAGCGAATTTCACACAATTATTTCAATTTTTTACTACACAAAATTCCGGTACCTATACGCGCTATATACATTTGTGTAAACATATATTTTATTAAAATTCGAATTTTTAGCACATTTATCAGTTGTAATGTAGGTGCATTACGACGGGATTTAAACATAATTCACTATAATACGCGTATTGTAAAGCAACAAATCTAAATATAAATATATATATATATATATGATTATACCGAATTTTTGAAAATTCCTATACACACTTGCGTAAACAAATTTAATCGATGCGCTCTTTTAGACTTGCATCGCGTGGACGTATATTATTTCTTCTCGTCACAGAACCCTGATCGATGAACGGAAATAATCGCAGACTCCAAAATCTCGATGATGGTATAATGTAATGCATTGAAAAATTGATATGAGATAAGATTATGATGAGAAAAATGCGCAGTGTTTTTTGCATGTATATATATATATATGTACCTACGGTAATGAATAAACTGTGTGTTATAAAAAAAGAATGTTAATTTAATTAATCTGTATCCATCCGGCATATTATTATATACTATATTATATGTGAGTCGTAAATATTACAGTATAATATCAAAGATGACTACGAGACGTACCTATTAAAAACCAAAATACGCCGTGCAGTCGCCGTCTTTGTAATGAATTTGAATAATTATTACTCGTTTCGCGTAACGACGGACAAGAGCGGTACCAGAAATTATTTTATTATTATAGGTTTATAGGGGGTTTATAGGTACTTTATATATCCATGGTGCAGTGCAGCGTATTTCTTATTTACACGAGTATTTTGATACATTCACATAATAGAAAGTCCATTAACTGCAGGTTCACCTGCAGCGAGAACTAAGCGGTTCAAATCTGATTGCAAATTGTTGGCATCGGAAATAGAATAGACACGCTGCAGGCAAATATATCTTTAAATCAACCGCAAATAGTGAAAATTTACAATATCTGAACACATTCCCTATATCGTTGAAAAAAATCAATAAGAGTACTGGTGATACCTCCCTGCGGTACACACCGGATGATACCGATGATACTAAATAAGAAATTGAACCAAAGATTTTTATACCATTTGGGATACGATCAATTAGGAATAGGAATGAATCCAAGACAGCAACGTAGGTATAAGTCCTTTTAATGGATATAGTATAAAAAACCGTAGGAGGGCAAGATTGATACGTTCCATATGTGGAAGCCGAATTGTAGTTGATTGTAGTTTATTTAAATTAATTCAAATTGAATCGCTGAAAAAAAAAAGTTATTCAATTTAAATCTCGAAATTATATATTTGACCGATTAAGAAATCTTGTCCTAAAATTGGTGTGTATTTTTATAGAGTTTAATTTAAAAGGCTGTGTTATATATTACAATTATTATTATTTTTTATTATTAGTTATTATGATCATATTCATGAATCCGAGATAGATGAAATAATTTGTTTTTTGTTTTTTTAACTGAAATTATGCATTTTCGTTGATTCAAAATTATACCGATTACAATGTTCTCGGCAAAACCATTTATAATACCTATTATAATTATGAAGTCAAGTAACTCATTTGTGATAAACGATTTTAACACTTTTCTATTTTTTACTACATAAAACTATCATCGTGTATAAGCGTTATAATTGTGCAAACACGTAATATTTTATTAAAACGGACATTTTTAGCACAATTATGTGCATTCGGTGTACACGTGATTTAAACGTAATAATTCAATAAAACAGAACACAAAGCGGGAAAATATGATTATACCGAATTTTTGAACATTTCGATATACACGCGCGTTAACGAATTTAATTGACGCCCTTTTAAACATGCAGCGCGTGGACGTTTCTTCTCGTCGCAGAATCCTGATCGATGAACGAAAATAATCGCAGGACTCCGAAATGTCTCCGTATATCACAGATGACTACGGGACTGCGCGACAATTGCGTCTCTTATATAGAGTAGTTAGGTACCTACTGCAGTAGTCTAAATATTCACGACTGTTGCAGCAGGACAACTAATATGTGATTTGTGAATAATGGAAATAAAAAAAGCTACTATAGATTTCTGTACGAACGTTTTTGCAACCGCTGAACATGTGCGTGTTGTATAAATTTTTTAAATTTTAAATTCTTTTTGCTTATTAATTTTTAGCCCCTCCCCCCTAAAATTTAGTATTAGTTGCGCCCATGGAAAAGACTAAAAAATGTTTTCTCCTTCCACTCAAAATATGCATGTACATATATATATATATCATTACATAAACCTTTAATTTTCATATATTTACAATAAATTTACAACATAATTTACAAAAGAAACTCTAGTCTCCTAGGTTTTTTAGCGATTTCGTCAATTATTTCCTCAACATCTAATTCAATGTTATTGTGGATGGATAACATGGCAAGCCCATTTAACCTATTCTAAAATTAAAATAAATTATTAAATATAAAAAATATTTAATAATAATTAAATAGTGAATAATATATGTATATTTACCTCCTTCATAGAATTTCTTAAATATGTTTTTAATCTTTTTAAACATGAAAATGTGCGTTCAGGAGTTGAAGTAGACACTGGTAATGTACATACAATTTTATATAGTAAATGAATATTTGGATATAAGTCTTTGTTACAGATTGCTAATGCATCAAGTCCTGATTTCATATTTATCTTTTCTTTAGCAAGTTTAACTCTCCACATTTTTAGTTCAGTAATCGCTACTTGGCTATTAATTTCAGGCGAGTAAAACTCAACTAACTTATTAAAAGATATTCTATATCATCTTCAGAAACTTTTGTGTTCTTACAAAGGCATTTAAAACCTGATTAAAAGTTAAAAACCAATTAAAAGTATAAAAGTAATAAATTAACAATTAAAACTATTGTCTATTAGTCTATTATCTCTAAAAATGTTTTTGTGATTAATAAATCTATCGTCTAATTGGCTGATAAAAGAATCAATGTAAGGTATGAATACAGCTAGAAATTTTAAAATATTGTTCAACAAATATGTTGGTGGCATTAGATGGATTTGATCGATGCACTTGTCTACTCGTTATTCTTTTTTTCTAGCTGTACTCGAAAAATATTTGCAATGTTCTATAATCACAATGATAGTATAAATGACTGGATATAACATTTCTTGAGTAAACAAATATCTTAAACATAAATAATTATATTACTTAAAATAAATTTGCTGCCTTTACTTCTTCCATGATTGTACAAAATTCAGTGTCTGCTTCAGTATATTGTATCTGCGTAATATATTGTTATTAATCGTAGTAAATTTTAGCGTATTTACTTGCCTTTGCCTTTTTGTTAAAATATCTAGGGAGCGTCGTACAATGCCGACGCCTCCTATAGTCTCAATAAAGGTTACTGGATAGTGTTATAGTGATAAAAGAAAAACAACCATAGCCATACACATATAATTATGTTAAAAAAAAAAAAAAGGCCAAGGGGGGAGATATCTCCCTAATCTACCCCGTAAATACGCCACTGGTACCTATACATATCTGGTAAAATTTGCTTTTTGGGATACGTAAATTTTAATACATTTTAACGAACTACTATACGAAAATGTTTTTGAAAAAAATTTTTCACGCTTATAATCCAGGAGTCTAATCTGATTTACAATGTTTTAATCTAATTTACAACAGCTTATTAAAATTTATTATCATGTACATTTCTAAATTTTTTTCTTTGAATTTGTGTCTTCTGTCACTTAATACGTGTTTTAGTTCTGAAAACACTCGTTCAATATCGACACTTGTCACTGGACATTGTTGTAGAAGCTTATAGTAACAGGATCTCTATTTAAATCGACGTCATTTCCATTTAATGAAGCATTGTATTGTTTTAAAATTACAAATAATTAACAAATCACAAAATTTGTGATATTTAATTAAATCTATATAATAAATAGGTACTTATAATGATAGATTTTAGAGCAAAAATATTTACAAAAATACGAATTCGCGCATTTTAATGAAATACAATTTGAAATATGCATTTTAATGCAATAACCACGAAATTTTGTGCAAAACAAAACTTTGTTTAAATTAATCCACTTCACATGGTTTGGATTTATTACATATTTCTATAGGATTAAGAACATGCAATAAAAATGTGCGTTTGCACGAAAATCCGATATTTATATGTATATATATATATATATATATATATATATATATATATATATATATACAGGAAACTGAAGTAAAATTATAAAATTAATTACCTCGATTAATAATTTAAATGAAAATTATAATCACACTCGTTACATCTGTGTAAACATATATTTTATTAAAACGGGCATTTTTAGGGCGTTTACCGATTTTTTTTAATTGCATACACGTGTTCGATAAAACGTATAAATACCCGTTCGTATAACGTATTCACGAGCATAACATTTCTGCAGAGTTTCAAACTCAAAGACACAAGTTTCAACGAGTTCTTCACTTCGCATTAGACATGAAGATATTATTTTTCTTGCTCGCCTCACTACTGCTTGTAAGTACATATACCGGCACGTATAAATACAAAACTCGTGTGAATTATACGTGGCTGTTATTATATATACGTTCACAATAATTTAAGTTAATTATCATATACTGCTGCGCATATTAAGCGTGTTTTTTTTTTTTTTACATAAAACTCGATTTATTGTTCTATTTAAATTTATGTAAAAAAAAAAAATCCACATGAATAACGTTTTTCGAATACGTGAAATTATATCATATTTCGCTGATATTATTTTTATAATATCTATTATAACAATAATTTACATTCGAATCGGGCACGGATCCAAGGTGGGAGGCTAAGGGGCTTTAGCTTCCCCTTGGGCTACAGTCATTGCTTAAAAATTATACATATATAATACCTATACTATTTGTAAAACATTTATTTCTCCTCCCAATTTATAATTTCTAGATCTGCAGGAGCAGTACGTATATAACTACCTAAATAGGTATTGATTTTAGATACCTAGCTGATCATCGTAAAGCCCGCCCCATTTGTAATTTCTGGATCCACGCCCGATTCGAATTGAATATACCTAATCGATTTTACGTTTTATATTATTTAAGATAAAATTAACATATGTAGATCGTGCGATCGATGTAGGAACGCGATCGCTTCCAAAGCATTTATTTTTACATTCTGAGCGATGTGTTTTTTTTTTCAAATTCTATCCGAATGTGTGCTCCGATCTTTACAGTTTCCGATAGCAAATCGCGCCTATTCGGTACTATTTAAAGAGATCGTTTTTCTCAAGAGCGCGCCTAAAAAAAAAAAAAAATTCTAAAAACTATACCGAAAAATGACACAAAAACGCGATTTTGCTATAATTTTTATTTCTTCGGAATTTCAAAACCGATGACGTTTATTACCTGCATAATATGTATAAACTTAAAATATTCACCGAATATGTAAAACATTTTCAGAAAAAAAAAATGTCTTTTGATTTTGGACTATTTATATAGCAATTATGTAGATTTTAAAGTTATCTGGGTTTATCGTAAGAAATTTATATTACTGTGTAAGGTTAATAGTAAATTATGTGTTCTATACAGTGCACTACTATATTATTATGTATTAACAATAATTACTATAATTACGATTAGAATCGTTTTATCGAATGTTACGATTACAAAATATATTGCTTTCAAATTTATATACATATATAGGTAGTAATAACAAAACGCTAAAATCTTTATCCGAGTAATTCGCTGCTTAAACAACATTCACAACGGCTCGTTACCTTTTTTTTCTATATTAAATATATATATATATATATATATATATATATATATAACTCACTCTGCAGTCGATAAGATGATATTTTCACTTATTTTCGTAAAATAAATGATTTTGTAAATAAATTATTTTTATAACTTAACACATCGCACATTATACAGTATGTAAAACTCACCGGTGTCCGGAATTTTCGGCGAGCATTATCCATTTATAATATTTAAATAAAATTTAAAAAACAAAAATTAATTAAAATAAAAAAATTAATTAATTAAATAATTTAAATTAAAAAATGTAATACTCTTATAAAAATAAAATATATATATTATAAAAAAAAACAATATATATATATATATATATAAAATTAATATATATATAGAAAAAATGCCAAGAGTATATTTGGTGAATTTTAAGATAGTAACAACTATAAATTTACCACATACTCTTGGGCCTTTGCATTTTTTCTTTATATATATATATTTTTTTTTTTATAATATATATTAATTTTATTTTATATAATATTATCGAGTTATAAAATCCGTATAATCGATACACGAATATTATAACGCGGTATATTTTACTGTTTTTATATATTATGATTATTATATGTTAGAAATCTGCGGATATTTTCATCAACATTAATCGTCGTATTTTTAAATGACCAACAGGTGTTCGTAGACGCATTTCTTCCAAGTATCCTAGAACAATTCGAATGTGATGGACCACCGGTTAGCGGAAATCGCCCTACACATCACAATCATTCGCCCGGGATCGGCAACCGCCTCCACCCCTCTCGATCGTCTCTCATATAGATTAATATTTTTAAATGCAATTACTCGATCGAGAATATGTATTATTCGAAACACGCAATAACGTCGAAAAATATATAATGATATGTATACCTACATATTATAGACGATTATTATTGTACAACGCGTAAATTTAAAAATCAAATAAAACCGTATTGAATTATTTGAATTATCAATATACACGCCTCTCCTCCATAATACCTAATTTGTGACATACGATTGTTTAAAAAATCTCCTATAAAACGGTTCTATAATTCTGTTCATTCATTCCTCTTATATCCTATATCGCTATTTTCCAGATACATTACTTTTTTTTAAAATTTTACCTCGCCCGCATAATAATTACAAATAAGTTTCCTGTCACTGTATTGTGATACTGTACACAGATGCGTAGTAACAGAACTGCAGTTCAAAAAAACATAAATGTATGAATAACCGCGGCGGATTATTGTACCGATTTTATTTATTTATCGATCGATAAACGCTTTTATATATTCATTATTCAGTACGCGAGTATTTATACAGATTATTATCTATATACATTTACATATTAAACAATATATATAGATAATAACAATATTATAATCCGCGATATACCTATTTTTTTTTTTTTAATTTAAGAAAAAAACAACTGAATTAATATACGTCGCAATCGCGAATAAATAATATTGTAATAGCTACATACATTGACAATAGCTATCTCGTGAGTCGATTAGATTCCATTGTCAACAGCAGTATCTCTCAAAAATTAATTTATACATGTTCTATATACGCGCGCTCCAAGTCACTAATATTGCCGTACATATACATGTATATGGACATTACCAGTGGCGTGCAGACGATGTTTAAGTGTAACCAGTGGCGCCGAACCCCACCTTCAAGTATTGTAAAAACAATAGCTCTAATGGGTGGGTGGTCGAGTGGTCCTCACTCCTCAGAGATTGGACTCCATACGGTAATAGTTTTGAATAGTTATATAGTTAAGACTCATTATAATTTATAAAACTATGTTCTTAGAGGTTGTAGTTGTCGTCACGTCAGCATTTTAATGCCATTAATGTATTGATATGATTTGATACCATATACTACTATACTAGGTACACTACAGATAAAACATTATAATATTATATAATATGGGAGTACCGCATTTGGAAATGACTGCACTGTTTCCACTTTCTCAGTAGGTAACATCTTTGGACGACAATTTTAACAATACAACTCCCATTGAAAATATTATATATATAAAAAAAAAAAACTATATAATATTCATATGTTCACAACAGTAAGTATTTTAAAAATATAATTATGGTAGTATTTGGGGGTTTGTTTGACATTCTTTTGGTGGGTGGTGCCTAACGGAAAAATTTTTGACAACAGCATTATTTTTAGAGTTTGGCGCCACTGAGTGGGACCAGGCCCGGATTAGGCCGGCGAGCTACCGCGCTGAGCGCGGTGGGCCGCAAGATTATTATGATACATAGGCCACTTACTAAAATATCTAGTTAATATTAAAACTTTTTTTATACATAAATAATAATACAATGCTACAATATAATAATATATAAATATAATGATATGTATTAATAAAATGATATAAAGACCTATAGTGAACTAGTGAAGGATTGGTGCCACACAGTGATAGTGGTTGGTGCCGTTGATGGACGCGCCACGCATGTCATTATATTATTTTATACGAATGACGTTTTTTTTTATATATATTATAAAAAAAAAGTATATAAAATATTAATTTTTATACGAATACTTAATAAAAAAAAAATGTTTTCAAACGGATACTGACTTGTAATTATTTTTTATAGACTTAAAATAAACATAAAAAATTATAATTTCGAGATTTCGTTTTATAATTTTTCATTTTTTATAGAATCACCCATCACTGTTTTAAATAATTACTGTATATGGTACGTTGCAAATTAGCCGTGAAAAACTAGACACGAGCACGGGCAATTTTTTTTTTTTTTTTAAGTATAGGTACTTTGGCTTAGCCCTCTTAGTCATATTAGTACAAATTCCTTAAAATATGCTCTGGTAACACCTATATAACATGCTAGATAAGTGCGAATTTGCAAAAATATTTTCTCCTTTTAATTGACAGTAAACAGAAGGACGAGATCGGTAATATAGTCCCACACACATATTGTATGCGAACCGAATTATTAGAATCGAATAAATCCGAATTTGAATCGTTGAAAAAAATATAAATTATTCAATTTAACTCGCGTCGAATAAAATAATATATTGACTTTTAACTTGTGTATGTTTTATTAATGAAAAGGTCGTGCTGAACTGCAACGATACCGAATCCCAGATGGATCAAAGTACCTATTCGATATTTTATCTGCAGAGTAATTATTATTTTTTAAACTTTTTGCCGATTCGAAGAAGACGAAATAACCGCCGATTAAAATATCAGTATTACCCGCGTGTTCTCGGCAAGATCATTTATAAATAATTATACAAGAGTTATTATGAAGGCAAATACCACATTTTTCGTAAGCGAATTTCACACAATTATTTCAATTTTTTACTACACAAAATTCCGGTACCTATACGCGCTATATACATTTGTGTAAACATATATTTTATTAAAATTCGAATTTTTAGCACATTTATCAGTTGTAATGTAGGTGCATTACGACGGGATTTAAACATAATTCAATATAATACGCGTATTGTAACAAATATAAATATAAATATATATATATATATGATTATACCGAATTTTTGAAAATTCCTATACACACGTGCGTAAACAAATTTAATCGATGCGCTCTTTTAGACTTGCATCGCGTGGACGTATTAATTCTTCTCGTCGCAGAACCCTGATCGATGAACGGAAATAATCGCAGACTCCAAAATCTCGATGATGGTATAATGTAATGCATTGAAAGATTGATATGAGATAAGATTATGATGAGAAAAATGCGCAGTGTTTTTTGCATGTATATATATATATGTACCTACGGTAATGAATAAACTGTGTGTTATAAAAAAAGAATGTTAATTTAATTAATCTGTATCCATCCGGCATATTATTATATACTATATTATATGTGAGTCGTAAATATTACAGTATAATATCAAAGATGACTACGAGACGTACCTATTAAAAACCAAAATACGCCGTGCAGTCGCCGTCTTTGTAATGAATTTGAATAATTATTACTCGTTTCGCGTAACGACGGACAAGAGCGGTACCAGAAATTATTTTATTATTATAGGTTTATAGGGGGTTTATAGGTACTTTATATATCCATGGTGCAGTGCAGCGTATTTCTTATTTACACGAGTATTTTGATACATTCACATAATAGAAAGTCCATTAACTGCAGGTTCACCTGCAGCGAGAACTAAGCGGTTCAAATCTGATTGCAAATTGTTGGCATCGGAAATAGAATAGACACGCTGCAGGCAAATATATCTTTAAATCAACCGCAAATAGTGAAAATTTACAATATCTGAACACATTCCCTATATCGTTGAAAAAAATCAATAAGAGTACTGGTGATACCTCCCTGCGGTACACACCGGATGATACCGATGATACTAAATAAGAAATTGAACCAAAGATTTTTATACCATTTGGGATACGATCAATTAGGAATAGGAATGAATCCAAGACAGCAACGTAGGTATAAGTCCTTTTAATGGATATAGTATAAAAAACCGTAGGAGGGCAAGATTGATACGTTCCATATGTGGAAGCCGAATTGTAGTTGATTGTAGTTTATTTAAATTAATTCAAATTGAATCGCTGAAAAAAAAAAGTTATTCAATTTAAATCTCGAAATTATATATTTGACCGATTAAGAAATCTTGTCCTAAAATTGGTGTGTATTTTATAGAGTTTAATTTAAAAGGCTGTGTTATATATTATAATTATTATTATTTTTTATTATTAGTTATTATGATCATATTCATGAATCCGAGATAGATGAAATAATTTGTTTTTTGTTTTTTTAACTGAAATTATGCATTTTCGTTGATTCAAAATTATACCGATTACAATGTTCTCGGCAAAACCATTTATAATACCTATTATAATTATGAAGTCAAGTAACTCATTTGTGATAAACGATTTTAACACTTTTCTATTTTTTACTACATAAAACTATCATCGTGTATAAGCGTTATAATTGTGCAAACACGTAATATTTTATTAAAACGGACATTTTTAGCACAATTATGTGCATTCGGTGAACACGTGATTTAAACGCAATAATTCATTAAAACAGAGCAACAAAGCGGGAAAATATGATTATACCGAATTTTTGAACATTTCGATATACACGCGCGTTAACGAATTTAATTGACGTTTCTTCTCGTCGCAGTATCCTGATCGATGAACGAAAATAATCGCAGGACTCCGAAATGTCTCCGTATATCACAGATGACTACGGGACTGCGCGACAATTGCGTCTCTTATATAGAGTAGTTAGGTACCTACTGCAATAGTCTAAATATTCACGACTGTTGCAGCAGGACAACTAATATGTGATTTGTGAATAATGGAAATAAAAAAAGCTACTATAGATTTCTGTACGAACGTTTTTGCAACCGCTGAACATGTGCGTGTTGTATAAATACGAATTCAATGTGCGACGAGAAAAAAGAAATAATACATAGGTTTTTCTACGGTTTATATAAGTTAGCGTATTATATGATGTGATACGATTTACGTTCCATATTATATTATATAGCTATATAGGCAGTACTGTAGTAGAAGATTGTTAATTATATTGGATTGATGTCGGCAATGCGACAAAATCCGGAATGCAGTGAATTCTATTAAAACACAAGTTTAGACACGCATTATATACCTCGTCAGTGGCGGTCCTTGATAATCGCTCAGGAGTCAGGATTAAGGACGGCAAAAAATATTTTCTATTCATATTTCATACAGCTATATATCTATACTTCTATATAAAATGAAGTCGCTTTTTATTTGTTCCGGGATAAACTCCGAAACTACTTGTTCAATCGCCGTGCAGTTTTTTTAAAATTAAAAAGGACATCACAGAATAGGTTTTAGGCATAAATCAAGTACGATAAATTTAATAAATAATTAGTTATTAACTTATTATTAAACGTGTAAATTGTATACCTATCAATACATGTCGTGCGGCACGGCGGCACGCGGGTTTCCAGCTACCTGAAACCTGACATTTTGTCCGTTATATTATAGTGTGTTTGATATCGGCGTGTATATATAATATAATATATATATACAATAGGCACGTAACCAGGATTTTTTCAGCAGGGGGAGGCCATACATTTTTGGCCCCCAAACGCCCAACTGCCTCGGCCACTAAAAATTAGACATGTTCCTCAGTGAAGGGGTTGGTTCCTTTTTGGAAAAAATATCCCAAGTATTTAACAAAGATTTGTTTTAAATTATTTTGCTACATATTTGCTTCAGTGCTTTTTGTAGTTCCGAGTAAATTACAAACCCCAACACGTTCTAAGATATGTACATCATAACTTAGAGTATAAGAGTGCAAGAAATAAAGAGCTTAGAAATAATGATTGCACGGGCAGTAAATACTGCTTGTTTAAAAATTTTAATTTAATATTTAATTAATTTAAATGCTGATAACTTTCAACACGTGATAAGCCGTCTATTTTTATGTATACTTCCAAATCTGTCCACAAAATCGTCTGAACTTGGCGATTTCGTAATTTGCTTTTCAATACAAATGCTACATAAATCCGCTAACCTATAATTTAGAAAAAAATCATACGCATAGGCGCAAAAATATATATTAAATTTTTATTAATTTCATACCGTTTTTTATAATTTTTCAGGCCATTTTTTTCGGTATCATTTTTTATCGTTTTTATAGGTCGTATTTGCATTTGTTTAACTGTTTTAAAGTCGTCAACTTCCGAGCCCTAATTATGAACAAGGCCCGAGGATTTATATATGCTGTGAAAAAAAAAAGGCGCGGAAACAGCACTATTTTCCTGTAGTAAATCGCATCTAGTTGGTACTTTAGAGAGGTCATTTTTCGATTTTCTCAATACTTTTTCATAGCGTCAGAAAAAACTACAGAAAAATTACATAAAAACGCGATTTCGTCAGAATCGATCATCGTTTTTCTTTTGTAATTTTAAAACTAAACGGTCATGGAAGCCTGGAGTTTTCACCAAATAATATGTAACTCTGGACTGAGACAAATTTTTCATAAAAAAAAAAAAAAATTTTTGAAAATCGTTGTCACAATTTTTTTTATATAACCTATATTCAAATTACTCGACAAATATATATTATGTATATTTTATTTGATTTATTTCGATAATATGGTTGAATTCGAAATATGAAATTTCAATGTTTTATAATTATATTATAAAACCGCCAGAGAGAAATTGAAAGCACGCCTGCACCGGGGCCAATGCCCCGGGGCCTCTCATTTAGGGCGCCTCAGGCAGGGAACAGAAAATCATCCGTTTTACGAGCATTTTCGACCGAGCGAAGTGACTAACTCGACCGTTCGGCATTTCGTTTGTGTGCCTTGTCTGTATCATAGCGTACGGAAATATGCGCTCTAATAACACGCTGGTCTACAATGAAATTTCATCAGAGATGGTTTAAACTGAGGCGAATATAAATTTTTTATGCTGATTTCAAATCCGTTTTCCATTTTCTTCTAGTACGTTCAAGTTTTTTTCACGAGCAGCTCGTCATTATTATCCATTGAGAATCAGACGGCACGCAGAATCGATTTTTAGTAAATTGTACGTTATGAATAAACATACTTGTATACGTATACATATATTATATAAATGTTAATTTTGAAAAGGTTTTTTTTTTTTGTGACCTTCTCTGCAGCATTGAAAATTATTGATAAAGAGTGCCCCGTATTCATTTCTGCCCCCAAGGCGCCTTCGCAGTCCAAGTTCCGGCCCTGACTGAAGTCATCGGGAAAACGTTCGCCTGAAGTTTCTTCGCCGTTTAGGACTTTCGAAATCGTAGGGAAAAAATATCGGCAAACGATAAATAAAAATGTCGAAAAACGACGCATAAATTACGAAAAAAAAAAAAGCCTGAAAATGCGAAAAATCAAAAGTTATTTAAATTATTCGCGTGCTAATGAAACGCGTGTTCAGATAAGAAAGCATCGTCTCGAGAAGAAGAAAAAAAAATGCAAAGATTTCGGAGTCCAACTGTATAACTATATAACCACTGACAGTGGCGGCGCCAGAACTTTTGCAGAAGGCGGGCCAGGCTGAGGCCAACCAATTTTAGAGGGGGGGGGCCAATATTTTTACTCGTCTGTTTGTGATGCTTGAATACTTATACGATATACGGTTAAACTTCTGTCAACATATATTACAATTGAAATACCTATACACTATTATGTTACAACTTTTTAATATTCCTAAGATAATTTTTAATGACCAATTACGTATAATCACGAGTCTTTACATAATTCTCAAGATTTTTGCACAAATTACTATCTGGTACTATTGACTGTCCAGAAATGTCGTCCTTAATTCGTTTTAAAATAAATAACCGTAATACTCGTTACCCCTTACCATTTTATACCTGTTTCCTCTAACAAAAATTATATTTTAAATTCCCCCGCTAATCGTTTAATGATGAATGCCGGTAATATCTACACTTTTGATTATATTTAATATTGTTTTACATTGTTGAAGTTAAAAACTTCAACAATGTGATTTTTATATTATTGTAATCTATCAGGAGTGTATTTAGAAATTTTTTTTGGGGGGCTGAGGCATTGAGTAAATATCATTGTTGAATTATTTTTAAATTCTAATGCAAGACTTTCTAATGCAAATGAAATTTCGGGGGAGGCTGGAGCCCCATCAGCCCCCATAAATACGCCCCTGTAATCTATATATTTGTGTCACAACAACACATTATGTAATAGGACATTAGTCCGTTAATATTTGTAAATAAATAAATAAACTAACATAAATTTTAGGGTGGGCCCAGGCGCCGCCGCTGACCACTGATTATTAACACCGCGACGTTACCGTCGCATATACTTTTTCTACGGTTACCACTAAAAAAAAAAAAAACAGTACATACACCGCGGTCTAGCGGATACCGCGGACGTGAACGGTCCGTTTACGTTCGTGTGACGGTTTCGCTACAAACGAACGCGGCTCCCCCCCCCTCCGCCCATCCACTAACCGCACGTACGACCGTCTGACAATAGCTCCGCGGTCGCGTATACGACGGCGCCATGATGACGGTGTCTACACGCACGGCGCACGCCGACGCCGCACACGATGCAGCACACGGGCGGGCGCGCGACGACCGGCCGCCGTCGTCTCGGAACTCCGGCTTCAAAGACGTTGTATATCGTACGCGTTTGATCCGCGTCAATCGCGATACCCGTAATAAATCATTGTAAATTAAAACGCAATACGTTATTAAACGTTTCATTAATATAATTGTCATTGGCGTTGTCGACTCGCGTCGTTGCCGAGCGAGAAAACAATTTTTCGCGTTTTCACGCGACGAAACCGTTACGGTTGGCAACACCGGTCGCGACGTCGTAACCCCCGCGCACACACACACACACACACGCACCTCGCCGAAATTGTACACGGTCATTTGTGCGTTTTGTTTTGTTCGCTTATGCGGGTGGCTTTCTGTATTACGGTCTGCGATTGTCGCGTTTTTTCTCGTGCCTGTCGTTTGCCGTACGCTCCGAAAGTCTTTGCCCGGCTGAGCCGTCGAAACTTTTCACTGCGTTTTCACAAGAGCCGTTGCGGTGTAACGCCCGATACGGTCGTCGTCACGGCCCGTCGGAGTCCCGGCGGCGGCGCTTGGCGTACGCGCGCCACATACCGACGACGGACACCTCGTTCCCGAGCGTTGTATTCCGACTTTTTTTTGCCAACCGCGTGAGTATACTAATAATCGTTTGTGTCGATTACACGGGGTTTTTTTTATTTTTTATTTTATGGGAGAAACGCTTTCGGGCCGGCGACGATCGATTCTGCGTGTGTCGGGTTCGTAGTACGGTTTCGGTACGTTTTTTTTTTTTTTGTGTTTTGGTACGTACCCGCCACTATGTCGTCGTCGTCGGTCGCAACCGAATCTCGTTGTAGTGTACGCGGTGGCTTCGTCACCGCGACGGATTTACACAGCGCGCGCGATTCACGGCGCGCTCCCCTCCCCTCCCCCCCGCCGTCCTCTCCCCGACCGTTGTCTGTCGTTGGACGCCCGACTCCGAATGTCTCGCTGTGAAACGAACACGTTTATTTTTATTGTTTTTTTCCGTCGACTAGCACGTAGTAAACGCGTTGTTCCACACTATTATTCATTGCCATGTAGCGTATTAGGTTAGGTACACGTGACTGGCGTTCAACGCGCGTTTACAACGGATCACGGTGCGATTGCTATTGACTACTAACGACACAACGCTGCGATAGAACGCGTCCACGGATTCGGAAAAAAATTCCACAACTGACAAAACGCGTAATGTCTGTAATCGTGTGAACGGGTGGCTTGAAAACGCGCGTTTAACGCTCGTCACGTGAACTTTGTTGTTAACCGCACCGTTTCGCCCCGGGTGAAAAAAAACGTGTACGAAACCCGCGCGTAGTTCACCGAAACGGCCGACCGAAAGAAAAGTACGATTCCCTCTCTCGTTTTTACTTCTCGACTTACTGTCGATCCGACTCGCCTTGTTCTTTGCCGGTGTATCTTTGTCTTCCGTCCCGTCTCCTATTGTTGATTTTAATGACTTGTTGTATGCCCACAACGCGCAACCTCGGTCGTTATTTCAACAACGTCCGTTTTGTACGATCTCTAGGGACAACCGTGAGAGTGTAGAGCAGCCGTGTCGGACTCGAGAAAGTATTAACCGGGCCACATACCCTGAATAGTTTACTATACGGGGGCCGCGCGTCAGAATTTATCGGTGGATTGTGTGTGTGTGTGTGGGGGAACGTCTTATACAGATTTTTAATTTTATTCTCGCGAGCCATAAAAATACGAGCCGCGCGTCTGGTGCATTCGCGCAGCTGTGAACCTTCCCGTGTGAGTGTCCCTCGAGTCACGACGAGGCGACCTTGCGATAGCGTGGAACGTAATATTATGGATTTTTTGGTAATAATACAATGGATTTCAGTTGAAATGGCAGTAAAAACGAACAAATTTCATTTATTTTATTTATAACATTTTTTTTTTTTAAATAACATATTTATTTTTGAACAGGTTATGTCCGATACCTTTCACATAATGCGACGCGTGTTCAGAAAGTACCAGAATTTTATTTTTAGTAATTACAAAAATGAAGTTTCACATTATTTAAGGATATCTCCTTCTAAATACTTTCCTTCGGACGATATGCAGTGGTCCAGCGATCTTGCCGTGTTCCGAGAGTTCTTTGGAACCGTTCCAAAGTTAAGGCTTTAAGTTCTTTTGCCGCATTCGCATTAATTTCCTCTGCATCTTGAAATTTTGTTTTCCACTGAGAAGACTGCGGAACTTCGTTTCCGGATCGTACCCATAAACCCATGTCTCGTCATTTGTGATAAGGTTTTTTTTTTATTTATGAAATTATTATCGGCAGAATGATTTTTATGGTCTTGACAAATCGTTAAACGATTTTCCTTTAGTTCCAGTGTCAATAATCTCTGAACGAATTTAACCTGCAACCCTTCTCATCTGTAAATTTTCTGTTAAAATTGCGTGACCAGACCCAATTAGGATTCTCGTCTCATTTGTCGACGGTCTTCTAGAAGGTGATCGCCTTCAGCTGATTCACGACCATCCTTGAAACGTTTAAACTACACGAAAGTCGTGGAACGACTTGATGAATTATTCCCAAAAGCAGTTTTAATTGTTGTTTACGCTTCCGTTGCATTTTTACTAAGTTTGAAACAACACTTGATGCACGCGTTCATTAATTTCGGACGTGTTGAAAACGGCAAACGAAATAAACTGACTCGTTTTAATCACGTGTAATATTAAACTGAAATAAGATAGGGAATTTGGGTTTTGTTTAAAATATTTACTAGTACGTGAGGAATACATATTTTTATAATTTAAAACGTTATCGTGTATAGGTTAGCCGTAATAACGTTTGTCCTGGAGCTTTTTGAACATACTTCGTATCGATACACGATTTTTATTACAATTACAATTACTTGAAACAAAATGGTATAATACGTATCTTTGTATTCGTGTTTTCTTACTCAGTTTACATAATTAATATTTGTATGAATAATGTTCTAAAAATTATAACGAATTATTTTCATAGCCCACTGTTTCGAGATGTGTGATCAAACAATGCCGTATGCCGTGGGCTCATGGGTTTGGTGTAAAGTATCAAACAGAGTTTGGTGGCCGGGAAAGGTCGTCGATCGATCGACTGTACCAGAGGACTTCAACGAATACTTGTTAAAAAAGAAAAATCCTATTGCTATTGTTCATTTCGAAAGAGAGAATTCATAGTGAGTTAAAATTTAATATGATAATTTATATTTAAGAATTTTCAAACAATTTGTTTTTTTTTTAAAAAATTATTTTGTGTTTATAGTGAATGCATCACCAGTATGGATAAAGTATGCCTATATTCCTGTGATCAAAAATTGGCATTCTTGAAAAAAGGTTATTGTAAGTATCCTTGTTTGAATCTAACGAATGTATTATGTACTTATTTATAAAACCCATTTTATTTTTTTATACGTACACTCATATATATATTTTTTTCTTCTCAGTACTGTATGAGAAACAGTTGAAAAGTGGACGAGAAACCGAAAATATTTCAATGGCAAACTTTATCGAAGATGTTTTATCTGTTGAAAAAATAATAGGAGGAGATGAAAATATTTTTAATCAATTTAAAGAAAAAAAGGACCAGTCTAATAATTTGAGCAAGTTAATTAAAGAACTCTTTGTAACTACAAAAGAACAGAAAAAGAAGAATAGTAGAAAATCGTTACCTGCACCAAAATCTAAAACTCCTGTTTCCAGTGCGAAATCAACATCAGTAACGCGTGTTCGAACACCTAAGCCGTATGGACCACGGCGTTTTTCTGTTGATTGTTACAAATGTTATTCTAATAATGATTGTCCCTTTACAGCCAATCGTTATGATGCTTTAAAACGGCACATGGATTTGCATAAAACTACTGGGTTGAGGATCATCGTCGATAAAACTGCAATAACACCAGTGTCATCTGCCAAAAGCACATCTAGACCAAGAGTTAAAGCCACTAGATCAAGTGCTAGCACATCAAAAAGTGTACCAGTAACAAAGAAACGTAGTTATACGAAAAATAAAAAACCAGCCAACAAGAAGATAAAACTAGATGAAATTTTAAAAGATTGGGATGATGGCGATGAAGAAAGTATGAACGACAGTGATGTTCAAAATACAGGTGCAGAAGTTTCAGAGACTGTGACCAGTGTAGATTCAAGTACTGATGTTCAAATAGACGTTATTGAAAAGGATCACAACAATGTGAATGAAGAACAATTGCCAAGTGTATCTAATTTTGATTCGATTGGTCATGAATCTGGCAATGAAAGTGATGCAGACATTACTTTGGATAGGTTGAATGAGTCTAGTGAAAGTACAAAGATAATAAACGATCAAAATAGCACAAACAGTTTCACTGAAATTGCAGCAAGTACTTCAGATCAAATAAGTAATGGAAATAAGTCTGATGCAACAACAACAATAATGAAATGCAAAGTAATTGGTAATGATGATAACAAGTCTGAGGGTTCTGAAAGTTCAAATAAACGTATTAACGATAAGACTACTCCTGACGATGCAACTGCAACAGTAATTGATGATGATGGCGACGACAAGTCTAAGAGCTCTGAAAGTTCAAATAAACGTATTAACGATGAGACTACTTCCGATGGCAAAAATACAGATACTGAAAAAACGCCAAATGAAGAATGGGAAACTACTCCTGCCCAACGTTTATTTGATAGTATACCAGAACCAGAATGGATGATACGAGAGAATTGGAAAGCAAGAGTACCTTTTGCAGTCGAAGAAGGTAATAATTAAATTTATGGTTATACAATATAATGTATGTTTTTAATGCGAATAATTGAAAATAATTGGTTTAAAAATATATCCCATGTATATATTGTTATTTTTTCCCTGTTATGGTATATTCACACTACGACGAACTGGGAAATCAGATGAACATAGGGTTTGAATAATCACCGGCGATAAGAGTTCGTGCTTGTCTTGTTTCTCCGTCATTATTAATATGAAAGCATACATTTTGAGGTAAACGGATAATATTTTTCCATACCCGAATGGGTTCTGGTCCATTTCCTTTGTATCGTAGTGTGAATCGATCCTTGTCTTGTAATTTAATCATTGAAATATACTAGTAAATGACGGGTTCTCGTGTTACAGAATTTAAGGTTACAAACAAAAATTTCCAGAAGTCCCAAAAACGTTAACATGGTATTGTAAAATTAATTTTATTTGGACAAACATTGTTATTAAGTTTAAACGAAATAAAATCGCCAACTATTGTTGTACATAAAATGGCGTATTATATTATGCCAAAAAGATAAAAAAAATTTTAAAAAACCCTTCTATTCAAATAACATTTTATATTGTTCTATATGTTTATTAAATATTTTACTCGTTTGCATTCACAGCTAGACGTGTCTTGGCAATGGGCTTTGACCCTTTTGATAAGTCGAAGATACCGCAAAGGGTAAGAAAGCCCATACTGTTTGAGACTGAGTTGCCGGATCCAGAACCTATAATCGAAGTGCAACCTTCGCCAATACGCCGTAAAATGTGGGTCGAAGTTAAGGAACCGCCTGAGAAGTTATACACCGAAGAGGAGCTAAGGCAAATACCAGAAATTAAGAATATCCTCAAGAAAGCCAGGTTGGGTCAGCCACATGGTGCTTATATTACCATTGAAGGGGCCAAGTTTGTACCAGAAAAACCAGGAAGAAGTATGAATGAAAACAACGAGTAAATAGACGTACAGAGTGCGTATGTTTGTTTTTACTCTAAATATTTTTAAGTCACAGTATATATATATATATATATACATTTGTATTGTTTTAAATATGTAAATTTTTTTACTATACATATTTTTTTCACAGCACCATAAACTATGGTAATATACAGAACTTGTATAAATATTATACATTTTGGTAGTAAAAGTATTTGTTCATAATATTATGAAATATTATTAACACTGGCTGCCGCTGAATGTATGTCTGGTTAGACACTTGCTATATTGTGTTGAGATAAAATTTTATTTTCTGATTATTTAATTATTGTTTTATTTTATATCATGTTTTTATATAAGAAGAAAATTATTATTTTTTTTTTTAAGTCATTATTTTAGAAGTTACTAGTTGATTTACACTAGTGATTAGTTTCCTAATTACACTTTTTTTTTTTAATTGTATTGTTTAAGATCCTCATTTTACAAAAAAAAAAAAAGTACTAGAAAAATATATCGAATCGACTGCAAAAGTCAATATTGTTGTGTACATAACTTGTCTTAAATAAATAACAGTATTGCAAAAAGTTTATATTTAATATAAAATATTGAAATAAACTATACCACTGCAAAATATTATATATCAATTGTATTTATAATTATATTTGATAACAACTTTTAATATAATAATACGGTCGCTTTTACATTTGTTTTTATGCGATGAATAACAAAAACAAGAGGACGCGATATGTCTTTTTCCTTTAATTATTTTTTAAAGCACATTATATATTTTCTTCTGTTCCTTTTTCAGACTTCAATTTTTTTTGTAACGTGTTGAAAAACGATGGGTTGTCTGGGGGTCTGGTCGGTTCATCTGTAGTATTCGCTCTTCTGTTTGGTCACTTATTATACCCTTCCGTATTCATCCAAAAGTTGTCCAATTATCTTTAATCGGGAATTTGCTATTGACGAATTTTTTCCAATTACAGTTTTATAACGTGTCGAATAAGAATTTTACGAGTCATAAATCGAGAATTGTATAAAAGAATGTTTTTTTGTACCATTTTTTTCTCCGCACTCATTAAAAAAAGCCTAAGAAGCATTTATCATGCTTGTCGATACTTTTCACGCGTGCGTGTTGTAGTTCAACCTAACACATTTGACTTTTTTTTTTTTACTGCTAGTTCTATCTGTTTTGTGTGTTAACTAAATTTGAATCGCGTAATGACGATAAAAAGTGAACACTTCTTCCTTTCATATCCAATCATTTCAATGTTATTAATTGTTTTCTTTTATTTTTAAACAAACGTGGACAGAATAGGTGAAAGGTATAAGTTGTCTTTTTTTTTACGCTATACACTTTCATTTAAGTGTCATAGCTAGAGCTCTGATGTTTATTATGACTGCATGTTTTTTTCGTGCAACCAGAATTGTACCAGAGTACGATTTAAATTCAATGCATGAGGTCTATATTACGAATATGTATACTTATTTCACATATTTTACATTTTTGAGCATATAAATTCATAATGTGTTGATTATTTCGATGTTAAGTAGTATATATTTTATAAATTATAAGTGTAATATTAAATATTGTCCATATTATTATCAATTATCATTATTAAAATTGTGTTGATGAGTAAGACCATAGTTTTCAAAAAAAATTTTTTTAATTTTTGGGCTATTTATAGTAATTTCAGATTTTGAGGTATTAAATTCATAAAAAAAAGGTAATTCTTCGTTTTTAAGGCTTAGAATTTTAAAACAATGTCAGACTTCTTTACTTCAACTATATTTAAAAAAACCTTAAAGTTCGTTGAGTCACAACTTCTTTTTATGACCATTTCAGATTTGTCGACAAATTGTATTACATCAAAGCTCCGTTTAGAATCGTTTTATCGAACGCAGTGTTTCGATCATAGCTTTCAAATTTATAGTCAACAAAACTATAATCTTTATCTAAGTAATTTATTTAAGCGTCATTCACAATAGAGTAATTTGAAATAGGCGTTCAAAAGAGTATAAATATTTTTTTTTGCATTCATTTGCCGTTTAAAATTTAATGTTGCCCTTCTACAATATTTAAACTTTGAATGTAGCAATATTATCTTGCCTATCCATCGGACATATAGCGATAGCATAATGTTGTCAATCGTTTGTCATTTTATCGAATCATTTTTTTGCCAACATTTCGTATTTTGTTTCCGAACGATGGTAATACAATATATATATTTAAAAAATTATATTTACAAAATATAAACGGTTATTTTTAATAGTTATATTTTTATATTTAATATTTTTAATACGAATTTTTTTTTAGTTTTTTTAGTTATTACTTTATTAGGTATGTACAGTCGAAGAAATTAAATTAAATAATAAAAATTATTACTCGGTATCGTATAATGGCAGACAAAAAAATTCTTATATGCACAAAGTGTGGGTTAATCTTAGTTGATTATGTTATATTTTATACTTAACAAACAATTTGTTAGAAAGTTTCAACATTGGCAATACGTGTATTGTAATACTTAAAATAGACTTGTGAAACTTGTGAAACTCCTGTGCACGCAGTGCCGCAATTACAGTTTTGGATGCCCCAGTGCGAACTAATTTTGGAGGCCCTTTACTGGGGTGAGGTTTGAGGGATCAGATTTAGAGGTTTGACACCCCCTGTCATTCTCACAAAGTTAGCATTGTAAAATTACGTCAGTAAATTAAGAACAATAAGTATACACAAGTACACAATCGGCAAATTAATGAAAAATTGATAAAAACAATTTTTTTCCTATTAACTTTTTGAAGGATGTTAAAGAAAGAAAAAAAGGTTAATGTAACTTTGATATAGATAAGCTTAAAAATTGAAGCACAATTATAACTAGATTATTAAGTCTAATAATAAAAATAGATTTATTAAATTAAACAAATTAAATATTTTTTGAATAACATTTATATTTAATTACGCGTAAGTATGTAACTTATATTTAATGACCCAGAGGTGTTATAGGCTTATAGCCTTTATATGTCATTTCTTTTTTGACCCCGGGCTACCGATTTAAGGAAGACGCAATGAGAGAACGTTTTTTATTTAGCAAATTTAACAGAATTTGAAAAATCTTATTTGATCTTTTGTAAAGATTATAGTAACCCAAGACGGCAAGACCATGAAAAATGATTCTGTTTATATCGTATTATTTTATTACTAATTATGCGTATGTATTTGGAATTGCGAACTTATGTTAAATAAGTAAACTGTAAACGTGCATACCGTAAAATGGGGTGATTAGGGTCAATTTCAGAGGTTTTTTTGTGATACATCTATGAATTTTTATAAGTTTTTTTTTTTTTTTTTTTAAATGAATGGGAACATGTCTCAATATTATTTGTTATTAAAAATATTTGTGTCTTTGCTATTTTTTTATATATATATTTCTAAAACTGTGACCCTATTCACCTCGAATTAGGGTGAATAGGTTCGCTCATTAAAAAATAGATAAAAACCGATTCTCCTGAGTTTTAGGCGAATAGAGTCAGTATATAAATTATTACAAGTCTTTATTTATTGCATAACATTTTTTATAACAATTAAACAATATAATAATTATGAAAATAATATAAAAAAAAAAAAAAATGTAAATACTTTAACAATCAGTCCTTAATAATAAATTAATAAATATCTATCTACATTAAAACAAGTCGTGTATGTTTTTGAGATTATCATGGAATTGTAATCGACCTCTTCTTAAAAATATTGGTTTGCGGACTATTCGAATAACTTGTTTTAATTCAAAGTCACTAACATCAACAGTATCTGGGAAATAATATATGTTTTCTCCTTTGAAACTTGTAAACATTCCTCTGTAGGTTTGTCCCTTACTGATGACTGCTATTATTTTTCCAAAGTATAATTTTGGCTTTTTGTTTCCAAAATTTACAACCATCCATGATCCTTCTTTCAGATTATCTCTTAATACATTATCTGGAATTTTTTCATTATTATTGGTACTAGATCCTCCATATGGATTATTTTGGCATTTTTGAGGTTCTTCAAAATATTCTAGATCTTCTCTATTCAGTGGTTCATCAATAAGTCTTTCTTCTTCAGCTGAATTTTCATCCTCCAATAAATCTTTCCCTTTCACGCTACAACCAGCAGGTACATTTAATCTTTTCTTTTTTTCTTCTGTTGACCTTCATCACCATATCTTGATTGTTTCAAATAATTTGTTAAATTTTCTGATACACTACCCACAAGCACATTATATTTAGGTAGCATATCCAATACTCCATTGCGATTCAAAGGATAAATTCCTTGGTGTCTGTAGTATAAAATAAAGTAATAATGTATTAGGAACTTGGTTTTAAAAATATATTTAGCATATATGTAACAAACTTTGTAAATTCACATTTTATAACAATGTGTAGGTACCTATTAAAATAGGCAGTGACCCTAATCACCCCAATTTTAGTCCTAAAATAAAATAAATTTTCATTAATTTATGATAATTACCGTTTTTTGAATTTCTATTCAATTGTTACACCATTCTGATAAGCAGAAGTATACGAAAAAGATAAATAATAAAAAAAACTCGATACCGTACTTTTAAATATTGGTAACGAACAACGTTACAACACCACGTGATAATTTCGTTCACAAATTTGGAACGAATTTGTTCCTCGTTATCACTGATAAGAAGTTGTATAATATGGTTGTTTCTATATATTTTTCCAAAGAGCGTAATATTATCTTTTTAACGGTGAAAACCATAATTAGTTTTGATAAAACGCCACTACGATACAAAAACAAAACCAGTAACGAAAATAATCGATCCTGTCCACCTTGAAGACCCTAATCACCCCATTTTACGGTATCTTTACTGCGATTAAATTAGAGGATATTGGACAATTTTAGTGCTTTTAAAATAATAAAACTTGTGAATAACTATGTGAACACTGAAAACAACATATAAATTAAAAACAATTCGTTAAATATATAATATTATTTTGTATTGTGTCCACACGAAAATTCCTTTGGGTGTTTTGCAAACAAGTAAACCACGAAGCGTTTATACCTGTAATATTATTTAAAACGTATTATTTTAGCAGCCTGTCGCAATCCACCAATATAATATCGCGATTCAAGTGTGTTGATTTTTGTATTTGTGAATATATAATACATCTATACGTAGATTTTGAAAGACTACAATATTAAATACGAGATATTGATAACTAAACACAATATATATAAAATGAAATAATCATAATTTATGCATCGAAAATAATATATTTCATAGTATTTTATTACAAATAGACAATAAAAAAAATTTATAATCCCATGTACCTGTATCTCATTAAATATTTAAATGTTTGGTTTAGTCAATGAATATGATGAGGCCCCTGATATAATAATAACGAGGCCCGCTTGGGGCGGTAGTTGTGGCACTGTATGTACGCGAACCGTTCTTCAAAATCTAGTTTTGTATATTTTTTAAAAATTTAAAGCTGGTAAGTGGACAGACCAGAAGTTTTTACGGTAGACTCGGGGGCGTCCCTAGACAGTTTTCAAGGGGCGGTGGGCGAACCTATTTTTTAAAATAAACCTATGGGTATTTTTCAAAAGTTTGGGCGAGAACTCGAATCAATTTTACTGAATTTCTTTTATAATGCGACTACATTACAAATGAGCTTACACGAAAAAGTAATTTATTAATACAAATTCCAAGTAATTTTATACATTAAAAATTGTTATAGGGGGCGAACCCCCCCTTGGGAACGCGCCTTGGTGGACTTACGGCATTACCGCACTGATTATTAGAGTGATTACACGTTATTATAGCGTATATGAGGGAGGACAAGGGCCGTGCGAAGGACCCCGGGCCATTTCGTCCCTGTCCCGCCACTGCGTATACCGCCGAATTAATACGACCACGTCGTAGGGACGTATATTCGAATAGTGACACTGTGCAGACGTCGACCCTCGTCGCGTCGTTCGGTGCGACGACTTAATGTAATTTTCTGGTCGGAAGAACACGCGAGTCGATCTCCTGCTTGTCCTGCCCGCCACAGCTTTCCCGAGGTCGATCCCTCGTGTCTCGAATATGCGACAATGCGCGCGCAGGGGCGAAAATACAACGAACGAATATTTGCGCAAAAAAACTCCTCGTGCCGTCGTTCTACTGTCCGAGATTAGGTTTCTCGAACGGTATTTATTGCGCGTACGTTTTCCAATTTTTTTCATTTTTCTACGTAAAGGACTTGCAGTGGCGTATATACGATTTTTGTCCCGAAAAAGGGGGGGGGGAGGTTCGAAGAAGGAACTTCCGAAAAAAAATAATTGTTATTTAGGAATTTTTAATGAAAGAATTCTCCTCGCAAAACAAAGTCAACTCGCCGATCGTTGTACACTCACTGCAAAGTACGTCTCCTTCGCATTAATCGTTATTATATTATATACGTGTACGCGGTTTTAACGAAGAGTAGATTTTTCGCAAGTATAGTACACGCGGTCAGAGCCGGATTTAAAACAATATTGGGCCCTGCAGAGGCGTGTAAAAACTGGCTCCGCCAAACGTATATCAGTACAACTTTTCGTAAAAAGTTCTAAAATACAAAAAAAAAAGCGAACTTATCAATAATAATATTTCAGTCTTCAATTAATTCTTATTAAAAAAAGTAACAAAATTACGTTATATGTGTATAGTAGGGGTACTTCATTTGATCGTTTAAAAATTGAAATTGCGCGCTTTGAAATGTCGAAATTATAATCGAGTATAATTTTACTTGAAATAAAATATTTACTAAACGCGATAAAATATTCTGAATTTTTGACCGGGGGCCGCCTTGTATTCGTGTGGGCCCCGAGGACGCCCTATCCCCCTCCTCTTAGTTCGGGCCTGTGCACGGTGACTCGGTTAGGGTAGAACCGTCGATTTTTTCGGCACAGAATTTTGTCGCGTTTTCTATACAATCGCGAATACGAATAAAAATCAATATTTCTTATCAATTATTCGTGTCATTCTGTACTTTATAATAATAGTAATATTGTTATTAACTTAATACCTTTTACTGCACTGCACAACTGCAGAGTGACCAGTGGCGTATCTGACTGAACTTTTTTTGGGGGGCGAACCAAAGAGGGGGATGGGTTGGTATAGGACTCGAGCACCCCGAACGAATCGTACACTTGTTTGTTCCAATTAATATTTTTAAATTATTAATTGTATTTCTTTTTAAACCCCAGCCTAAAAAAAAAACCTAAGCGTGCCCCGGGAGTTCAAACAAAATATAATCTATATAGGCCTGTTTCTATACCTATATAATCCAAGTACAGTTTTTTTAATACAAATAGAATTTATTTATTTCTTACGATAATTGTTTACAAGTTTAATTATCGATACTAGTTAACTGTCTCAATTTTTCTCAAATAAAAAAAATCTAACGGTTCTTTTTTCATCGTTGCGAATTTGTCAAGTATTCGATTTTACCACAGAATATATATATAGGTAATGTATTCCGTGACTTTATCATGTTTCTGTCATATGGAAGAAAAAATCAAAAAAGAAAAAACCATTTGTATATTTTGTAATGTCGTCTTAATAAATAGATATAGCAAATACCTATATACAAATTACAAAGGATCAAGTTGGGGGAGAGCGATCACCCCTCGCTCAAATACGTCACTGAGATTGACTGAATAACAGTGACAACAAAATGCGGATGATAAAAAAATAAAAAATAACCGAACGCTGTTACAGCCGAGGTTGATGATTCGAGAAACGAATATTGCCACGCGTAGTAAAAAAAATTAAAAAAAAAATAAACGTTCGTATTATTTTTCGGTAGATATATTTTCAAATTTTTACAAGGCGCGTATTATAAAAACGCGTGTAAAGAACGTATTTTTTCAGAATTAGGTATATAAAAAAAAAAAAAACGTTATAGTGTACCTACGTAGGTGGACAAATATTTTGAACACCTACCTACCAGCCAAACGGACCAGTAAAACTTGACTGAGAAGTGGATGGGAGGGGCCGTTTAATTTTAACGCGCGTTACCTACTCGCGACGAGTGGACAGTAAATAATAAAATGATCCAAACTTTTTAAACGGGACAATATAGTGTATTATACAAATAAATATAAATTTGACATGATATTACACGCGTAGTTAATGGTCGTTTTAACCGCTCGTGTAGTATTAAAATTATTTTATTACCGCCGAATAACGTTTTAAACGAGTATTATTATTTTTTTTTGTACCCATACGAATTAAGCGGGTATTATAAATTATAACGTGTATAATTAAACGTTTCGTACCGGTTCGTTTTTGTAAAACGTACGAGGAATCGTAGCTTTTTTTTTATGTCCCGTGACTTTATGAGCTATTCATTATATATGCGTTAATGCGTACCTACACGTGAGTATACTGCAGTTACGAGCAGTGATGTTTCCATCAATTTTTTTTTTTAAGATATACTATAAAACATTGGGTAAAATTTGGATATTTTATATACGTTTTTTTCTTAGGGTTTTACGAGTATATTAATAATAGAGGCACGAGAAGTTGCACGTTTTCCCGTATTCCGATTTATAGCAGGCCGAGCTACACGAACGCGTAGTAATTCACGTACGGCCGTTAATGGCGAATTTTATAACGAAATTTTCAAGCATAGGTGGTGTTATAGGTGTGCCGTGGCACGCCCCGCGGTCCGCGGTTTTTTTTTTTTTATACGACTTGTGTTTGATGTTTAAGAAGAAACTCCTGTTGTGTAGTGAATACTAACCATAATATTAAATCGGCAAAACTCTTGAAAAACGTAAATAAAATTCTAAAGAATTAAACGTAAGAGAAGCAACGGAAATGTCGACAGATCTAAATAACTCGTTTGACTGGGACTTAACGTAAGTCCATTACCGAAATTCATTATTAAAATTAATTTAACGTAAACCAGATGGCGGTAGCGTAGACTCGCGGTGGGCGTGGTCGTCGCGACTGGCGACCAAACGACGCGGCCGTTTTGTGGTGACGTCATCGGAGGTGTGTATAAACTGTATAAATACTGGTGTATACGGTCTCTAACGGTTTAGTAGTTGTCGGTTCGCGGTTTATACTTTTTATCCGTACAGCTCCGTATTGTTGATTTCAAACACGGCATCGTTTGAATACCTTAATTTTAAATGATGCTTGTTCGTCGTCAAGTCCAGACAGTTCCGGTTTGTTTTTCGTCGAAATACTGCAAACGATTCTCCATTTCGAAGACACCCGGAGTGTGACGGTAAGTTCGATATCATTTTGCGCGTCATCGGAACTTAAATCGAACGTTTTTATTCTGTATTTTTGAAAATCGTAGAACATTTTTTTTTTGTATTTTTAAACATAACGATTTATGAAGAACACTTTTTTGGGGGTATACTTATAACAAGAGCTAACCCTTTTTACGGATTACATCGAAAACTATAATTGCCACGAACAGTTCAAAATCAAGAGAAAGTTTTTGAAATTTTTTTTTACCTTAATATAATTATAAAATCGAATATTCGACGTCAAGTTTTTATCGCCCATTAGTTTCAAAATTTCGAAGAAATAACGATAATCGTCGATTTCGACGGAATACCTATACGATCACGGACACGGAAGAGGACACCACCGCGTTACGATATTGTAATTATTAGGAGGAAAGACGGTAGAAGAGACCGAGGAGAAGAACGAATGTATCGTACCCGCGAGACGTGTGAAATCCGTTACATATTTATATGATAACGAAATGTGAAATTCGATTTTCCGGCCTGCGGTTTCTCGTCCATGCAGGCTCGCGAGTGTTTGCTGATGCTGCCGTACGGGGTCGTGTGTGGACACAATGCGACGACAACCCTTTGGAAAAGTGGCCGACGACCGAGTCGTTTGCGGTCTGCACGGCCGTGCAAAAAGGGTGTGTGAGAAAACTTCGGTGAATAATTTCGAAGCCAGACGCGGTCCGACGGAGGATTTCCACCCCAACTACGACGATACGCGATGACGCTATGTGGAGCATTTATACGCGTTCTCTGTCACACGCCATCGCGCACAATGGGCGAAGAATGCGAGTTTAAATTAAGAATTCTCGTAGAAATCCGCCCGATCCGACCGAAGTGTATATAGTGCCGTGGAAAATAACCGGCCGTGTCCTCCACATCTCCCGTACCCTTTTTTTCTCTACACTCGTCCTCCCTCTCGCAGCGTGTCCGTCTCCGACCGGATGCTGCGGGCCGAGAATTTTAAACGTCGACCCTTCACGCGCGGAACGCGTTTTCGCGCAGTAGTATACCGTTCCGCGTCCCGGAATCACATTTATAACGCGTTTAATAATTGAAAATCTTCCGATCGATTTCGTCCCTTTGTCCGCTTTTCATTATTATTATAATTTTCTACACTTTTTTTTGTTTCGCACGGAAGATTATTGCCCGCAATATACATTTCCCCCATTAAAAAAAAAAAAGAATATTCATTAAAAAAAAAAAAATAGGGATTGCTATTGCACAAACGTTCAAATTCGGGCACAAACAAAGGCTCGTATTTTAAAACTTAAAATTCCGTAGTCGGAGTGCTGGGGAATAGTGTGTACCTCAATGGCTCGGTATGCATTTATAGCACGTGGCCGACGTCTAAACGCGAGGCTGAGCAATTCAATACTAACCTAAAGGCTGACTTCAACCGGTCGCGGTATTCTAAGATGCTGCAATACTGTTTTGATGACTTTGTGCGCGAGTTTAATCTGTAGTACTCGTTATCGTCACTTCTTATATTATAAAAATCGTTATTTTCGGTTGTACGACGTTTTGGCCTCAAGAAAATATATTCTTAATGTAATTTTGAATAAATTGAAAATTCATCGCTCCCCCAAAAAAACAGAGAAAAAATTATATGCATCTATTTAAACTAATTACATTTTTGTAATTATTTTATAACTACGCGCAGCGTTGCTCTCTCTCTCTCTCTCTCTCTCTATAGACTATATATATGTATGATCACGAGATTAGATAAAAATTGTACCCTTGAAGTATACCCTTCATATAACTTGAAATTCACAAAAATGAAAACTGTTTGGATATACTGAATGTTCATAATTTATCGGTATAGCTTTTTTTTTTTTATGCGTACTACGAATATTGGAAGATAGTCGAAAATTAAATTGTGATTTTATTTTTATTTTTTAATAATAAAGTCTTCTACCCGAAAAGTTCTCTTTCACATTATATCTGATACAAAAAAAAAACGCATTCTTATAGTTTTCTCGTTTTACTGAAATCCGAATTGAGAATTCGTCAAATCAATAACGTACTAATATATAGAAAAATATGGTTAAAAAAAAAGAAAAACTAATAATAATCGCATCATAAAAAAAAAAAAAATGAAATAAGACCTGTCAGCGTATACGTACATAATATAATGTTATCTGACACTATAAATTATAAACAATACTGTACGTAGTAATTGATGTCGTTGTTAATTTAACTCGAAGTAAAAAAAAAAAAAAGTGCTCGTTTTTCTCGAAACATTGAAAATTAATTATAGAGGAAAAACAAAACGCGTTAAATAATTAAATCGACTTTAACTTTTTATTCTTAGCCTGCAGTCTTCCCCTCACCTCTTCCGCGTGTGTTCGCAGTGTACTAATATAATAAAGCCGAAGAGTTTGTTTGTTTGAACGCGTTAATATCTGGAACTACCATGCGGATTTAAAAAATTTTTTGCATTAGATAGCCCAATTCTTAAGAAAATTAATAAGCTATTTAACGTTACGCTACGACCCTTAAAAGCCGAGCAAAAAGAAAACGTGTCAGGAAGAACGCTAAGCGAAAACGAAGTAATAGCCCTCGGTGTGTCGACATTGTCCACAATGTCGGTTAACGATGAAATAAGTTTCAAAAAGTTGGTGAAGTCTTATATTCGTCAATCGTAGACACGTTACCTGAGCTGAACTAAAAAGGTGGGACCTAAAAATAGCAGGAAATGGAGATGTTTTACGTTAAAAGCAGAAGCGTCAGATAGGTATAGTTGAGTCTCAACTGTATTTATCTCGACTGTTGAGATAAATAAATTGACCCAAATATTTATTTTCTTTTTGAAAATTGTTTGTATTTTACGTTTGTACAGTTATTATTTTTATAAAAACGACATTGTTATTATATTTTTTTCCATAGGCATTTTACGAAATAAACGAATAAAAAACTGATGCGAGTCGAACACAGTAAGTGTGACGAAATGTGTAAAAGGTTAGGCAAAAAAAAAAATATATATATAAAAATCAAAGTTAAACTCGAATCTTTTCTTTTTTTTAAGCTTCTAACACAGCTTACACCGAGTATTGAACAAGGAAAATCGACCGAAATTCGAATCGTATAAGAGGTGGCATTATTCGCACGTGGACGGCAGCTATATACAGTGTACTACCCTTTACATATTTTTTTTATTTTATTGAGAGATTCCGACTATAAAATATTATTATATCTCGACAATTACAATAAAATTGAAAATAGTGTAGTATAATATTATAAACGAATTACTATTACAGCGACCACGTACTATGCTCGTATAATATTTTATCAGACGGTGTTTGACCGAAGTGCAGAGAAATGTCGAGAGTTTGTATATGTGAATCGCGTTTTGTGACGAATTCTTGTCACGAAACAGCCCACGGAAACGTCTCGGAAAGCATACAGACCATAATATACATACGTACCTATACATAGCGATGTAAAATCCCGTAGTCGTCGACTACGTGGGTGGTCGACTGGCGATGAATAAACGCGTTTATTGAATTCAGTTCTTTATTTTTGTGTGAAATAAAATTAACGCGCGCACGGTATAGTCGAGTTTATAAATATAATTATTGCTTTCTATTTTTGGCTTGTATTCAAATTGTTTTTTTAATTGTATTTACAATATAACGTGTTATAAATAATATTCTGCGTGTTATTATATACACATAACGTATTATACGCGTATTAGGCGTATTACGTCCAGTGGCCAGAATTTATGGGGAATTGTGTGGTGGGAGAGGGAGGAGAGGAGATCCGTTTCACCCCTCGGCGTGTTGTCGAATAAATTTACAATCGCATTGAATTTTATGCGGGGAAACGCGCGCCGTTTTAAATATTAAAATTTATATTTTCGAGCACATATAAATATGGAAAAAAAAAAAAAAAGCCTAAGGTTTTAGATTCTGAGCGGCGCGAGGAATGTGTTGGTTTTAAAATGATGTGGTTTTTTTTTGTGTGTAACCAAAAATTCTACCAGAAGGAAGAGTGCTCCGATCAGTGTTGTAAAAGATACTTTTTAAAAGTATTCAAATACAGATACAGGCATTTATTGTTTTTAAAAGTATTTAAATACTTAACGAGAAAAGTATTCGAGTATAAATACGGATAAGTACTTAGTAAAAGTATTTATAAATACTTTAAAATACTTGTAATTAAAATTTGTTTAATATTAGTTTTGCTAATGATTGGACTTTTAAAACTAAAATCACTTGCTCCGTTGGATCAAAACATACGTTATTAATACTACCTATAAATTTTTGTGTGAGAATAATAATATTATACTCTATACAGACGACACAACTCACGGCACACAGGAGTACACGACACGCGAGTAACATCCGGGAAAGAAAAATTATAAAAATATAATTTTATTTATTATTTGTTATAAGTACATGTAAAATATACGTTGACCGTTAACAATGGACTTTGACCTGTCACGACCTGGAATAACAATCTAATCATAGGATTTTACCTACGTCGACTCGAACGGAAAAATTACAGCAGTGGACGACGATACCCACGGCCAAAATAGTTTGCCAACTCATCATAATTAATAATTATTATGAAAAATGACAAAAGTTTTGTTTCATCATAGTTCATGTCACCAAGAAAGAAGATTTAAAAGCATTTTAACACAAAAAAAAAAAAATTTTATCGGGAATATTTGCTTGTTGTCTAAAACCATTTCTCACAACAGAAATTTTTTTCACTTCTTCTATAAGTTTTACTAGTTCTTCTGCACGTTCCTCTCCGTCTTCTTCTTCTTTTCATTTTCACCAGAATTCAATTAAATTTATTCGGTTCCATAGAAATATCATATTCGTTATTCGGAGATAAACTTACATATAATTAACAGTAAAGGTCGTAGTTCTTAAAAATATCTCGTCAAACAGAAAATTTCGTTAAATGAAAGTTTCACTGTATTATATATATGTATTAATAAATAGTATTCTATGATATTACTATGTTTCTATCATATGGAAGACATAACCAAAAAAAAAAAAACCATTTGTAACGTTGTCTTAATAAATAGATAGGAAATACATATACAAGTTGATGAGGGGGGCCCTCATCGCCCCCCGCTTCCTCAAATACGCCACTGGTTGCAGACCGTTTTATAATAATAATTACGGACGCGTATTGAAATGCGTGCATTATATTCTTCGAGTCATATTATATCGGAACTAAAACGTAATATAATAATCGAATCATCCACTTATTAATAATAATAATTACCCTCGAGTTCAAATCGGTTCGCTACATTAACATTACACCTGTATGTGTTATATTACTCGCATTAAGTAGTAATATACGCGCGTATAACCTCGTTAGAAACGTGTGCGTTCCATTAGCGCGTTCAGTCCGATAAAATAAAATGTGTGTAATATTATATTATTATATGTAAAGCAGCGGTTCCCAACCAGTGGTACAAACGCTAAAAGCTCGTAGGTAGGTGGTACGCGAAGAAATTTTTTGATATAATTTTCATTTTATTATTAACGTTCAACATTGTTTTGTTTACACGATATTATCTGATTTTATAAAATATCGACGGCGTTTAATAGTAACAGTTTAGTTATGATAATGATAACGTTCTGTGTATCCTATATTTCATTTTGTCCCGTACGAAACAATCTGTATTTTCTCAACTTTCTTGTTAAATAATAATAATTTGTATTTAAAATATTTAATTAATGAAGAGATCTCTTAAGTCTGGTGTTACTTCTTCTTCCAGTTGCCGCGACAAGTACAGAAGTAGGTTCGACATTCAAAGCGATTTACGAGTGAAGTTCCATTCAGCTTGATATCGATGTTCTTGTACGAAATAAACGACAACGAATTTCACGTTAAATTTAAAAATTGTAATTTAAATATTAAGATTTTTTACTTTTATAAATATCGTACAATAATAATATTAATAATAATAAAAATTTTAATAAATGAATTAATAATAAAAGACATATTTAAAAATAAAAAATCGACTCTCCTATTTTAGTATTAGAATTAAGGTGGTACGCGTATTGATCATAAAAGTGTCCAGTGGTGGTACTCGGTGATAAAAACGTTAGGAACACCTGTTGTAGAGTAGGTATATTATAATATTGTGTATGTACACACATATATAGTAAATATATATCATAAAGAAATTGTTTGTTCAATTGTAAAACGTAATATGGTTTAGTTAAACGTAATAAAATTAATGATTTTTTTTTCTCATCGTTGCTGTGATTTTTTATTGTAAACCCCTATTATTTTGCGAGAAAAACCGTACGCGATGGAGGTCATTTTTGGGTTCAGCATCTTTGAAAACATAAAGTTCAGCAAAAATATTCCATGCAGCTGGGAAAATAAAATGATCGTTGCAGACCTGCAGTGTTATCGATTTACACTCTGATTTCTATATGAAATGAGATCTATTCGCGTGTGAATAGCGCTCGAAATATAATAAAAAAAACAGTCGCGAGTGGATTATGCGCTTGTATAGGCTTCCCCTAGGGCGGAGCGTTTTTATTATACGATAGACATAAATACATTTCGCAATAGACTTCGTTAAAAATAAAATAATAATAGAAAGATATTATATTGATAATTATAAACTTCAGTGTACTACACGAGAAACTTAAATGCGTGGCGTGTGTAGGCGCAATAAAATATAATATCGTACACGAACGTACCAAATATCGAATTGAAATATAATATTTAATTGTAAAATTTAATATAATAATATATAATAGTGTTTTTTAAAAAATAATTTGGGAATATTCGTGTTTATCCGTCGTTTGGTATTAGTACGAGAGCACGTATACTTAAAAAAACGTCGAGACTTTTATAATTGTCTCCGGCCCGTTCGTCCTGCAAAACGATTTTTATTTACGTGTGTACTGATCTGTGGGAACGTATCAACGTTGAGCTAATAAATGATATTATTGGTTTTACATAGACAATAACGTGTGTTTTTTTAAAAATTTTATCATTTAACATCACTTCTGCGAACAGCGATGAGGAAAGAATACTTTGAATCGTAGAACGTCAAATCTCGGTTTTTTTTTTCATTTATTTTTATATAATTCCAAAAATATTCGTGCTAATCCGTAATTTTGTATTAAATTCGATTAAATTGTATACTTCGTATAGTAGGTAATTGCTTTCTAAATAATCATATCGATTTTGTACTAAATATTTTTTTGAAAATCTAAAACGAATTTTTTTTCGGTTCAAAAAACGAATAAAATCTTACGTCTTATGAGGAAAAGCTCGAGGATTTAATATAACGTCAACCGGTTTGATATGACAACGACAACAGCACAGTTAAAGAATTATTTAGAAAAATCGTAATAACACGACTTTTAAAGTTTTCAATTTTTCGACGAAACGGAAGATTTTTTTAAAACAAAATGTCTTTCCGTAATTCAAAATCCTATATACCGGCCGTTATAACAATACTACTAACGCGTTGAACCTGGTTGTTTATATTAAATACAATAACCTATATAATTAAATATATATTTATCTGACAGATTCAGAATTGTGTGAGGCCGACCGAATGGCTCAGACAATGGAACACCTTGTCGAGGAATGCTCGGCACACTGTTTCCCAGGAGGTATGAAAACTCTACACGCATTGGAAGGGGACGACGCTGTCCGATGGCTGACTGGATTTGAAAAAGAAGTGTGATCCTTATATACCTATTTATATTTACTGTATTCGTTTATTTATTACGTTATTTATTGTTAGCTATATTAGACATGTTTTAAAAATGTCGTCACTTAAATTTCTACTTGAAATGTTTGTTTAAGTTTGTTAAATGTATTGTTACTGTTAAAACCATACGAATAAATAAATAAACTAACGCGTGAATAATTGTTATAATCCGTTCGATATTCCCCTTCCCTGCAAAGTGTACGCGGTTTTTCGTCGGCACGCGTGTCGTATATAATACGCGCGTTATATTATTATATCAGTTAAACCTACTCGTACATAACGGTGCTTACCAAAATAAAAAAAAGAAGAAAACACAGGATCGCGTTATCAAAACCAGGAGAATAAAATACCGATACCTGTATTGGTGTATCTAAAAATATTATAATATAGCTGGCGGGTATTGACGATTGGCAGTCGCATAAATCACTGCAAGGCGTTAGATATTTGTGTATTTATGCGTACGTCGTAGGTCGTGCGAGTGTGCGTATATTATTATTGGTCTTTGATATAATAATTATAATATTATTGTATCGTGTTCGATTTCTGCGATTTTTCCTTCTTCTCGGCATCACGCACTCCCAGCCACTATGGCATCGGCTCCATCCTATAAGTCCAGCTGCGCTAATCCGTCTCCGTGCAGCACCTCTTGTGTACACTCACACCAGCTATCTTAACGTCACCATGAATTCCATTTTTGTTATACACAGAGTTAACGCATTTCCGATCGATCGATCAATTCAAATGTCTTCAAATTTATCGTATTTCGATTTTTTTTTTTTGTACACATCTTTCTATAACGCGAATCGCTGCACTCATGAACTACAACCATAAATGTTGATTCTGGTCGCGCCTCTGTGATCTTACGTGGTCGTGAAATCGGTATATATGTGTCAACGACACGCACACAGTGTGAACTCAACGATTTGTTCCGTGTTATTTATTTATACGTAGTTCTCCGTCCGTCGTTCGGTTTCTTGAACTCTCCGAATAAATTATTAACACTGTTGTAGACAGCTATATATGTGCACTTAATATTATCGCGTGTATTATACATATATATATATATAAGGCTCGTTAATTATTATTGCCAATTAGAATATTTCTCCGTCGCCTCTACACTATCATTGTGTGCTCTCCGCGTGTGTTTCCATACGGTATTATTATTATCATCATGGCGTACGCTTATATTAACACACAATGTGCGTACGTGGTGTGCGCGTTGTTCTACAGGTACTCTTCTAAGCGTTATTATGTCGGTGTAATATTATTATCTACACATGTATACGGTTTGCATCTATTCGCTCTGTAGTTTATAAAACGCGAAATTATTTCGTATGTAAATTATTTAACTTACATACGCGTATAGATTTTGTGATCCACGAATTTTCGTTTAAAAAAAAAATGTTATACTATCTGGTTTTTTTTTTATCTGTTCTGAATAGTTTTTTTTAAAACTTTTTTTTTTGGATTCTAGTCGTGGTTAAGATTTTTAAAAAATATAAAATTTATGTTCCGGTCGTTATACGGCTGGTGTTAACCGTTATAATTTTTTTTATACAAAAATTATAATTTTTAACAGATATATTTATACAATATGATAGGAGGTGAAAGGAAGCACGACGAATAATGTCCAATAATCTACTATGATTGTCGATGTATCAATATTATTATATTAATTATAATATACATTTATATATATTATCCGCAATAATATTATTGATCGATAGACGAGGGCGAATTTTCGGTACCTATTTGAGAAAATTAAATATATTGCGTATCACTATAGCCAATACGTAAACACCGATAAAGTTTTACATACTTTGTTATGTGTGTGTGTGTGTGTGTTATGTATTACCTATATAGACACAGTATCGCTAAAAAATTTCTTTTTTTTTTTTTTTCATCATTTTTCGCAACCACGTTGAAAAGTTTATTGCAATTAAACGCGTATAATTTGTTAGTATATTATTAATTTATTTTTGGAACGTCACTAATGAAAAAAATATTTATATTTATTATAGGAAATTTAATATGTTATTCATTAGTTTCTTGATATTTATTAGTTATTACTATATACATGTACGTTTAAAAATGAAATACTATATTTTTATATAATTCTAATGTGGCGCATGACGTTTTTAGAAATCCATTTTTCATATATTAACGTGTAAATAGCACACCGGAAATCGTTTGTTGGCTATTTTTTTTTTTAGGGCGATACAATAATATCCACAATAAACGTGTACTGCCGCGTATTTTTTTGTATCGGTCAATTTATTTCTGGCTCTAAAAAGAAAACTAATTAATTTCTGTACATATTATAATATGTACCACTTGAATTGTAGTGGTGATTATATATTATATATAAATTTTGGGTAATACTCAAGAGCAGGCGTCGGCAACCCGTGGCCCGCTGAGCAATATTGTTTATGGCCCCCAAACAAAGATGTTAAATTTAAAAAGAAATTATTTTATCAATATAAATGTATATTTATGGGTTTTCCTATAAAAGCAAATTTTTCTACTCGGAAACTTGTATTTTTTTTTATACTCATATTTACGTGTAAAATAATACTGATGTGAACTGATATTTTAAATTGAGTAATAATAAAATTATTAGTATTATTACATCATGTGTAATAGGTTGCCGACCCCTGCTCAAGAGTATGGGAACGGTACGGGGTTGAAAGATCACTATAATGTTTTCGTGCAGCGTAACAAAAAGTTGTTACGGCCGGCTGTAGTATGACTGAATGTGACACAAGTTCCCGCCCAACGGTACAATAATAATTATGTCGTTTCCACTTGACAGTGTTTTCGGTTACATTAAAATTGCATTACTCATGTAAATTATGCAATTAAAAAACAATGGTAATTATATAGTTTTAAGTTTGTATTGTGTTTCGAATAATGTATGGTACGCTCTGTTATACGGTGACACATGGCACATCTTACGCCGCGTAAAGTCCACAGAAGACAATATATTTAAATTCGAATACCCGGTTTGAATATTGTTTTCTTTCGTAAATAAATTATTTATAATAAAACGTGTATTGTCAATGACGGGCAAGTAGGTAAATGAAAAAAAAAAAAAATTTGACTCGTCAAGTTCAAAATGTTTTAATACTACAAAGCCAAATCACAATGATCGTACATTTTTAATTGCGTTTCTATGTATTTCGACAATTTAGTTGAAAAACTACTCAATAATAAAAAAAAAAAAAATTGTACTTTTTGTATAGCGATTTCGAGGTTCACCCTGCACGTCTGTGATTCGTATATTAATATTATGTACCGGATGTCTATATATATATAAGAGGTAGAATACTTTGGCCTGGCCATGTTCGGAGGAACCAAAATCCGTTTCTACGTGCAGTGATTGAATAAAATCCTGTTGGGAAAAGACCTTTGGGAAGATCAAGAATGCGCTGGGAAGATGTCGTAAAAAGAGCAGGACGGAAGCTCGGTTGTGAGACGGGATGGTCTTAAAGGTCCGATTAATCCAAAAAAAAAAGAAGATATCTATATAGGAAAAAAACAATTAAATGTACATAATATACTATAATAAGCACGTTCATCCGTGACTCTGGAAATTTTTTAATACGTATTTTTAAAAAACGTACGCTATTTCGATTCCATTTTCGTTCGAAATTGCGTTTTTATTTCCGAATAAATCCGAATTTAAACGATTCAGTAATAATTCTTTTCACGCTTTTTAAAAGAAATATTACGAGAAAGAAAAAGTATTGTACCGATTGAAATGCGATTTGGTATAGAGATTCCAAAAATACCCACCTACTTTCAACCGAGAAAAAATTCAGGTAAAAAAAAATATATATTGTCATCGGAAGGGGGTAATATGACACCATCATCTTGAGCACGCCCCTGCAGTGTACAACAAACGATGGCGGTTCAGAAAAATATATTTCTCGGGCTACACGGTGAAATCTCCGCATCCGTAATTCGCTTTGAAAATAGATTTTATACTCGTTTCGGCGTCAAGTCTGTGTAGACAGTAAATATAAAAGTTTTTTTTTTTTTTGTTAAATAAATCGAACGATTTATAAAAAATCGTCACTCGATCGCCGAACGCACGGTATTCAGATTAGGCAATTCCGTTGCAACAACGCGTTTAGGGTCAACCGCCGGTACGAGGCTGCAGGAGCAATATGTATAATATAATACATATTTAAAAAGGTAGCGAGCCGCGGGGTATTGTGGATATCACACTTAAGTGAATTACTTGGATAAAGATATTGGAGTTTTGTTTTTATTATAATTTGAAAGCAATGATAAATCATTGCATTCGATAAAACGATTCTGAGCGGAGCTTTGGCGTAATACACTATTTTTTGTACAAAATTTAAGTAATGTATGTCTGACGTTGTGTCCAAATTTCAAGTCAAAAAACTCAAAATTAATTGTTTTATTAATGAAAAACCTCAAAATGTATAAATAGCCTAAAATTGAATGAAACTTTTTGAAATTTTTTTTTGAAGTTGTATATAGTACAAAGACACAATTTTGTAGAAAATTTCAAGACAATAGAATGATTATTTTTGAAATTATAGCGAAAAACTATGTACGTGATATTGACGAAATCCCATTTTTAGCGGTTTTTCGGTAATTTATCGCGTCGCGTTGAAAAACTATATTGAGAAAATCGAAAAATGATCTCTTTAAAGTATCAACTACAAGCGAATTGCTGCCGGAAACAAACTGTGACCGAAGATGTCGGAAACACTCTTTCTGGTCGAAAATCTGTACGCAGGATAGAAAAAAAAATATATAAACATCATTGTAAAACCACTAGATCTCTCGCTCCGCTCAGAATCTAAAAAAAATATATATATATTATTACATAATATTTTTATATACGATTTTTCTCGAAAACTGTCGAGTCACGTTGCCACTATCCCGTTAGACTTATAACGACATGAATTCGAATAATTTTCATTGACCGCGAACTATAAAAAAAAAAAAACACACAGATTACTTAAAATTCGTACAGATACCTATCGCGTAATTGTTTTCACATATGTCTATAATTATTTTTCCAATCGCAATACGCGTATTAAAATACAACAATGACGTTAAGCGTCCGATACATTTAAAAAATAAAATTGTGCAAGAGCTAAAAACGCGTATTTATTCCAAACATTTCTATATACAATAAAACCCTGGCATTGGTGTGGTAATAAGAAGCGCGCTAAATACAAAATTAAAATGTTTTTCCTCGCCGGGGACAATCATTCGTTTTGAACTATATATACATATATATATACGTAGGTATGCTTACGAATATATACTACTAATAACGCGTAGCTTTAATGTTTTTTTTTTCTTTAGTAAAAAGAATGTAGTTACGATTCGAATTCCGGGTACGAGACTCTTATTGCAGTCAATAAAGGAGGAAAAAATGTACCGATATCAAAATGCAAAGTAACCCGAAGGGATCGCAAATTACATATTTCTTTTCTTTTTTTTTTTTTTCGTATAATTTTAGTACTAAAAAATTCTATAGCGATCGAAGCGTGAACCGAATTTAATTCCGAACGGAAACGATTTGAATTCGTTCGATCGATAATTTTTATTTCTTCGTAACATTCAAAATTACACGTGCGGTTATTGAACTTGAAATATTCAAAATAAAAAAAAAAAAAAAAATATGTAATTTCATATTATATCGGGGGAAAAAAATTTCTTTTAATTTTAGGCTGTTTATAACGCTTATATAGGTTTTCAAGTATTCAATCCGTAAAAGAGGTAATTTTTTTGTTTTAAGGCTTATACGTTTATTACAATGTCAGAAGTACGTTACTTCAATTATATTAAAAAAAAAAAATATATTGAAAATCGTTAGTCATAATTTTTTTTTTTTATATAAACATTTCAAGTTTTTCGACAAAGTGTATTTTTTTTTTTTTTTGTGGAAATTTACGTTTGTTCAAAACTGTAGAATCTTGAAATTTTTACCAAATACGTAAGTATTTGTACAATATTAACGAAAACAATTTTTTTTTTTTTTGAAATTTTGGGCTCATTTGAACAGTTATAGTTTTTGAGTTACTTTTATTCATAAAAGAGGTTAGTTTTGGTTTTACGACATAGGCTCTTTGAGTTTATCGACAAAGCGCGTATTATTTTGGACGGAAAATGACAATAATTGAAATTAAACGTTCCTATAGCTACCTGCGTTATATTATAAAATGATGTACTGTAAGGGGTTAATCGTAAATTATGTACTCTTATATTATACACACTGTGTTATTAATAATGAATAATATATTACACCCCGGACCTCCGCTCATAATCGTTTTACCGAATGATGCGCAATGATTTATCGCGTAGTCGCTTTTAAATTCATATATAGTGTAATAAAAAAAGTCTCTAAAATCTTTATCCGAGAGTAATTCACTTATAAACGACATGCACGACACTCCGCGGCTCGCTATATTTTTTAAACCTTAAAACCAACAACTACCTCTGAATATTATGAATTGAATATAGCTCAAAATCCATAATTGTTATAAATATAGTCCGAAATCGAAAGATATTTTTTTTTTTGTAAAAAATGTATTTCGTGAAAACAGTGTAGATGAGTAATGTGTTTGGTGAATATTTCAAGTTTCGAAATCACGATAGTTTTCAATTTTCTGAAAAAAATCATTGAGAAAATCGAAAAACGACCAGTTTATGTTGGCTCTTATGGCAAATCCACTAAGGTCAGTGCAGATCGAACAAACGTCGAACGCGTGTTAACAACGTGATAATATATCTGTTGAAAATTATATATGTAAAAAAACTCTCGTTCGACGATGTTTTGGACACTTTTGCACCGAGCAAAGCCATAACAAAAAAGTGTTTTACATAAATTATTATTTTGCGTATTCGGTATATTATTATTTTGTTATTATTTATTTTAATAAATATTAGACGTTATTCATAGGCGGATCTACGGGGTGTGCCCTAGGCACACCCTAAAGTAAAAAAAAAAATATATATTATACAGTAGGTTATAGTATTGGTTAGTAAACAAGTGTTGGATACTTCAAATATTTTGACTTTAGTGTATGGAAGAAGATTATGAGCTAAAAATAACGCATAAAACGGGTGAATCTGTTTAAAGCCTCACCTCTGTATTATAAAAAAATAACTACAAAAAAGGCCGGGCACACTCAAACGTAAAACTCTAGGTTCGCCCATGACGTTATTGTTTAGCACGCATTATCGTTGTAACGTGCCTACTTAATTTCTGACTTGAAAATATTGAAAAATATATATATATATTTATAGTATACATTTGTACGAGTTTTTTTTTTTAATCGATTTCTCTTCCTAAACTTTTTTTGTTTTGTTGCATCATGTATACGTTATACCGGAAAAGATGATCATTTAGGAATTGTCATCATTCCGTAGTCATTGTTGACAATCACTGATGACGTTGGGAATTGTTGAATATTTCGTATCTACGCATTTCCGTATTATTTTAGGCAGTGTTGTAAATTGACACGGCTGATCGAACAGACTATAATATATAGTTAATCTCAACTCGGTTTTATGTTATCGACTTCTCGATATTTATTTTCATTGCCCATAATAATTGCAGATTATTGTATGTCGAACTCTGCAGTGTATCGTATCGTAACAGTCTGTAATATAAAGACAGATGCAACTGTAAAACACAATGACGTATAAAACTAATGTAGATGCGCTTGTCGCGCCTCCACAAAATTATACAACTCTAAGTGCCATATAGTAGTTTACCTTGCTGCAATAAATAATTATTAATTTATTTAATATTTTAATATTAATGCAATATTTAGCATTATCGCTTTCTTTTTTTTCAGGGACTAACGTCAATTAGGTATATACTAGTCATTTATGACGATTCATCGCTAAATCAGGCGTCGTCTGATTATCATATTTTCCGGTAACATAATATATACATATAAACGTATATACATGTAAAGAAAATTTCGTTTTTAAAATTAGGGACCTCCTCCCTCCCCAGATTGAGTTAGCCGAGGACCATTTATTTTGTTTTTTCATTAATCCGCGGCTCCGGTTTACCCTTACCGAACGCCGCCCGCCGTTCGACGTGCCCGTCCGTCCGTCCGTCCGTCCGTCCCGACCGGTGTCGCGCCCAAGCGGCCGGTCTCTCCGCGGCGAACGGCGGCGTCGCTGGACGTCGACCGGCGCGGCGAGCACGGGGGCCAGTGCCGCGCCGTCGACGTTCCCGTCCGTTTGTGAGTCGGTTCGATCGTTGCGCGTCCGTAGGTAGGTACTCGTATACGAAAAACCGTTTCGTTCGATTCTCGACGCGTACCACCCGCTCCGCAGAAAGCGAGTAAATCTGATATACTAAAATTCTCGTCTAAATAAATAAATAAATAATAATATCGCGAAAATATTGTCCGTTCGACCGCGGTCGTGTGCGCCAGTCCGACGAAACTCGGGATATCAGTCGAAAAACGGAAAAAAAAACTTCCGCCGAATACAACCGCGATGACGACCGTTTCCTACGGATCATTACAGCCGGCTCGCGCCGTAATCGCTGCTCTGCTGCTGCTGCTGTACGTATCGGCGGCGGCGGCGGCGGCGATGCGCCAGGACACGGTCGCCGCCGACGAGGACCTGATGAAAGCTTCGCCGCTCACCGTGGCCCAGTGTCGCGCCGGTTGTTTGCACAAGGTATGTATTATAAAAAGCGCCGTGTCCGCTTTGCTTAGACAACACGGGTTCTCTGGATCGAGCGTAGCTTCTAACTGGACGTTCGAAGGATTCAGGATGTGTTGTAGAACGAAAAAGAAATCATTTATGATTAAATGATTTAAAAGTTTAAAGGCCGATTTTCGAGAAAAAGGAGTTTTTGATAGTCGAGCTATTTCGAAATGTTTTCAATGCGAGAGAAATGAGATATAATAAAACAGCGCATATCTCTCGTATGTATATATATATAATATACACGCGTGTGTGTATTGCTAGCGGATTTCGTATTGGCACTGCGAACTTTTATCGGGAGGAGGGGAAAACAATTCCGGAAGGAAAAAACAATTTTTTTTTTTTTGTATAAGAATGAAACGAATTAAATAATTTAATTTTAATATCTAATTTTTAAAATTAAAATTTCTTTCGCGAAAGAAACGGACGGAAAGGTCCGTACGAGGAGAACGCCTGATAATAATTATTAGGACTTTGCCCGTCGTCGTCGTCGTCGTTCGCGTTGTTACACGATAACGGAAGGAAATCGAAATTCGACATTGAAATATTGAACGTTTTATACGTTGGAAGTAAAGTGTGCGAAACTGGGAGACATTTACCCGTTTGACTCGGACTTTAAAAAAAAAAAAACACCAGTTTATTTAAAAATATTAGACACGTCTCGGTATAGAGACCTCGCAATAACACCTCGGGCTTTTATAATTCTTCGAATTTCACGCGTTATTATTTTCGAAAAACAAAACTTTTACCCGAAAACTGCGGAGAAAATCGAAAAACAAAATGAGCGTATCCCCAGTGGAGTGGCGAGTCGTTTTTTTTCTGGATTCCCGCGGACAAATATACGCATTGCATTCTGTTGTAGACCGCACCTTTAGTTGGAGATTAAGAGCTGACGAGAACGCTTTCTTCAGGATTCTTTTAGAGCTCACCGGGAAAAAATTCAAGTCAAAGCCACCGGCATTTTTCAGCCGTTTTAAGATACTTACTTACGTTTACTTACACGTGTAAATATGATCTGTAGACCCGGTTCGCCGAAACTATTAATATTTAGTATATTTACAGAAAAAAAAAAAAATCGTTCCGTTTTGGCGACCGATTATAATGATTTAGTTGGCATACGTAAAATAATGTTTTTATTGAAAAAAAAAAAAATTAACAAGTTTTGTGATTCGGTCACGTTTTGATGTCGAACATGTAGGGTTATTTTGAGGTTTTCTGAATAGCGCGAAAAATGTCTTTTCCGTCTTATATAATATACAGAGTAATACGTGTGATTTTTAGAGGTTTTTTTTTTTGTTAAAATATAAACTCTTCTTTATCACGAGAATTTCCTTAGTTAATATATGCGCTCGCGTTGAACATTATACGTATAGTGTTTTATAACAGTAGCTTATAAAAAAATAATACATTTTTTTTTTCACTTTTCTTTTGAATTTATTCGCGTATATACGATATAAAATGACTTCGAGTTTCGATTAAAAACCGTCGTATAATTTCTGCAATTTCAATTCCATCGAGTAATATGAAAATATAAAAAAAAAAGTGTCTTTTTTCCGCGATTCAAATTAAACTTGTATTTAATTTGGAATTTGTTGGTTTCTTTTTAGTGACTGTTGCACGTCATAATAACGTGACGGACGTGGATTTTTTTTTTTTTTTTATATATTTAAAACGCGTATTAATTATTCCAGTACGCGACAACGACACGTTTTATAATATAGTTCAAAAAGAGCGTATTAAATACGAAATTTATTATGAGATATTATTATTTTTTTGTGTTTTTTTTTTTTATTCGTCGAGAATTAATACTGACGGCGCAAGAGGATAATATATAATCCGACGTGATGCCTTCGCGACGACGATACGAGGTATTTTCGAATTCTTATAACGCGTTCTCGTCCGCGCGAGCGTTTTTATATTATTCGAACGTTTCTCCGTTCGAACACCTCTGGAAACGCGCCTAATCGCTGGTATAAAATAAAAAAAAATTTTCACGTTTAATCGATACGCGTTATTATTATTATTATTATTATTATTATTATTATTATTATTATGTACACTGTGCGCGACAATATTCGAATGATTTTTAGGTATTTAAAACGTTTCGGACGTGAGCACAATGTGAAAGACAGTGTTTTTCTCTCGCGACATTTCCTCAATTATTTCGATCGTCGCGAGTCTGCGCAGGACGCGTGCTCTTCACGACTCTTAATCGCTCTGATATAATGTTTTTTTTTTTATAATCTGTTCTATGACGCATTGCACGCGTACGGATTGGTATTCGGAAAATTTCGTTTGAACGAAACGTTCACTGTGCGGCCTATACAACGTCTCGACTATACAGAGACTGCGATTCAGCGTTAAATTTTTTTTCGGTAAAAAACACAACGCCGATACATAGAATATGGTAAAAGATTGATTAAAAAAAAAAAAAACGTCCACAATAAAATAACTTCACCGTGGGAGGACGCGCGTTATGAATTATTATATATATAAAAAAAATTTGATTCAGTACAGTATAGCGTTTATTATACAGTAGCAGTAACAGTTATACACAGTTACGAGCAAAGATCTCAATCTCTTGTTTTCTCTAGTGTATGACACCTATTGTAGTATAAGCGCGTGGTTGGTGTGTCCTGCAAGTCCGGGGATTAAGACCTCTGGGGACCCAGAAACCGGTACTCGTTTGTGTTTTCGACGGGGAAAAAACTTAACAGAAATTACATTTATTATGCTCTTATTTCATTACGGACGTTTCTTTAAACACAAAGTAAAACGAATTAAAATGTTACTCGAAAATAAATATTAATTACGTAGCAATATACTCTCGTATATAGTATGATTAAATACACGACATACATTATACGTTTTCACGAGAAAATATACAGTCTTGAAATAGTTTTATACTGAAAAAAGAAGAAAAAAAAGTACTTCTCTTGATTTTAAGCTAAGGACACTATGGGAGTCTCGGGAACGTGGCTCTTCCTGCAATCTCTTCTATTAAATGCGGTCATATATTGGACAAAAAAATAATAGCGTTTAATGAGGGGCCATCGAGGTGGGTTTTTTAGCTTATCCTCGAAGAGTTTATTATATTGTAATAAATATATAATAATAATAAAAAATATATAATATTTGTTATGTGTATAATACACATATTTTCGGTCGATTATTATCGAATATATATTTTTTTTTATCCCCTTTGAAACTCTAACTTTTCGATTGTAAAACGCGTATTTTACAATAAGCTCTTTCTACGACTGTATACAGTAAACTCGTTTACTGCAAATATAATATTATAATATTTTGTTCGCGAGCGTATTTTTTCGAAAACGTCATAATAATTACGTCTGTCGTCGTCGTCAATGAAATGTCGCGTATAAAATGAAAATATATATAAAAAAGAAATCAATAATATTATTATTAAACATCGTCGTCGTTAACCAGCGTCATATTTCGTTATAACGTTTAAATTTCGTTTTGATTGTAATAATTGAAAAAAAAAAATGTATAAACTTATTATATATTTTGTTGAGAATGTAATAACAAAAAAAAAAAAAAAGTAAATAAATAAATATATGTAAATATAATTAAAACTATTATGCGCATAGTCATTCTTAAATGAAAATGTTCTAATTGGATTCGGGGAATGGAAGTGAACACTTCGTGCAGTGAAACAGCGCGCATTTAATAATAATTTATGTATTTTTCTTCTTGTAAAAACAATTTTGAAATTGATATATATTATATATATATAATTTACGTTACAATCGCTTTGTATGTATTATCTATATATAAATGCGGTAGTAACCCGTAAATATTATATTGATGCAACTATAATTGATTTGATTAACGTATAAAGAACTCGAGTGTAGTCGTTTGAAAAAAAAAAACGGTTTAAATATCAATTTTAAAACTATATGTATACATGTATAATAATATATTACGGATATTTTATTTTATTGTCTCAAATTCTCTGCGCAATTTCTCATCATAAGACGATAAAATTTTCAAAATTAATTTTATTATATTTTCTCGGCGTGTTTTCAACGGTAGTACAATATTTGTAATAAGTACTGTAAAAAGCTTCAACGTCAAAGGTTATCAGCCCGTTTTAAATGAAAGAAAAAAGTATATCAGATTAAGCTTAAGAGCGTATACATTGTGTTTGTCAAGTACATTAATTTTGTGGAAGAATTTACGAAACGGTTTGGAGTTTTCTTTTCATCGGGAGCTTGATGTAATGAGTATTGTTACGAGGTTTTCACTGGCATCAGTAAATCTCGGACCTTTGATCGTTATGCGTTGGATTGATGGATCAACTCCGCGTCTGTCGCGCGTTCGTTTCGGTCCTTTGTCGTTGAGATAAAAATTGTGATTTTTGTGACCGTGTTGTGTTAATATAATACTACTGTTGCCTGGTCGCCTGCAGACAAAGAAGCCCGCAGGAGTCGATTGAATGAAGAAATTTTTGTTTTCTCTTCGTCTAAATACCGAAAAGTTAGTGAATTATAGTTATCCTACCTGATTCGATAAATTTACAATGTATACGCTGTTGCACTTTTCGTATATAATTTCGGACGGCGCGCGCTGGTCTCGACGACCACGACGAAATCTCGTTCCACGATCGTATATTATTATAAAATATATTATACGGAGTATTAATGAGATGTGCTTCCGACCGACCGTTGGCACCCAATGAAAATTACACCTCCGACCAGTTGACACCTACGCGCGCAGAATCCGTGGAAAAAAAAGAGCAGCGGCTCCTCCGGCGTTTTTTTTCTTCATATTTTTCACCGTTGTGTCGTTGAATTCCTCCGTCGTTGTTCATTTATTTTTCTCGCCATTTCCCTTGTCTCTCGCTGGACCATAATTAACGCTCCTCGTCGTCTGATCTCGCGTTTCCCATACCCGCGGTCGCTCATCAGCCAGCCTGCGTGTGCGTATATATGTATGTATAATATGAGACGCGCGCACCTAATGGATTACGCGGGAGTCGTCTTGTGACCACGCGCGTCTCAGTCGTCGTCGCCAGTTAACCGGGTAATGAATCAATTTACATGCACAATGAACCGTTTCGAAATTCCTAAAATACTCTCGTTGTGCCCACGCGATTCTTTTTTCCCCTCACCATATACGTGTTTTGTTTTTCTCCCGTCCGACGACGTGATCGACGACCACCGATCGTCCAGAATTGAGTTTGTCTATCGCGCGTTTTTTTACTTCAGTTCTTACGAAATCTGTCGGAATTGTTTTGAATTTTAACAATAAGCACCAACGAGGTTAGGTTAAGAGCAGGGCCGGGCCTAGGTCCTGGAAAAGTGGCGCCTGCCAAGGGCGCAACATACCGAGTTGGCGGAGGAGCGCAAAATTTGATATATTTATTTATGCATTTAGCAATTTTTGTTTAAGAAATATGTAATTTTACTTTTTAAGTGATCATTTAATCGTACAACTTTCATTATCAAGGCTTAACATTTTTAGACATAATGAGTAACATTTTTTGAGGAGGGGAGGGGCGCAAAATTGTTATCTTGTCAGGAGCGCTACTGTCGCTCGACTCGGCCCTGGTTAAGAGGACAGGAGACGCTCGAGACAACTGCGAGGCTCCTGTGAAGGGAAGAGCTGCAGACAGTCTCTCTAATCCAGTTGTTACCGACTCAACTCGAATCGCGGACCACTACTCGATATTATACCCTGTCGCCTAATATATTATTGAATAATGACTGTAGGGAATAGGTAATTGAAATAAGCAATACTGCGGTAAATATCGAGGAAAAATATTAAAAACTTTTAAGGTATTCATATTGACATATGCAGACTAATTTAGTAAAACATTCAATTCACCAGGTACCTGTACTTAATCAATGTGACTATACTATTGGCTCGTACTTCTATGACCAGTTGTGTCATTCTTAGAATGACGCTGTTGCTTAAAGCGAACCGCGCATATATATATAACGAATTTCACTCGCTACGATTGTTAAGTACAACGGGACATTGTTTAATTTTAAAGTCAATATTATTTTTAAAATTAAAAATTGATGTAAATTAAAAAAAGGATTTTGACACTACGGACCACTTGAGATAAGTCCAGGGACCATGGGTGGTCCCCGGACCACTACCAGTTGGGAACCGCTGGTGTAATCTAACAGTCTGGAACACCGCCGGGATCGCGTTTTAAATACGCGTGTGTGAAGAGACGTCTTTGATTCGGGTTGGATCAGAGTGAAAGCGTTTGCAATGTCGGAATGAGGAGATTATAAAAAAAAAAATAAAATATTATATCGCGAGTATTTATTATTATTTTTTTTTTTATGCAAAACGCGTATATTCCTCGCGTACGATTCGGACGTTTTAAAACTTTTTCCTCCAGACGTTATAACGATTCCCCGACCCCGTATCGGCGTATCGCGGCGTTGGATATTTTATTAACACGGCTGAATTTCGGTTTTGTACGTTTCTCCGTTTAACGCGTACCCTATAACCGTCAAAACGGACGTTATAAATAATAATTGGAAGAAAGAAAACCGATTGACGCGGTAATATGGAGCAATACATTATATAAATGCGTTGTTCTGCGTTCGTCTATAATAATAATAATAATAATCGGACACGAGGCGGAATTCAAAAAAAAAAAAAAAAAAGCTTAAGGTGATTTTCGATATTATAATAAATTATTCCGTCAAAAAAATGTTACCAGAAAATAATAATAAAACAAAAATCTCCGAGATGCCCAGAATTTTTTTACTTATTATTATACACATACTCGTTTCGGACCCAATAATTTCGTTACGAAAACGTATATAACCGTGTATCCCCGCGATGGGAACCCACGCCGGCGGAATACCGTTTTCGTGCAGTGGACACAATAATATAGTGTAGTACAGCGAACGAACGGTAATAAATCAGTTTTGTTTTTTTTTTTCATCTTCTTCTTCTACTACTCTCCCGCCCCGGTACGTGTTACGACGACAGGGTGGGGGAAACATTTTTTATTTATTTATTTATATTTTTTTCTATATACGAGCGCGTCAAAATTTGATTAACGTTTATCGGAGATAATGATACGACGCGCGCGCGCTGGCTCGCTCGCTCGCTCGCCAATAAATTACCGAACGCGGTGGTTTTTTTTTTTTCTAGTTTTTTACGACCCGACGAGGATTATGACGGGTTTTGGTTCGGGGGGGGCACGCGCTATAATAATCTTTATAGTAACGTTTTACCGATCGCGCTCGTCTCTTGTACTCTCAGTGTATATATATAAAAAAAAAAACGTTATTGCGGAATCTGCAAACGGAACCGGCGTGTACGAGGAGGTCCTCCGAAGCCTTGTAGTAAACGACGAATCGCCCGTTCTCGAGCCCTGCGGTCCGCGCTCGATCTTGCCACAAGAGATCGTCGACAAAGATCGCCGAGTGGCTTTTGGAAACGTAACCGTCGTCGTCGGTGCCGGAGAACGGGCGTTCTCCGTCGCACTCTTGACAGGGCCCGTTCGAACGTAGGGTTGCCAACCGTCCTACGTTGGACAGGACAGTAGTCCTACATTTATTTGATTTGTCTTACGTCTAAAAACGCTTTAAACTCTATGTAGGACAATCCTACGTTTCAATACATAGACCTAATAATTTGAGGTCTATGAAAAAATAGCTTTAAAAAATTGCCAAAAAATGCCACGGCCTGCAGCGGAAGAGGGAAGGTCCGGGATTCAATTAGCAAATTAGTAAAAGGGTTGATGATTGTTTTTTTGCATCCCAGCAGTCAGGGTTTGCCGGCACTGTCCTGCATTTTACATTTTAACAGTTGGCAACCCTAGTCGAACGGGGACTGGAGTTTATTTTTTTTTCCTCCGCTCAAAACGTCCCGCCGCGGAATATCCTCGGACGTGGAGGATTCTTCTGTTCGCTTAGAGTCGAGCGAGACTAAAAAAAAAAAAAAAGGAGGTGTTCATATAATATTTAATAAGACGAAACACCAATACGCACGAAATGAAAACGTTAAACCGCTCGTCTATATTATAAATCGATTTTTATAATTGTGGCGAAACGCTAAAACGTCCGACTCAAAATGCAGCGCGCTTCCGAAACGTTACACTCCAGGAAAATTACCGATTTCCTCATCCTTCACGCAGACTGGCGTTTAAAAACCGTATACGAGAATAGAGGCGATAGACGTTCACACCTTAATACTCTTTCACTCGCCCTAATCCTCTCTAATTCTAAACCTGGCGAATGCATTTATTCCCGGCGACCCTCCGAAGCGTTTCATTCGGTGTCCGAGACCTACTAATCCGGAGTTATCAAAAAAAATTTGTATTCGTATAAGAACGCTTATAAAAAAAAGAACAAAAAAATTCCCGACGTTTTTTTCGTTTTTCCTTCTCGCGCGCTCTTTTGTATCGTCGACAGAACTCTGCGGAAAGAATTCTCGTCCGTTCGTCAGCAGCATCCGTTTTCGGACCTAACTGCTGCAGCTGTAGTCATTGTATATAGTATCGGTGTTATCGTATAACAGTGGCGGATCGAAGAGTCGATTTTTTTGGGGGGAAATTATTTTCAAAAGTTGTTCCGCAAATTCGTTGATTTAAAAATCTTAGTTACACCTTTATGGTATTACTATTGTATTGTATTGATATCGCCACGGAGTGATAGCGAAAAAAATTGATAGAAAGTATACGAAATTCCTTTACTAATAAGGGGATGACATATTTTTTTTTTAAATTTTTTTTCAAGGAAGGAAATCGCCAGGTAAATCAATGTCTTATCGGCCATTTAGTTGTTAAGATTTTTTGGGTTTGTCGGTAAAATACAGAAAAATCGATAATTCTACTTTTTTTTTTTTTTGGGGGGGGGAAACGTCTCCCATTTCCCCTCCCCCCGTAGATCCGCCCATGCATATAACGAAATCGCGTTTCGTCGTGCGCGTAACACGATAACGAATATTTATCCTCCTTGGCAGGAAAATGAAAACTCCGCGAAAAAACTGAAATATTTTAATATAATATATAATATTATTATATTGTAGACAACCGTAACCACGGTATTACAATACCGGACCGCATGTGTGTGTGTGTGTGTGTGTGTTTCGTCGGTAAATTGAATATTTCGTGTGCGCCGTGCGGCGGCGGCGGCGGCGGCGACACAACCAGTAGGTGGTACGCTGCACACGCTCGCGCCGCCGCCGCCCGTGTACAACCGGTGCAGTGCGCCGGGGCGCGATACAACAATCCGTATAATAAATACGCGCGGTCTTGTGCGAGCAAACACCGGCAGCCATGTTTCGCTTCTTTTCTCTTATCACGTCCGGATCGCCAGCTCCGTTGACCTCGTGTAATACACACGCGTACCTTTAGAGACAATACCACTACTGCTGTACCGGTCGGGAGTACGCATTTTTTCGGCTCTTTCGCGCTCGTAATTTATGTTTTATTCGAGCTGGACGCTTTTTATCCCGTTTTTTTTTTTTTTATACAATGGGTCATACGTTTATTATTTTATTTATTTTTTTTACTACGAAAAACAATCGTGTAACGATGATTTCATGACATATTTGCGATGATCGTGTTGTGTGTAGAAAAATAGAGTCGTCTTTCTGAATTTTTTTTTTTTTACGTTTTTTTTTTCCGTGTGTATATTGTAACTAATATTCAGACTTGGGTGAAAAATTGTTTAAAAGTATTTGGAATACTTCGGGAAAAAAAATATTCGGAATACGTATTCGTGACAATATTAGTGTTTTCTAAATATTTCGCATACTTCGCAAAAATACTTTTAGAATACCTACTTTTTTTTTTTTTTTACTAGTTTTCAGTAATACGAATATCAAATATATTTATTTTTTTAATTCTGTGTTTATAAATTGACACAATAACTAATAAGTAAATTAATAATACCAATTAGGTATAAATAGTATAACAATGATAACATTGATAAAAATAATTGACGTTGTTTTAAATATATACTGCTGCTAGTTGCTGCTCATATATCATAATTAAGTTTTTTTTATATTCAAATAACTATTTTTATGTAGATGCAATTTAAAATAAAAAAATCCTTAAAAGTATTCGGAATACTTTTAAAAATTATTTAAAACACTGTATTCAGAACACTTTCAAAAAAGTATTCGGAATACAGTGTTCCGAATACTGTATTCGGATAACTACCCAAGTCTGTTAATCTTACAGAATCAGAGGTGACGTTGACGTTAGAGAAAGTTTAAAATCCTTTTTTTTTAAACAATTTTCAAATCGAGATTTCCTGTGCGAGATCTCTGTGATTTTTCGCTCGACTCCTGGTCCGTTCCCGCGGACAATCTTTACGCAAGAAAAACGATACGAGTCGGAATTAAATAATATAATAATAATAAAAAAAAAACGAGAAGTTTTTTCAAGTCGCGGAAGAATTATTATCTGACGTCGAAAAGAAAATAATATATTATCGAGAAAAAAAAAGAAAACATTTTTAACATCTCCGAGATCCGCGCGTTGAAACGGAATGCGGAAGCTGGTGCGTTATATACAGGTATAACGAGATGGCGATATCGTTGATGTTTCAGGCGTGCGTGTTATGGGGACGTTTTGGAATATTTCGCCGGGACAGAGAAGCTTTATTGACTAGATGCGTTTTATGCTTACACATAAGACGGGTATGAGATTTTCGCGGTTTATTTAACCGAAAGTATTTTTTAGATCTTTGCAGCGTGCGGATTTCCAACGTTTATTAGAACGGTGATTTTTTATTATATTATGATGTACCTCGCGTTGATCGGAAAATTTGGAATTCGGCTCGTTTAGCCCGTAAGTCGTACACGATTTAACAACACTTACTTATTATTACACGCGTACATCTGATTAGAAGAGGAACTAAAATATACCTATAACGCCTGTGTAGTAGTGTTCGATCGGTTTTTTTCTTTGAGAATCAGAAAATATCGTTTAAGGTCACTTAATGTACGGAACAGTTAAATATAATGTGTTTGAATTTGCGTACGAATATAATAAAAAAAAAACGTAGTCGATTGCGCGAAATAGTATTACGAAGAATAAAGAAATGTTTGGGGGGTTGTATTCGTTTCATTTACCACAGCTGGTTTCGTCGACAAAATCAGGTATTAAACGAAAAATACGACAGAACAAAAAAAAATTAAAAATTAAAATATTAACCGAAGTACATTGGGAAAAATTACGAATATTACAATAAAATGACACTTACTGTTTTTATTGATTATGTTTTCAAATGCGCGTTTATTCGGGGATAATATACGACGTGTGGAGAAAAAATAAAAAAATTGCACCGTTTGTACACTACCGTGACACTTATTTATTTATTTTTTTTATTCATACAAATGTACTCGTAGTGTGGTATCTGATGATAATACGCGTTTTTTGAAAAAAAAAAAAAAGAACGTCTCATATTATATATTATAACACGAATATGTAGAGATCTCGCGTAGAATTTATTTTAATTCCGTTGGATACGAATACAAAACGTTCTGGAGCGAATATCGTTTTTATAACGTATAAAATATTACGACCACCGGTTTGTGCCGACGTTTCGTCGCGTTATAAGTCATATTTTTTTATTTTTTTATTTATTTTTTTTTTGGAATTACTCTTTTACACCGCGATTTTCGTACAATAAAATTCTATACGTTTTACCGGTCTCGATCGGTATCGCGTTTTTACGAGTCCATTGTTTTCGTGTACACGCGTAAATTTATCATTTTTCGGTCTCCGTCGTCGTTGTGCCTTAAACTTATTATTGCGAAGCCACGGAATATATTGTAATAATAATTGTACAAAATATATAGTTCGCGAACGAGTATAATGTTATTTTATTCGATTGTCGTCAAGCGCGTGTACATTGTACATCGCGCGTCGAATATTCAGCCGGCTGGGAAAACTTTTTTTTTTTTAATGCTATTTCAACACGAAAACCGTATATCGCGGACACCATAAAACGATATTACACTGCGTATTCGAACGAAAACGCTATATAATATATTATAATAATATATATATATACAATTTTTATATATATAAATATATACCGGCTACGCGTACACCGTATTAAATATTTAAACGGTTTTGTTGGCGCGCGCGCGTGCAGTATATTTTCAAAGACCGCCATTGACGAGTTAAAGAGTCGGGTGATTTATTGTTTTTCACAGAGTCATAGTTTTTTTTTTTTTTTTATTATAACGTGGAATTCACCAGTCGTTATCGAAAATCGTATAGTTATTTTGCGAAAACTATTAATAATAACTTTTTTCAAACACACTTTAATATTGGTATCATATTATTCGAACATTTTCGTGTTATCAAACACTTAATAAATTTTAGATTCCTTTGTTCTGTCGAAAATCGGCGATTTGAATGTCGTCGTTCGAAGTCTTTCCTCTCTTTCTCTTTCCTTACTGCGGAAGCGTCGGGCACTCCAATACACGACTCGCAATCCGCATCGGTGGTCTGCAGCCTCCGTTTACACGGATTTTTTTCTTAGTCCTTCCCAATTGAGTGCCCGGTGGCATCCTGGCTGGAGGGATTCTTTCGGATGTTCCCGTATCGCATGCTTTTATCCCCGTCAGTGACTCGTACATGCAGCCACTAATTCACTAGTTCTGATTTACGGTTTTCTAGATTTTCTAGTCGACTATCAATTGTGCGTATAATTAACGTTCGTCACTCGTCTGCTTTTTTCTTTCCATCACTACGTGTTCGATCCCACTCAGAATCTGTATTTTTCCAAATGGCGCGGGCTTCAGACGTCCAGTTAACTCGATAAAATACTGTATAATATAGTTATTTACACGATAACATAACTCTAGTTATTATTTTCAGTTACGTTATTTTCTCTCATTCCCAGTTTTCAGAATTTAAGTACATTGTTTAATTAAATCGTTTCATTCGAGCAATCGGTCAGAGTCTGGATACTGCAGCGGATACACGCGGTCCACGTCCGGCCCTATACACACTGAAGCTGGTTCCGTATATAACATAATATCGGGGGGGATTCGTCCAAGTACAAATCATTTATATATTATGTAAGATACGATACGTTATTGGAGTTGGACGTGCGTCTAGGATGTGTTCGTGTGTACACGGGATACATACGGGAGTCTGACGTGTTTCGGACGTGAGCCGCGCGCATAATATCATATAATATATATTATATCGCGTGTGTGTATAGAGATAGATAGATAGACCAGACAGACACCGCGCGTTTATGTAGCACAATTTATACGTACGAGAAGGACTCGGGATTCTGCGTTTACGATTCCACATCACGGATTTCGACTCTTAATCATTCTCTGTGCAGCGACACGCGCATCGAAGTCGTGTGTGTGTGTGTGTGTGTGTGTGTATAAGTACTGTTCGGCGGCAGCACACCATCTGCACACTATATATATATATATATATATATATATTATAATATTCGTTTTGAAATAGTAGGTAGCATTAAAGAAGAAAAATTTATTAGAAAGAAAAAAAAAAATAAACGAATCGTGGCCGGCAGAGGTTTTAAATATGATGATAATAACGGCAGCAGTCCGATTTGTCTTCGTCTGACAGTTGCTGCCCTCCCGCGTGTATTGTATACGCGCACGCACATCTACATAAATGAGTTATGCGCGCTCGTCGTGTGCGTTATATCGCCTCCGAATGTTGTGTTTCCACGAGACTCTTCTTTCACCGTCCTGCGAAAGACGGATATTTCGAATTCGTTTCAGGATTTGTGTTCATAAGAAAAATGCCTCCCCGAAACGTAACGGGGTGGTTTTTTAAAATTCATAGGCTTGTCTAGAATCGTTTACCTGATATGGCCAAAAGACCCGGTTAAACACTAATACAATATTAACGCGTTAATTGTTCTTGTGCCTTTATATTCGTACAGGGTTTTACTTTGTTTTTCGTTTATTCGCTTCGGTTTACACACATCAAAATCAATGGACCGATTTTTTTATAGGTCTGGCCATTGCCGTATCATACAATACGGCGCACAAAATTTTTTTTTTTTTTAAGTATTTAAAACAGTCCTTTTGCTTATTTCAAGGGTTTTAAAAAAAAAATGTATAACAACTTTTGAATCAACAGCGAAAATCATGCGCTCTAATAATCGAAATTCGCCTCGCGAAAACCTAACACGCGATATACGAATCCATAGCTCGCGTCATAAGCTGTAATTTCGTCTGGAATTTTGTTGTTTTACCCATACGGTTTTCAGACCGACTAGATCTCCACGTTAAAATTAGAATTTTAATATATTGTTCGTTTCATTGCTACGCGTTTTTTTTATTCTATATTTCGTAATGGTAACGTTTAATCGCGTTCGTTTTATATGTTTTATAATGAACCATAAACGCGCTTGTATGAATATTATATACGAGTTAGTGATCATCTATACACTGGTGTAAGTGGTGGCTGAACGACTGTGAAACGTTCGTTATCAAAATGAAAATTCTCTGATCTATCGTCCGGACGTTCTTCTTAATACACTAATGATTGCGTTATAAATGTTTAAAAGCGATTATAATTATAGTGCAACTGCGTAATAATTACACGGGACGTGTAGGATCACAGAAAATTATAAACAGATTTATCCACCAGCACCCGCGGTAGTTATCATACGTCGGTTGTGGTTTTGAGTTATTATTATCCTGTACCGCTGGACTTTTTACTACACGGTATATTTATCGCGCGAATGGATAGTAATATGAATTTGAATTGAAACCAACCGATTGTTCAGGTGGTAATACGCCAATAATGTATTTCGTCAGTTCGAGTCGCGAATTTTTCGTTTTAGAGAGTTTTTTACGCGAAACGGGTTCGGAACGTACGTTAAAATAACCGGTCAGGACCGATCTAGAGACAGTCTCATTAAATTTTCACTCGAATCTTCATACACACACACACAAAGCGTGTATTTTTCTCCGGTCGGGACTTGACGACGAGTCTTCGGAGCTCCGAGAGGTGATTACTTGCAAAAAAAAAATTTTGCAATCTCGTCTTAGTAATATTTTTTTTTTATTCACTTTTTCTCGTTTATTTTTACTTTTCTACGACCTCACGACCCTCACTGAATGCTAAATGCCGCTAAAATACCTGCGTTCTGGATAGAGTACACTCCCCAAAACACTTCTGCAACATTTTCAATGATTCCGTAGCCGTAATTCCGTTTGAAACACAAAATGTCAAACAAACTCGTTGTTACATTTTTTTTTCCATAGTAAAAATCGCCAGACAAACTTTCCGCGCCGTAAAAACAAATGGCTGCCAAACACACTCTAATTGACGTATCCCCCTTAAACTTCACACTGATGTTAAAGAAGGTTGTATGAATTTCGGAAAAAATTTTTTTTTTTTACCCATTGTTGAGTATACACGCGCGCGGTTTAAATGGACCATTCCGGGTCAAATTCGAACACTAGTGTATAGTATACAACAAAAATGAAATACATATAATTTCCTCGTTTGTGTTGTGTATACACAGCGGAGATTAGGTCGCGATCGCGATACGGAATCTCGGGTTGGAGGCGGTATAGCCATCCGACTATAGCGCAGCGATGAAGGAATATTGTAGTGCTGTTGCGGGGGACGATTACGGAGGGGCAATTCGCTTTAACAAAGTGTGTATAATATCAGTCTGCCGAAGAATCCGCCTTTGTTGTGCGCGCGATGGTTGTCTTGTCAAGCGATGCGAAATATTCAAAGGTACGTATATAAAGAAAAAAGGAGCAGACGTCTGCGGACGACACCGCGGCTCCCCGGTTTTTCAGCGGCTCTTTGCCCCGCGGTCGACAACGGCGCGGCGGAAACGGGGAAATTCTATACCCCCGTTTCCTTCTCTCACAAAAAAAACCCTTTACATCCGCCGGTCTCATTAACATCATTATCGTTCGACTACGGTATTTATTATTATTTGTCGCGAGTGTCATTAATGGATCACTTCTCAAATCCAACTTTCATGTAAATATGTATTTATTTTATCTCTTCTAATGGTTGTATAAATAAATATGTATGTATCATTCATTAAGCAAATATACGTCTTATTGTGCCCTTATAAGCATAGATTGTATGTTGCAAATAAAAAGAAAAAAAAATTATTATTATTGTTATCAGGGCAGAAGACTAGTGTGGCAATTCGCGCGTTTCGTTTTAACCGCGAAGCTATTTTATTTCGCGTGTAAACACGTGTTTTTCTTTCTGACCAACTATATATAGTATTTCTTAAGAATCTCAATTGCTTACAGTATTAGTACTTAAACGGAAAAAAATAAATGTTTCTTTTTACCCGTTTGTTGGTATATTCGCGACATTTTAATCGTTTGTCCGACGTCAGAAGCCTGCGTGGTCGGAATGATTACTAAATTCAGGCCGGGAGATTAAATTTCGTCCTGGCTCGTCCCCCCATCAATCATTTCCAATAGCACACACACACACACAAAGAAAATATTACATTTCTAATATATTATATAACTAATACTCATAAATTATTTAAGACACTTTTGTACGAAAATTTATAATAAATTCTACAAAACGTAACGTAGAATCACGTGCCTGTAATTTTTTTTTTTAATGCGCGGGACATGTCCACGACATTTTGCATTTGAATATTACAATAATATTGTACTTTCGATTTCTTCTTGGACGCAGTTTTTCTTCCGAATCGTACGTATTGTGTTGGACGCAAACGTTTTTTTTTTGTTTTATTTTCGGAAAATTTGTTTTTTTCTTCTAAACGCGCGTGGATTTTTTCTTCCAGCCATCATCCCCCCTCGGTCACAGTCCCGCGCCCTAATTATTATTCGACGACAATCGAGAATCCGTTTGTTGTTATTCTTTATAACACGAGATATCTATTCGTTATTGGAAATACAATGGCGCCTCGGCGTGTACGTATAATGGTTTACATAATATTATGTATATTGTGTTTTTGAACGCGCCGCGTACCGCCGGATTTTTATTTTTACATTTGTACCAACGTGCAGGTAACAATGACAAACAATAAACCGATAGTGTTTTTTTTTTTCCTCCATAAGCGCGGGCCGAATTGGTTTCAACTATGACCCGGCATTGTGTCCCGTAACGGGTATACGTTCCTCCTCCTCCTCCTCCTCCTATCGCCCCCTTTTGTCGTCAAACAAAATATTACGTCGTCAGTTTTCTTCGGTTTTTTTCCCTCCTCGTCCCGTCGTCGTTGTAATTAGATCTCGTTGACTCGGCGGTGTATACGCGCACGGCGGAATCCTCTTCTCGGGGCGCTCTCCTCCTTTTCTTCCTCCGCCACCACTCGCCTTTTGTCCTGTCACCGGCAAAAAAAAAAAGTTCCATTGTCTCTCCTCCCCGCCTGCCTATAACCCTTTCTCCTCTGCGCGCTCGTTATCACTCCATCGGCCGCAGCCCGATTGTGTGCACACGACGCGCGGTGTATATAAACACTATTGTGTCGTCGTCGTCGTCGTCGTCGTACAAAACGCTACTCCCACCCACGCCGGTGCAGAGTAAACCAAAGAGAATTTTCTCTTTTCGCCTTCGACTAGGTCAGAGTCGGATTTCAAAAGCTAATCTAGCGACATAAACGCGTCGTCGTACGGCAGGTAGTACGTTTTCCACCGTCGTCGTCATGTATGTACGCACTGCACCTGCAGGTAATACTATACCTGTAGGTACTACATCGTATCAGGAGAGGGTTATCACGCGCGCGTCTCGCAGCGTATAGTAAAACATGGCGTCTCCAAAATGGTTTCCGAAAACTCCTTCTGTTCTGCACCGCGGCCGGCAAACGATTATTACACACCCCTATCGCGTTACCAGATTGAAGGAGGGGGTCGCCACCTGGCCGCGTACGTTATAAAACGCGTTAATTTTTTTTTCTTACGGGAGATTACTGTCGGAAATGTCGTTATTATCAGTCAGTCCTCGAGAACGCCTATTTAAAATTTTACAAAAATTATTATCACCGAGTGTTTTTAAGTGGCGATTTTTTTTATTCGACAAAATCGGTATGCGGAATTTTACGATTTTTCCAGTATAAAGAATAACGTTCCAAACGAAATTCCTATAGTCAGTCTGTCATCCCGACGCTAAAATCGTATTTATTAATAATAATATAGAAAAGAAAATATTTTTAATTATATTGCGTGGCCGTTTTAAGAGTTGAAACAAGGTAGAGAAATACAACGGGCCGCTCGATTGTCATGCATAATATCGTCTTATTGCAAATATACACTCGTCTGTATCGATTGACTTTGAAATGGTAATAACCTGGTGAGTAGTTCGCGTATCAGCCAATAGCGTTGGAAGAAAACGAAAATCAACTTTGAAATATCGAAATTTAAAAAAAAAAAAAGATTTTTAAAAATTTTAAAATATTTCAGTTTATTGTGCCGGTGCACGTCATCAGTGTAACTCAAGGATTAGTGATCGAAAAAGGATGATGCGGAGGGAGGTTTTTGCCGTCGGAAAGGAAAATTTAATAAAATAGACGTCGTTAACGCGAAGATCTGTCACTCTTATAGTGGGACTGTAACGAGGAGCGTTTCCAAAAAACAGAGAGAGAGAGAAAAGAATCGAAAAATTATTATTTTCCCGAGTACGTACCGCAGAAACGGTATGCACGCGCGTATTTGTCAAAACGCGCGCGGCATTGACACAGCTGACCCTCGTAATTACGGATACCGCGCGTGTAGCGAGGAGACGCCTTCCGGGCACGAAACGGGTATATAGGAAAAAAGACTTAATAATACGGCCAACGTATACACGGTACAATTATCGCGGATTGTTGTAAAAGGGTTGTAACATATTATACGTTGCGTTGCAGCCGCCGCCGTCGAACAGATGGATTTATCGTAATAATAATAATAATTATTATTATTATTATTGGACGGGACCGACGTTTGTGCGCGCGACGCCGCCGTTTCGTATCGAGAACGGTGGTTAACAGCGAATCGTGTATTCATTAGCAGCGGCTCGTTATATATTGAATTTCGGTGTGATGAAACACGCGAGGACCGGAAAACCGCGAGTCTGTGTGTGTGCGCTTATTGTACGGATTGTTTGGAAATCCGACGTTTCTCTCCTCTTCCACAACCCTTCGGCCGTGTGCTTTTTATAACGGCCACGGTAGCGAGTTGTTTCCCGGTCGAAGGGTTAAAACGTCGGGCCGAGAAACTGTGATGACGGAGAGCGCGGATGGAGAGTCGCACACCCCGGGGCAATAATTATGTGCGTGTGTTATGCACACCGCGTAGGTGTATCGATGTAAACGTCATTTGCGGTTTCCGTTTTTCGCGTCAGCCTCCTCGGGTGGTGATGGAATAGTTAATAATGTACGCGTACAGACGACGACGAGAAACACCAATGAGGTTAGGTGCTAACCTAACCTAACCTGATATTATAATTGTATACCCATCATGCACGTACTTCGGTGTATGCAAAAAAAAAAAAACTGAACCCAATTTTAATACATTAACCGAGGCAGCTCTAAAAACGAAATTCTACTTATATAAAGCCCGTTCTAAAAATTATACGGCACCGAAATGGGCTTCGAACATTTCTGTACGCAATCAAATTGAGGCTGCACATATCTTCCACGTTCCCCAATTTACCGCGCGGTTTGCGCAGTCAACTGGACTGCGTTTTCATTATCACTAGGAACGCTTGAAGGAACCACATCGAACACGCAAACGGTAAAATTTTAAATTCCATTCATTCATATTGGCAAAAGAAAAGCCACTTCAGATCGGCCTTCATTAATCGTCCCACACCAACCGTAAAGCAATGCGACCCTCAGCAGCGTATTTACTGGGAAAGTCTTCTCTGTTCCGTACGCGTTTAAGGTTAAAGTTATTTTTCCGTTCCTTAATCTCAACACTCGATAACGTAGTTGTTGTTTTGCGTTCAATAGCGCAATTTCTTTTAACGTTTAATATCGCACTTAAAAAGTCTCGCAGAAATATCTATAAAAAATTTTCTTCCATGAGCATCGTTTCGACATCCGTGGAATAGAAAGTTCATAATTATGTTATGAAAAAAAAAAAAAAGATTTCTTCGCGAAAAGAATTGTGTATTTATTTTTTGGCAGTTATTCGTCGTGGTTCGCGTTTCAGCCGGTATCGCTATGACGGCGTGTTCCACGACGAATGCATAATCCATCTATGCATTCGAATCGGTCGATTGGTGTCGGAGATCACGCGTTGAATCCACGCAAACAATGTTTTCATATACGTACGAATCCGAGCGAAATAACTGTATAAAGGCACCCGTAGTGTTAAATCCAAACACTTTTTTTTTCTGCGGATCGAAGGTCTTACGTTCTTTATTATTCTAATCGTCGGTCATTGAAAACAATTTATATATATATATATATCAAGAGTCGATCGACCGTTTTTCAAATGCACATTTCGTCGAAATCCGTATTTGTCAGGGGAAAGGAACGAACGCCTCCCCTCTCTGATACGTACTTGGATTGAACACTACCAAAGACACTGTGTGCACTGACGTCGACAGTTTTTTTTAATTTCCCGTACGTGTTTTAATGTGTATAGTAACGTGCCGCCGCCGCCGCCATTTCGGATTCTAAACGCGCGCTCGTCCGTTCACTATAAACACACAATATTATAATATATCGTTCGTGTGTATGTGTACAACTCGAACCGCACACACGGTAAACATTGACGGGCAATTAATATTCGTCGAACGTGCCTGCGTGTGTGGACGTTGAACAGATGCGCTTCCAGTGTTGTTCTCCTTTTTTTTTTCCTTATTCTTCTTCACCGAGTATTTACACGTGCGTCTCCGCGGTGTCGGCTGGTCAGGACATCGTTTTAATATTTTCACAAACACGGGCGTGATCGTAGTCGGTTGTTGGTGAGCAGGGAGGCGTGAGAGCATCACGAAAGCCCCCTCCTCTCTCTACCTTGAAGAGTTTAAATGTCTCTCTCTGTTAAGAGAGATTTTTTTTTTAAATTTACACAGATTTTCCAACGTTTGATTGGAAAATCATCGAAAAGTCTTTTGACGTTCGAAAACGATCGTTTTTTTATATGATCGAAAAAATTAATAATTCTCGAACGGTTTCTCGGATAAAAGCGTGTAATTTCGAACCGAATTTATATCGGTCGATAAAAATATCTCGGTCGACCGAAAGCGTTTTTGGTATTCGCATTTATTGAGTTTTCAACCGTAACAACGATATCCAGCGCGAAGATTCTACAATCGATTGTAACAAGAGTCTGCAGTTTCATAACCGCGGTTGAGAGTTCAACGCGTAAACATAATGTATGAATTCGTAAAATGTGTGACATTTAAACGACGTTTTTCAGTGAATCGGTAAAGTAATATCGTAATATAGAAATTACGCGAACGCAAGACGTATAGAAATAATAACGTAAAAGGTAATTAGTGAGAGAGAGAAAAAGATTTAGGCGTTTAACACAATATAGTATTAAATATATTACGCAATCAACGGATTTCGAAACGCGTATCCCCTCCGACTGCTTTGTGACTTCCGTAACGTAATATTTCCGTTTCGATTGGCGTACATAGTCCCTTTTCATCGTCGTCGTAATAAGCCCCTTTCCACTGTCCCCCGCAGTCCTTCTACAAATCCCTCACGCCTCCTTATTCTTTTTAACGATCCTACGTTGCCGGTTGGACATTGCGCTAGCGTCTAATGTGTTATTAAATCGATCATAATAGTATATACCGCGACCAAGTAAAAAGGACTTTTTTTTTTTTATAAGGTGCGCGTTATAACGTGAATCTAAGGGAAAAAAAGTGCCGGGAAAAATGAATTAATTAAAAATTTTAAACAATCAATGATAATTAAATACTCGCGTATATACAAAATTGTCAAAACAAACAGTGTACATCAATCGATTGCTGTTTAAAAAATCAGAAATAATTGAATCGTAATTTTTTCTTACGGTTGTTGATTGAAAAAAAAAAATCGCGTTGCATCGTATGACGACCGTCTACGGACTGTTTTCGGGCATTTCCGCCCATAAAGAGATTCGTGAAAATGGGCTGTGTTTGTGGAGGTGGTTATATTTTTCACCTAGTCAAATCTTCTCGTATAGTAATTCGTCGGTTCGTCCGAGATTTCGAATACACGAGAATGTGATGAAAACATAGCCGCGTCCGGAGCGGTTATTTTGTAGTTGTACGAACGATCTCTTTATGGGAGGAAAACGCGCGGAAGCTTAGAACGCCGACATTCGCGTGTTATTGAGGTTAAAATTCAGTTTTGTCGAAATTCGTATTATTTACCAAATATAATTTTCAAAACTTCCGTGACATTTTTTTTTCGTCCGCACACCCTATAACGCGTATAATCGCTCAGAATCGTTTTTCGAACGCGACGAACAATATAATGGAAAAAAAGAAAATCTAAGTTTTCTAATCCAAGTCTGAGAGCCGTTTGATCGTTACTGATTTTTTTAAAATTTGTTTTTCCGGCACCATTCCGTATGGTCATTGTTCCCACGGAATACGACACGATTCCGTACGAATTCGGGTGCAACGTTGTCAAATTTATATCGCCGTGTAGCGGTAAAGATAACAATTATTAATTATCATATGTAAATTATTAATATTTTAAAATTGCCTACGAAAATCCCTTAAAAACCGTGCGTTCGTGACGTCCTCTTACGAGTGATCGCACACTAGTGATTCGTACGTTTATCTATACGATATATGGGTACACGTCCTTGCGACGAATCGTGGCAACGTCGCATTAAAACACTTATACGGAATCGTGTCTGGAAAAAAGATCAAAAAAAAGGCGTTGTCGAACAGTGAGCGTACGGAATCGTGTTCTATCCGTTTTTCTGTTAAAATCCACCGCGTACCTACGCGATAAATAAACGTTTTAAAAAAAGGCTTGCAAAAAAAAAACGAAAAACACCCCGACGACGTATCCAAATCGGACGGGTCTCGTACATAATAAATTATAAAACAATAATATCTCTTAACCCTTTATACACACACACACACACACACACGTGTACATAAGTATCGAAAACGACGATAATGGGATAATTCGTCGTCGTCGATATCCTGTACTGTTGTTAACACCCCCCCTCGTATATATATAAAAGTAATATAATCGACTCGCTTTTTATTATTTCACGTAGGACTCTTGTATTTTTACAAGTCATAAGACGCATAAGCAGCAAAACGTCCTTTTCGTCGTCCGACCGGCGGCTCCGTATCGTATTTTTATACGGCTCTGATAAACCGTCAAGTATATGCTAGTGCGTTTTCTCTCTCTCTCTCAATACACACATACACACACATTTGTCTAAATCGTTTTTTTTCTCCTCCTCCTCCTCCTCCTGTCCACGAACCGTCGGTCGCGTCTTCGTGTGCAGCGCGTGTAATGCGATTGCCTTGTCTCGGTGAATTAGCCGACGTCTCGAGAAATTCAATATTTCATTTAAAAACAACCGACAACGACGCCAGCAGCAGCAGCAGCAGCAGCAGCAGCAGCAGTGTCGTTTGGCGGCGGACGGACGGACGGACGGGGACACCGACGACGACGACGACGACGGGCGATAGATTCAAAGACCGGATAACGCGCGCGCGCGCGACAACATAGCCGGTCAGAGGCGGCGGTTAATTGCGGCGCTCGTGCGGCCTGTGCGCGGCGCGGGAGGTTTACGTTTTTTTTTTCCACGAGAATCCAATAATAATAATAATAAAAATAATAACAGTAATAAAAGTGAAAATAACGTGGTGCGCGAAGGGACCGCGTATCGTTTGTACGGCGCCAGTGGGGCACGAATACGCAGTACAAAACGATCGATTGATATCTGTTCAAACGTATAAAATAATATAAATTTCACTCTCCTCGGATGAGAGACGTCCCGCGGCGACCGCGTGTTATTCGCCTTTTATTCGGTTTCGTTTTTTTTTTTTTATTCGGCCACCCGTAAATTTTTTTTTTTGGTCCGAAATATTTGCGATAATAATAAGGCGGTTATAGTTTTTTTCTCTCTCATACACGTCGTAATGACAACACGTTTCGTGTACGGTTCCCGGCGAACGATCGAGAAAATCGCTGTTTTCGTATGCGTATATATTATAATAATTCGAAAATAAAATGTCTGTCGACAGAAATACACAATACGCGCACAGGCGCAACTAGAGCTCAAATATCGGGGGTGCTGAAATTATGTAATTACCTACAGACACCGTTCTTCGATTAATTATATTATGCAAAATAAACCAACCAGAGAAGAAATCTTGCGATTACTAATATTTTAAAATACGCGTGGGGGGCTTTGCTCCCTCTCCAATAATATTCCAAAATGTGTGTATATAATACAACACAAACACACACCGCAATCGGACGCGAACTACGTTGTTCACGCCTGACCGCCGTGACTGCACTGAACGATCCTGTGGTTTCGGTCCGCTATTTATAAGCGCCTTTCTGCCACGCCCTCCGTGTTGTGTCGCAGCGCTATCTGGTGACTACTTTCTTTTCCCGTTTTAATTGCGGCCTATCCACGCCTGATTTACTCTGATTGTTATTGAAGCTTTTAATTAAAAATTGTTTTGGGGGTACTATAGCACTTGTAAAAATTCAAAAATATGCCCTAAAAAAAATAATTCGTTTTAAATAATTAAATTTCCTAATGTTATATTCAGTTGTATTTTATTTGAAAAAATAAAAATAAACGAGTTTGTCCCGTTCAGTAGGCAAGTCGATTTGTGACAGAAATCCGGCTGACCGGCAGCAGTTGTGATATTAAAATAAGTTTTGTTTAGATAACCCGTATTAGTACGAAATCGTATAATTTTATTTCAATCGAATTTTTGTTCACAAAACTCGTACTAGAAACGCGTTAAAATCGACGTATAAAAACGTTAAAAAATGCTCGAAATAAAAAGTTCGTTGTTATATAGATTTCGGAAAGCGTCGTGTCAAATACATTCCTGAAAAAAAAAAGATGAAAAAGCGTCGAAATCCGAGTCCTATTTTTGTGTAAGATATTGGGTTCGGATATTTAAGCGCCCTGCGAATCGATCGCTATTTAAATCGCAGTAAATAATAATAAAAAAAAATCGTATTCGTATTTTAAAAAAACCGAGTTAAAAGTTAATATTATTACGTAAAAAGTTTAAAAAAAGGATTTTTTTTAAAAGTTCGGTAACCGGTCGGCCGGTTCGTCGCGAACCGTACGCGTCGTGTATTTCTTTTTCTTCTCGTTTCCCCCCCTCGTCACGTTTCGATGTATTCCGTTTGAAATTTTTTTTCCACACGTCACGTAGGTTTTTTTTGGTCTTTTCGTCGAAACTAGGTTAGTCGGGTGGACCCGTTTTTATGATTTTGAAAAAAAAAAAAAAAATCACTCTCGTTCACCGCGGGCTGCACGGGGTCGGCTGCTGCCGTTGCTGCCGGCGCGGTAGAAAAAATATCGAAATCGATTTTTTACGCGTATAAAAAGTATTAAATATTCGACTTACGTGAGAGATAACGAACGGCGAACACAATGAGGTTAAATCACCGATACCGTGCCGCGGTATAATATAATAATAATAATAAACTCGAGGACGAGATTCCCGGATAAAACGGGGGAGTATTTTGTTTTTATTATTCGACGCTTGTAATTATCGTTATTTGTTATGCGCGTATGCGCGCACAATAATACGTTGTGCAACGCGCAGTGAACGGATTTATACGGACCGCGACGTCGTCGAGACAATATGTCATAAAATTACTTCATTAATTGGCCGCGACGGGCTCGTTACACACGCGCGTGTTCTCGTTGTTGGCGGGCAATTATTATTATTTTATTATTATTTTCTATATAAATTACGCAAGTACACTTGCGGGGCACGAGACGAAATCGCCGGTAACGATGTCTGTTTAGTCGGTCGTTTCTTGTTAAGCCTTTTCCCGGGCTATGTACGTACTCTATTATTATTATTATTATTATTATTGTGTTATTAATCGAATGTTGCGAGTCTATTGTGTATTTGACCACCGGCGCACAGTCCTGCTTCGGTCCACACTTGTCGTTTTACATTTTGGAAAAAGGCACAGTAATGAAAAAAATAAAATAAAAATACGATTAAATACGTTTACGAGGCGACGACGAAAAATAGGGTATACGCCAATTACGCCGAAAATCACAAGGTAAAAAAAAAAATTGGGATAAAAAAAAAGGTTATGCATCAATTGCGCCGGACGATATGAGCTGGGCACTGAACTCAATACACGGAACGCGCATTCTGTATAATTCTCGTATGTGAAATATGGACCCCTCTATAGTGAGCCGCCATTTCGTTTCTGTTTTTTCTGTTTTCGTTACCGACTTCGTTGTGTAAAAATAACCGATTTTGTTGCTAACGTCGATACTATGAGCACGTCGTTTCGTGTCCTGTGTTATCTCAAAGTAAATATTAAAACACGATAAATATCATGGAAAAAATTATATTTCATCGTATCCTCCATGACTTATATCTTATAGAATGCATATGGCGGCTTCCTATCTGGGATGATATTTTGATTGAAATACGCGTTCCGTGTATTGAGTTCAATGGAGGTGGGTACACATGAAACGCGCCAAAAAATATTGAGGTACGCGGTCGACATTTTATTTTCGTATTTTGAACGGTAAAGTCCAATAGTGTTAACGGTAAAGTCCGATATTATATTAAAAACTAGAAGTTGATGGAAATAAAATATCGAAAATGCGATACGATAATATATAGTGTTATTTGACGATTAAATAAAGTTTCACGAATTATTTTACCTATAATAATACCAATGCGATGAATCAAAGAAATCCATTTATTATGCATTGTATAAATTGGTGCATATTTTTTAAAATTATTACCTATTTGCGGTACACCTACCTGATATTTTACTGGCGAAATTGATGTATACCTTTTGGATCCATGATAAATTCATGGTGCAAAAGATGTATGCGTTACAGGTAGTCTAAAATATTCGGCGCAATTGACGAACCCGGAAAAATATCCTGTTCGCCAAAGGAAGGTAACCCAAAACGCGCAATGGTATCCGCGTTCTTCGGCGGCCGCGGTAGTCAATTTGCGGAAACGTCCCAATATTGTGCCTACATATTAATATCCTGTTTTTTTTTCACCCGTTTTTTCCTGTCTAGGTTCATTTTAACGATATTTCGGCTGTGGATTTTCGCTCATTCGTCGCGTTTGTAAACGGTGTAAATATATTGTCATTCGGATTTTCACTCGAGAGTCTGTTTACGCGTAGTTTTTACTGTTTACCGAATGAGATGCGCATAAAAACCACGTTCGATCGTACTTTCTTCAAATATAATATTTTAAGTGCGTGTGTGTGGTCACTTTACAGCGGAAAAAAACCGTTTAACGAGTTAACAACAACACACGTCGAGAAGAGGACACGACCGCCTCGGTGCGCGCGATAGAGGTACGCGCGTATTTCCGTACGTTAACCGATTTCTATTGAAATTAAATTTAATACGCTCGTCGATTGAACAACAACCGATGTGAAACAGAAATCAGCTCGGTAACAGTATTTACGTTTATGTGAGAGAGAAAAAAAACGATTTTTTCGTGTATTTAGTAACGGAAATTATATTACTAACTGTTAATTATTATACGCGTCGGATACGTTTGATCTGTACCTATATACTCGTATGCATAAGCGTGCGCAGACATTGCTGGCTGGGTAGTCATACATAACACACAACACGTACATATATATATTAATACGTGATATACATACATTTTTATTTAATAAATTGTAATGTTTTAAAAATCAATTAAAAAAAATATATATATATAATAATGTTAATAGTAGAATGTTTTCCATATAACTCCATTCGTCTTTGGATTTGTTGATTTTAAAACGTACAATCGCTTCGTCTACGTCTACATTATATGCAATATCTTGTTCAATGAACGTAGCAGAAGTCCATCCATATGAAACGATCTTGTCCTATTGTGCTACGCGATTTTGATTTCACAATGCTCATCTTGGAGAAGGAACGCTCACACGAGCAACTAGTTACTGGTATAATTACAAACGATTTATAATAGCTTTGAATAAATTATCAAATACGGCTGTTCTACCAGAATATACCCGGACTATCCCGTGCGCTCGTAAGCGAAAATTAAGCCTCGAACCTAACGACAATTCGTTGTTATTATGTTTAATATATTTGAATATCAGAAATAACGTTTTAAATTCAACACATTATTATTATTAAATCCAAAATAGGTAACGAGTAATTTACCGCATTTAATACGATTTGACAACGGTAACGAGCGAATTATTATTATTTTTTTTATGTATTAATTATTCGTTTTCTTTTTACGTATTCGCAGTGTGTTTTGCCCAGAGGCGTGTGTTTTATTTCAAAAAATAAAATAGGTAATCGTTACAAAAAAAAAAAAAAATACGTATAGAAAAATGTTGCGCACCTCCGAATCGGTCGAGGAACGGACACTCCGGAGAGTATTATAACCGAGAGCTGCAGTCACAGGGATTCGTTCACCAGTCTCGAAGGGATCCGTCCGCCTCTGCAGAGTGCGTCTTTCTTCGATTCCTGCACGAACGTTCGCTCGCGTCGGTGTACATATTTTTTTTTTTTGTACTTCGCTTCCGTTACAATAGTACGTCATAATGGGCGGAAAAAATAAATATTCTCGTGCTCGGAAGACATTTTACGTTGTCCGCGCGGTATAATGTATGCTATAGTAAGTATATATGTAAAAAAAAAATGAATATTATTAGAGAGAGAGAAAAAAACGAGCAATTAAATAATAAATAGATACGTGGGATTACGTTACAATGCGAATATGATATCGTTATTATACAATACGCCGCCGCGCGTTTCCTCTATTATAATATACTGTATATTATATATATACTGTAATTAAAAACAAAATACCGACGCTGGTTAATATTATAATGTACCAACGGGTTAATAGCGAGCGAGTATGACGATGGTGTGGCGGTGTGCGCGTAGTGTAGCGTTTAACGTGTATAATAAATAACGTATTGTAACCATGTGAAATTTAACCGCTCGACGCCGTGTCGATTTTCTATTAAAATTATCAGCCGATGAAAAAAAAAAGCACTATTCCAATATTTTTCAATATTAAACGTTTATTTCGGCGTTCAGCACGGGTTTTTCGACGTACCTAACACACCGCTCGGCTGCAGAATTCGTCCAAGCGAATTATTTAGTTATTTCTAAATATATTATTAATACAAAATAATGATTGATATATAATTGCCATTTTAATGGTATAAATGTCGATCAGGGAAAAAAAATAAATCACGTTTTCGTATAATTAACGTTAAATTTTATTTTTCTATCGCGATTGGTATCTCCTGACGAAAGAAAACTCTTGGTTTTCCAGAGAAAAATACAGCGAAAGATTTTTGCACCTGTAAAGGACACGCCAAGTGGTGAGCGGAGGATAAGGAAAAATGATGAATTAGAAACACTCGTACACAAACCGAGTACCTATACTGGAAACGATAAGGAACAAAAGATCACAGTGGGCTGCGCATGCTTGACTGACGTATAGTCGAAATCCGATCATACGAGTGGTACTAGAAGAAAATCCTACTGGGAAAAAATCGCTGGCAAGACCACGTTTTAGACGGGAGGACGTAGTGAGGAAGGGTGTGGAAGCGTTAGGAGGAGGTTTAGATCGGAGTAGACAGGCATCGGAACTGGAGACAATGTTGTTGTGTGTCATCGGTATGGTCCTAGATTTACCTAAGAAGAAGACGAGTACTACTAGGCGGGTCAAAACGTAAAAATAGCTGATTTTAGAAAAATAAGCGAAATTACGTGAAAAACGTTAATATTTATTGGGGGAAAAAAATACGTTCGTGTATATGAATGTACGTTAAAAAGAAAATCACCGAATTACGAAAAAAAATCAATTATTCGATGGAGAGTTTTGATTATTCGATCGTTTTGAGCACAATCCCCGTCGAAAAATTTCGCTATTTTTTAATTTTTTATTACATCGTAGTTTCGGCGAAACGTTTTCCGTTATTTCGGTGTTTACTGTCGACGATTACTTGTTAAAGAAACAACGTTTTCCACAAAACTCGCATAATAAAAATAATAATTACTCGCGTTTCGTACACGGACTGTTTCCCCTGTAAAACGTGGCCGAAGCCCAACGTTTCAGTGGTTATAATACGTTCTCGCTCACGGTCGGTACCCGAAACGCTGGCGTTTTTTACAGCGTACGACAATAACGGACGCGGAGATCGCGTAACGTAATATATTAATTCTTTATAATAAATAATATTTAATGAATAACAATAATATAATAATAATAATAATAATAAAAAAAATAATAATAATAATAATAATAATAATAATAATAATAATAATAATAATAATAATAATAATAATAATAATAATAATAATAATAATAATAATAATAATAATAATAATAATAATAATAATAATAATAATAATAATAATAATAATAATAATAATAATAATAATTAATTATAATAATAATCGGTTATATGGGCGCGCGGACCGGGGGTGTTGTTGTGCGTAGGAGGAGGAGGAGGCCGAGTCGACCGGCGGTGGTGCGCATAGGCACGAGCGAGAAGAGTCACGGAATCATTTTCGATATTCCGTGTGTGTTTACCACGTATTTTGTGTTGTGTGTGTACGTACGCGGTGCGGCCCCCGGGGCGGATAAGCGAATATATTCGTTTAATGCTGCTCGTACAATAAATCTATTAAACCGACCGGTCGACGAATAAACAAACATCGGAAAATATAAAATATTATTAATAATAATAATAATAAAAAAAAACGAAAAGAAAAAAATCCAATTAACGAAGAAAACGAAACGGGGAAAAAAAGAACTCGGACGTCGGCGGCGCGTGTGCGCGCCGTATAAAAATGCGTGACACCTAACGTTACGAGATTTTTTTTTTCTTTCTTTCTATTACATAAACGACGTAACAATCGAACGCCGTCGCCACAGGACGCGCATCGAGCACAAAAAAAAGATTACATTTAATAATACAGTGACTTATAGTTCCAAACACTGCACTGGACTCGAAAACGTATAGAAAGACGCGTTGGAGTTCTGCAGACTTTTGACAGAAGTGTATTGAATTTTTTTTTTTTAAATATTGTAGTTGAAAAAAAAATAAATTCGAATTTTCGTAAACGTAAGAATCGATGACGTTACCGATTAAAATAAAATAAAAAATCCGTTTCCAAACGCGTGGTTCCAAGTTAGCAGTGTTTCGTCGACTCCTTGAAATTTTTAATAATCGTCCGGTGTCGTCGTCAATCGAGGAGATCGCGATTCGTTTATCGAGTTCCTAACTCGTTAGTCGTTTATATTCGTTTATCGAGATCATAAATGTTTTACTTAATGAAAACGAATATATATATATATATGTGTGTGTGTTACGGGTAATGTTGACATTTGGATAATGTTGACATTAGCCATGCATTTTGGCTAATGTCATAATTACGTAAATTTAATATTATCCGGATAATGTCAACATTATCCAAATGTTAACGTTACCCTTAACATATATATATATATCAATACCTCTGATGTAGAATATTCCTCGAGTGCGTCTACCCGTTTTTCACAACGCTCCTTTGTTAAGATCTTCGTCATAGCCGTTTTCGCATTAATTGGAGAACCGGAATAACGTGGTGTCGACAATAGCGTTAAACGTGTTAGTAAAAAAAAAAATCGCGCAATAATATTTCTAATCGACCATTTTGCCCTGGGAGGGGGTTTTAGTAGTCCTTCTCCCCAGTAAATACGTCAACGCGTACGACAATTTTACGCCCTTCGCACTCGCGACGGTTATGTTTTCGAAAAGTATGGTGCAGAAAAGAAAAGAAAACCTGCCGTTCCCCCCGGAATCAGGGCCGCGAGGAACTCGTCGTTTCCCCCATCCCGTCCGGCGTGTTGTTATTCGACGGGAGAGATCGGCGTCCGCGCGAGAACGACGATCTCCGAGGGAGTGGGATATAAATCCCGAGTCCATTTGCTCTATAGCCATAAAAACGACATCGTAGATCTCGCCTCTACACAGCCTCCTCTGTACCGTTATACTTTACTATACTTACTTTACTGTATACTTGTACAGCACACACACACACACACACACTCGATCTATGTACTCGTATGAGTTCGTTGTATTCGCAGGACGCGCACTCAAACCGTGACTTCAGTGTACGCGTATGTGAGTAAACGTTATTGCAGGAAGTTCTCGATTCGCGCGGCGTACAACATAATAAATGAGATCTCTACCGTACTTAAACGAGCGATATAATATATATGTATACGAATCGATTACTGTCGCGACGATTTCTTTTAGAAAACTCTAAACCAGTCGCATTCGCGCGATTTTACTTTATTCTAGTTTTTTTCGGGGCTTCATTCGAAACGCCTCACGTTCAACCATACTACTTACGGCTGTGTAGAGGTGTGAATATTCGCAATAGTTGGTGTGATATACGCGAAAAGATATTGTCGTAGAATAAAATTTGCAAATATTTTATAAAAAAAAAAAATAGAAAAAAAAAAAGAAACACGTAAATGCATATAAATCCGGGCCTTAATTATAGCGTAATACGCCGCATTTGTTGTTAAACGTTTTAATACAATAAGTGGTGTCAGGAGGAGGTGTGTATAGGGTATACAGTGACATCCCCTAAACGCAGACAATTAAAAAAAAAAAATCGCGTGTTCGTAGAAAATAAAAACAGCACTTCAAAAATATTGTTGTGATATTCATATACTCGGTTAGTATTTATATTTATTACATTTGTAATGGTTTAAATTCCTAAAAACTTGTACTTTAGAATGTAATCAGTACTGATGATGCTGTCGACCACTAAATCCGATACCATCTCATAGATTGAACAATAATTTGAGACGGAATAACAACAAATTGAAAAATTGTGATACTATAAAATTAAATATCACTTCATGATTGGCAACAGTGGTTAAAAATATTTAACCGTAATAGTAATATTTTAGTAACTTTTTTCGAAAGTTATCTGATAATACCAGTTACTACTAGTTGTACGTGTGAGAGGTCATTTTCAAAATTGTCTATTGTGAAATCAAAACTCCGAACGATAACGACACGAGACAGATTAAACGCGATGATGCTTTTCGGCGTAGAACGAGTATTAGCAATAAAAGTTGATACGGATGCAGTGATTGATGATTTTAAAACTAAGGTTGAGCATAAACGCCGTATGATATTGCGAGTAATAACTAATATTATCGCGCGAGTATGTAAGTATCGGTGGATATCAATGAGAAACTGAAATATTTATTTAAAATATTATTGTATATATTATATGATATAGGTAACCTGGTTATTTGTAGTTATAAAACTATAATTTTATTTAGAGAAATATTATAATATAAAATGTATTATTATTATTTTGGACCCAAGTCCAAAATCTCCCAAGAGATCTTCAGAAATATTTGTATCCCCTGAACATCATGGCTGGCTCCGCGTGTGTTTATTATTATAAAACGCGCTTACATTAGGGTGTACAAAACGAAAGGCCGCATGATTTCGACGAGTTTCCAGAAAGTGAATATTATAATTTATAATGAAATATAATAACGTTATATATATATATATATATATATATATATAGGTGTCTATGAAAAAACACAACGGTCGGCGACAAATGAAGTCGTTTTGTCGGAGAAAAGCAATAAATAAAGGTGGGTAAATATTTAAAAAAAAAACGTGCGCGCGCCCGGCATCGGCTCGACGTGGCGGCGGCGGACACACGGTGCAGGTACATAATATACAGTGCGTCAGGCTATATTATAACATGGGCGGAAGTTATGAGTATTTTTTTTTTTTTATATTTTTATTATTTGTTTACGACTTGACGGTTTCGTATTTATGTGCATTACAATAATAATATATACTCTTACTATGGGCAGTGGTGGCGGCGGCATGGCCGAGGATATAATGGAAATAAAACTCGTAGCCTCCGGTCCTGAGGGGGGGTGGGCAAATGAAAATAAATTAAACGATAATTAATTTCGGTTTATTATTATTATTATTTTTCTCCTCTCGGTCTTGCCACGAAATCTCCGCCGTTGTGACGAGTTAATAAAAACATAAAAACGAATAATGTTCTCTCCCATTCGCGTTTCGGTGTGAAGGAATGTTGAACCGTATACCTACGTACCTATAGGTACGGTGGCGCACTCACAAGGCCGCCATTTGTTTGGTGATATATAATTCCGTTTAAATGTCAAATCAGGGGCGTATTTAGATTTTTTTTTTTTTGAGGGGCTGAGGCACTGAGTAATATCATCGTCGAGTTATTTCTAAATTCTAATCCAAGATTAAATCTTAAAATTAGAAAAAAATTACCAAATTCATAGGACATAAGAATACATAAAGAAATTTCATGAAATTTCGGGGAGCAAAGGCTGGAGCCCCATCAGCCCCCCATAAATACGCCCTTGTGTCAAATGATTTTCAGTGTTTTTTTTTCTACGTGTTATAAGATAATCGGCTAGTATTTCTACTAATAGAATAGTGTATAACTATAACGCCCATATATAGTAGTATAACTTAGACTTTAGGGTAAAATGTCAAGAGTCGCATACATAATCGAGGAAACAAAGTATTCTGTACGAAAGAACCTAGGCGGCGAATGATATAATTGAATCGTAACGAATAATAATTTCCGATCTCGTTGAGTAACGACCATTTTTTCACTATAAATTAACCGTTACGAATATTTGTTTTTTTTATGTTTTAATTTTTTTCAACATTCTCGTTTATATTGTAAATAAACCATGCATTTCTCAATGTTGCGGTATTAATTTTGATCCGTGATTTTTTTTAGTTTTTAGTATTTTTTTTTACTGAGGGTATATTAAAAGAGGAAATTAATCAAAGTGTTTACACTGCATGCACCGTTACATCGGTACACGGATACGTCTTTGTGGCTACTGAATTTAATCAGGAATGTCAAAACAGCAACGATCGCATAGCAACGGTCGCATAGCAACGGTTTCGTTCATGACGTCGTCATGGTAACGTTCTCGGTGTCTGACGAATTTTCGGAATCACTCCCGGCCATAATAAAAAAATTAGGGTGTAGTACATTTTATGTTGGTTTCCTCCGAAATTTCGGGCGACCGTGCGCCCCCCTGCAGCATTTTCAAGTCGTCGGTATACGAACCGCATACTTATACAGAAACACAAAACCGAAAGGCCATCGAGTCCGCGGGAGCGCAAAGACGGACGAGCAGACCTCAACAGCGAAAACAATAATACGTAGAATTTTTACAGAAATAGAAATTCGAATAGTCGAACGGCCACGCGAATTCCATTCGGACCGGACTCGCTTGCACAGTCCACACCAATACTTTTAACGCTCACAAACTCGGGTCGAAGACGAAATTTCGCACCATTTCCCGGCGGAGATCCAAAAGAGCCACTTATTGCAGTATACCGAGCCGTTAATGGAGCGTTTGGAAAAGATAAAAAGCAGCGAAGCGTTATGAACTGCAGGGCTTTTGAATTCGGGAAAATTCGCGAGACGAAAAAAAAAAAAAATCCTAAAAAAATTTCGAAAATTTATGTGACGCTCTTGGCGTTTTACTGCCGATAAAATTACGTCTTGTTCGTATATTACGTTGTGTGTACACACGTGAAAACGCCGTCTCGTCCGCGGGGCGCTCGCCTCGTCGTATACCAGTTTTTTTTTTTTTTTTTGTGCTCGAGACGACGGCCCCGGAGAGCCGGTTAAGTCGTATAATATTAGAAGACGGGAGAGAGAAAACGATTCACATAAATAACGCGACCGAACTACTATAATAATACTCGTGTATACAATGTGTACCTATATTTAATATTATAACGCGCTTGGAACGGGTAATTCAGAAACAATAAAACCGTATAATTTGTATGTACGTATTTTATAAGCGTATATCGTAATAATAATTATTGTCCGATATAGGTACTCTCTTTCACTGTCCGTCCGTTTTTCAAAACGGTTCGGCGTTATGAATTATTTTATGTATGCGCGCGCGCGTATTTTATTCGAGAAAAACTGCTCTGTCGATGGTTAAACGAAAAAAAAACTAATAATAATAATAAAAAAAAATAGAACGCGCTCGTTTTGATCGGCCGACATTTTATATAATAACATAATAACTCATCGTATGTTATATGTACATAATACGCGCGTTTATAATAATAATAATAATTTAACGTGAATTATTATTATGAAAAAAATTTTTATTCCCCCCACCCCCATATCCTTTTTTTTTCTTCTGTTTTACAATTTCGAAATTACTCTCGTTCTCTGTCGTTTTTTTTTTCTATATTTTTTTATTATTATTACACGCGGCGGTCGTCGTTTATACTGAAATTACGCGCTTAAGTGCGGCCACAGATTGTCCGCCGCTCGGGCGGTGTTGCGACGGCCATAGAGGAGGTGGAAACTGCAGCTGGATAGGCTATAATATAACCCAGGCGACGACGACGACGCTATAATCATTGCATTGTTCTAATTGAATGCTACAAAATAGTTGTATATAAAAATACACACACACACACACACCCGTTTTTGAACCGGTCGACGGTTTGGGTCGTAACGTGTGTGTAATTTTTATTTTATTTTTTTTTTTGGTTTTAAAAGCTTCTCGGTCGGTCGTTAAGGCGGCGGAAAAGGCTCTCTAATGGAAAGACAACGTAATAACACGTCTACACACAGCTGTTGTGCGGAGAAGGGGAAAAGAAACACACCCGAACAGACGCGCGCGCGCGTTAAACTGTCAATCTTCGCGCTGGGGTCGGATAACAGTCATTACTACGACTAGGACGACGGAAAGAAAGAAAGGGTCCGTAGTGCCAGTTTTTAAACCGCGCCCCGGGGTTTTTGTTTAGTTAACCCCGTCTGTACGATCCGTTCCGAAACAGCTATTTTTTTTTCCGTTTGCAAACCTTCTATCGACGAACTACTACGCACACGCGCGTCCTCCCACAGTCCGGCGTACACGATCATAATGATCTGTCGTTTTCGATAGATCCCCCGTCGGCTGCTACGTCTCCACAGAATACCGAGGTCGCGGTATAACGAGATATATATTTTTTTGTTAGCCACTACCCCGTCGTCGTTTATTTCAATAAATACGACCGGTAGTCTAATTACGCTTTCGAATTTGCTTCCGGCGTACGATTCTTCTTTAATTGACGGCTCGTGAACGCGATCGCCTCGTTTTTACCGCTTCTGCTACGGTCCTCCGACTTGGATCCTCCGCTTGAATCGTCATCGTCAAGAAGGACCGGTGCGCGACATCAGTCAGGATTTCCGTGCTTTCGGTCTTGATCGTTGACTTTCTTCAGTGTGTATCCGTTTCACGTTCCCCGGTCGGAGACGCTGGGCGACGCCATTTAATTTAGTTTTTTTTAGTGTGTTCGTTTTGGGCACGCGAATACGGTGTCCCGTGGTACGTTGATCAGTGCTTGGGACGAATGAAACGATACACGGAATCCGTTTCGTCGTTGGAACCGTCGAAATCCGAGCAGTACGCTTTCATCCGGTCATCGTTCCTCTGCCTTGATTGCAAAACTATCGTATTATACTGTTAGTAGCGTCGCTCGAATTACATTAAAAAAAAAGGCTGATTTTTATGAGCTTGCTGTTTTACTGTTCAACGGTTTGTTCGTCTGTTTGTCGATTCGCTCAGAATCGCGGTGTTTATAATCGAACGTCACCGACGAAATCAATGTTGTAATATTGTTTTTGGGCCGACACAGGAAATAATTTGTACGCCGACGAGTGTAACGTATTTAAATATCTTTTTCGCCTCCGCGTTTCAAACGAGTTTTTGCGTTAGTGTCCTCGGATACGTTTGGAAAACTGCGTATTGCGGCACGCGTATCGATTTCGAAAAATAGAATATTTTGTATACGGTGTATTATATAGGCGCCTGTAATAACGTTACTTCGCGTACTTAACTGTGTGTTCACAGTGCATTGTCGGAGTGATGCGCGGAGAGCTGTTGCGAAAGTTTCCGGACCGGGTCCGGATAGGAAGGGCGCGAAAGTCGCGCGACTCGTCCGCAAAACATTAAAATCCCATCAGCGGTCGCGGCGCACCTGCCACTCGCCGTGTACTTTCTCGTGTAAAAACTCTCGTGTGACACTGCACGTGCACAACGCCGTTCGACGTCTGCTTCGGGAAATCATCCGTCAGTAGATACGTCAATTATACTTTGCTTCGATTTGGTCGTACTTCGCTTCTTCTATGGAAAACGGCGAGAATGGATTTATTTCTGGAGTCTCGTTCGCCCGATTTAAATATTATATCATTTTATTCGTCTGTGGTGCTTTGCACGAAGCCAATGAACCCAGTCTTGTTTTGTTTTCTGATTTCGTCGAGTCAGCGTTGCGATATGTTTCGGTACGTTTTTTACGAGACCATTAGCTCGTTTCGGATGTATTAGAAGCCAGTTAAAAAGTCTAATGTACGTTTTGAAAACGTACATTTCTGTACTCGTCGAAAGTCTTTTTTCGATTTTGTGTTTTATCGCATTCGTTTTAAATTCGCCGTCGTTTGGACGTGGCTTGAAAATTATAGTCAGTTGCGTCTATAAGAATAATTCTAGACGTATATTATTATTTCTGTTTTTGTTGGTTTCTCGTGTAGTTCTGTGGCGTGTCATTTATGTAGACTTTGTGAATCGTTGTGCGGTGACAAGCAGGACTCTCGAGGTACGTTCGCATCGACGAATCGTGTTTTTGATGTTTTTGACGATTTGAGCGAATAATTAGTGCTACGAAACAAAGTTAAAGACGGACCGCGGTTCGCGGATAAAACGAGTTCTCTTCTTAAAATGTCTGTCACACTGTTTGACACTGCAAGGAATATTATAATATTACGAACCGGATCCTTCGACATTTTTTCCCCGACTCGATTCGAGATTAATTCAGGAGTTTCCGACGCGACAGTACACTGTCTGAGCCGACACCACCACCGGTCGTATACGGAATAATAATACAAATGGGATTCTGTGGCCGGGACCCGGCCGGGCGAGGGAACGGATTTTAACGACGATAATAATAATAATTACGGTAATAAAACCGGGTGTATATATAAACGAAATAAGTATATTTTCAAACGTTTTTTTTTTTTTAGACGATTGCGTGGCGCGCGCGCGCGCGCGTGTATTTCGGTTGTCCGCGAGTTAACACCGCCGAGTTCCGCGGGACTCTAGCGGCGGAGGAGACGTGGTGAGTGGCTGGCGCGAATACATAATTTTTTTTTATTGCCCGACATAATATTATTATTAATATTATATTATTATCACGCGTACGATGTGTACGCGATAATAATAATAATAATAATTTATCGTTTTAAACCGCTCTTTGTGTTGTGTACATCACGGCAGTACACAGATATATTTACTTAAGCCGTGTTTATAAAAAAAAAATTTTTTTTTTTTTATTGTAGTCTGATCGTAAAACGTTCGACGAACGACCGTTTAAACCCAGAGGTTTGGTTTATGAACGGTGGGGGGAACGATTCAAAAGCGTCATGGAATTTTTCGAAAATAAAACGATTGTATAGTTTTTTTTTTTGAAATTCAACAGTCACAAAAGGCGTTTGACCGTTCTAAAAGTAAATTTAATCGGTTTACAATCTTGATTTTAATCGACGACGAGCCAATAAAAAAACGCTAATATAATAATAATCAGACGCTCTCCGTATATTTTGTTCCTCAAATCTCAGCCGGTGTCGTACACGTAGAACGTCCGAGCCGACGTATACGAAATATACGAATTCGCGACTGAAATTATGTAATATTAATTTTTATTTATTACGTTATTTTGAAAAAAAATGGAAATTTATAATGTTAAAAAAAAGCGGCGTGGTTTGGGAATTGTATAAATTAATGTCGGTATATTTTAAAAATCAGCGAATTTTTTTTTCCAGCCTTTGACGAATTTGTACGCCGGAACAATGTGTGTATTACACGATGTTGTGTAGCGAACGGGGTGTAACGATCTGACGCGAGTGAAAGTCACAATATACAGAACCGAATACGTCTTAGGATAAAGAAAATATAAATCGTTCAATCCGAGTGAAATAGTCTCCGCCTTTAATTTTATACTCCGTTTTCGTTTTACACGTCGATTTTTTTTATATTTTATAACGATACGCTCGCGTTATTATAATTATCTCGTTGCACGAGAGCCCCACGATAGTTGTGTTTAACCGCGTATAATAATTGGTCTGGCCGGCGTGCACGGATTTGGGCCTCGTATTGGAGAAGAAGAAGAAGAAGAAGAAGAGTTGATGCGTGCTTATTATAATACGTAATATGAAAACACTCACTATAATAAATTGTGTTTAACGACGGCGACCCGTTTGCGTATAAAAAATGTAAAAAAATTAGTTTTTAATCCGTCCGATTTGAACGGATTTTTTTTTTCTGTCGCTATTCCAGCGTTTTTTTTTGTTCTTCTTTTCTGCGGTTGTATATAATACCGCGAAATCCGTACAATGTTTTCAGATTGTGTTTTGTTCATTTTTTCTCATACACCACTGGTCGCGGACAAAATGTAAAACCGCCAAGCGGGTATTTCGCTGTTGTTATTATAAAACCGCAGACGATGGTTTTCAAGCGCACTCGAAAATCACACCTGGCAAATTATGTTTTTAATTTTAGGTTATTCACTTACGAAGCTCGCGAGTTAAACATCGCGAAAGATAGGAAGGTATAGAGTCGTTGAGTACAGAAATCCGACAGGCCCCGAACAGACAATGATGAAAACGACACGATAAGGGGGAAAAAAAAGGATTTTTCGAAGTATAATATTCACAAATTGTGCTGAATTATTATTTAGTTTTGGAAATTAAGTGGGAGCTGATTTCGCAGGTCCTAAACCACTGTCAGAACGTGGACAGATCCGTAAACGAGCTTGTATCACGCACTTCGTATCGTTCGAAAATCCACTGAGATTTATGAAAAAGAACAAAAATGTACTAACGGAACATATATATATATATAAGCGTAGTGGCAATTAAGAGTTTGATGAAAAAGGCCTGACCTCCAGGTTTTCGTGCGTACACTACGAAAAACAAAAAAAAAAAAAAAATGTCGTTTAAACACAGTCCGAGTCATATTTGTAAATAATAAAAAAAAAAGGTAACGAGCCGCGGATCGTTGTGCACATCGCTTAAGTGAATTACTTGGACAAAGATTTTAGAGTTTTGTTTTTATTATAAATTTCAAAGCACTGATAAATCATTGCGTTCGACAAAACGATTCCGAGCGGTGCTTCGGCGTAATAAATAAACGACAATCGATTAAGACGAAATTGCATTTTTGATAGTTTTTCCTGACTTTTGAAAAAAGTATTGGGAGAATCGAAAAATGACCCGTCTGACGTAGAAACTAGATGCGATTCGCAATCATAAAAGGTGCTACACCTTCCGGTAGAATTTTCGGGTACGGACATAAAAACCAAAAAAAAAAAAACCAATACATTTCTCGCCCCGCTCAGAATCTAAAACCGTGTACAAGAACGCAATAATACTTTTACGAGACGCTCTTCACAATATGTACTTTGTAAGAAATATCGAATTTTCAACTGGAATTTCGATAAATTAAAATTGCTTTAAGGATTGGATCCGAAACGACAACCTGCGCGACAGTTAACCGAGTATTGCGACGAATAATTCGTACAAAAAAATAATAATAATAATAATAAACGCGTTTGGCGCGGACCGTGATAAATTAGTTAAAAATTGTTTTTTTTCAGACAAAAATTAGTTATTCACACCGGGACAGAGTCGATATATATATATATATACTCGTATATTCAAAGTAAAATGTGTTCGATATACGACGAAAACGCGAGTGACTGTTATAACGGATACTGTCTGCGCTCTCAGCGTATACAAATATTTTTTTTTCTTTTATTATTATAATAATGCGCGTATAATAATAATATGTTAATCGGCATTTATTCGTTTTTCTTGTGTCGCGTATCCCCGGCCACGGACGACAGCTGTCGATTATTATCGTTTTGTGCGTGTGCGTGTGTGTGCAGCGTGTCGTATACCGATGACTTTACAATGAGACTGCGCGTTTTGATTGTAATTGCCCTGTCGTTTGTGCGCGTGGCGGCGGCGGCGGTTAGTTTGGCCGCCGCCGCCGTCAAAGTCCCGCCGCCGGCCGACGCTTTGGCCGATTCCGATCGCGAATATAATTAATGGACATCGGGGAGCCGGACGACCGACAAACGCCCGCGCGTTATAAAAAAAAAATTGTACACGCACACAATTGACAATATATTGTGTTTTATATTATTTATTTGCATATCCATACGAGTTATAGAATACGCCTGTTACGCGATTATAATAATAATTATTATGTGTTATATGTGAAAAACCGAGAATGTCCGAGTCGGGTCCATTTTTCTTGTTTCGGTTAAACTGCCGAGGAAGTAGGTACTTGCGATTTTGTGCGTCTTCGACGCGTTTATGTGCTTAGTTTCCAAATTTCCCCCCCGACAACGTAAAACGACGCGTATTATTTTATATATAAAAAAAAACACGTATGACGCGCCTCGTTAAATAAATTGTTTTAAAACACGAACGTGTGGAAAAAAAATTTTAAAAACCGTTTGTCCGAGCTCGGGCTGAAAGAAAATATCGACGAAAAATCGCGTTTTTCGTTTTTTTCCCCCTCTTGTTTCGGTTATTTTCGCAGGCGTTTAGCATACTGCACAAAACGTACGTTCGTATACGAAGTTTATATGAAGTGTTCGGCTGCGTCGACTGTTAGTACAGAGCTGGACGGTATCGGTGGACGTTTATACTTATCGTTTTGAACTGTTCGACGAAACGGGAATTTCGTCCTGACTGAATTTCGTCCTTTTTCTTTCCTTGTACGACCTATTCGATTCCGCGGTGATTTGGAGGACATCGGTTTCGTTTGAACTGCGTTTCGTTCTGTACAGATTCATTTTTTTTTTCGGATACAAAACTTTAAAGTTTATCGCGAACCGTTAATGTTACGAGAGCATCAGATTTTTTTTTTTTTAAGGGACGTTTGAAGAACGCCTTCTACAGCACTGCTACTATAGAACGGCCGTTCCCGGTCTCGAAAGACGGAGTGGAAAGTTCGAAAGAGTCGACTTACTCACCTGCAGTGTACCTACATACACGTGTACGACGCGTTTTAATTGATTATATTTTTTTATTTTCTATATTGTCATAGAATACAACGAGCTCCTTGAAAAAATCACTAAAAAAAAAAGTGTTTTTTTTTATTTGTTGAATTTTACCGTTCTCTCGCACCACCCCGTATAATTATTATTAGGGTTCCCGGTCGTTGGTGACTTTTTTTTCCAAAGTCTTGGGCGATGTACTCTTTCCAAGCTAAAAATATGATTTAAGGGGATTGAAAGCGGGCATTTTCTCTCTTCGTCTTACACACACGAAACATAGCAAAATAGACGTTTCATACTTCTAACGGTACGATCCATCTAGTGATGAGAACAGATTCGAATTCCACATGAATTTTATTATAGAACGATATTCCAACTTTTTCTATTTTTTTTTTTATCTTAAGACCTTCAAAAATCGATTATTAGCGATTTTTTTTTTGATTTTCAATTCATTTTTTAAGTATTTATTAAAAAAAATTAGAAATGTGGGAAACTCAATCTCAAGTAGACTTCACAACGAATTCAAATCCGTTTTCAAATCGATATTAGATCGATCGGTACGTTGGAAGTAGGAAACGTCTATTTTGCTATGTTTCGTGTGTGTGTGTAAGACAAATAGAGAGAAAATGCCTGCTTTTATTAATCCCTTTAATGCGTCATACGCGAATCTAAACAGTTAATTTTTATTTTTTATTTTTAAGAGCATTTTTAAAACTAATTATCAATAATCGACAGAAAAATTACGAGTATACTTAGTTTTTTTTATGATAATTATTTTACATAATTTTTTTTTCCTATAATAATTGATGACGTAATTCAAACAATTTTAAAGGTATTTTTTTTTTTACGTTTTTAGATTATAAATTAAATTTTTTTTTGTTGTGTTTTTCATGTCACGAACGCAATGTTTTTAGAACATTTTTGTAGGTTTTTTTTTTTTTTTAAGGGGCATAAACGTCCCGAGCCTAATTATTATAAATCGAGTGGTTTTTGGCGCGAAAATTCTCCGATTTTACGATCTCTTTCTGTTCCGGTCACGTCGGCGGGCGCGTTTTTTTTTTTCGTCTACACGAAACTATATCGCGAGCATAAAATATTTCACCGAATCACAAATCCCTCCTCCTCCCCGTCCGCCATCGCAATTGGATATCGTCCAAATAAAGTTGCTCGTCTCGCGGTTTCCACTCCGCAGTCGATTTCGTTGGCTCCGTCATCGTATTCCTCGTACACGTTTCGCGCGCACGAAAACTCGTTTATATTTATATTTCGTACAACAGTGTACACGCGTACGGATAAAGTGTGTAATGAGCGGCTCTTCGAATTTGTACCCGGGTTATTCGAAACGTTTATGTGTTTTTAATTTTTAGACTTATAACAATTAAAATACATTAAATAAAAGGTAAAAACGTTTAGAAATCTATAGTTAATCGCGGGGGGCTTATTCCAAGGATTTTTTCCTACTGCCCAAATAGGTAAATACGTTTTGTTGGGATCTATTCGGATCGTATAATATCTCCCTAGCCTAAAAAAAAAATGTATAAAAACCACTTGTTTTTTTTTATATCTTTTAATTTTACTCCTTATTCTACTTATTGTTTTATTAATTTTTAAAACACACTGCCTACCTGCTTATACGCGACGTAAGACAACGGGCTTTTTTTTTTTTGTTCAAAAATCGAGATAAAAACAAGTAATCGTATCTTCTTCTTCTCTCGCCTCTATCCCGGCTATTTGGGGTCCGCCACCTTCGTTCTAAACCTCCACTTGACGCGATCTCCCACATCTCCCACCATCAGTCATCATATCACACTGAATCGCATTCAACCACTTCTTCTTCGCGTTTCTCCTTCTCCCTTCAACATCAATTTCCATAAACGTTCTTACCGCTTCCGAATCTTCTCATAACACGACCAACACCACCCAAGTCTTTTTAACCACGATCGACGCTACTTCTATGCTTTCTCTCACATATTCATTTCTTATCCTGTCTTCTCTTGTCCATCCCACTCGTCCATCTGCTACACTCATTCTCTGCTCTGTTTTCTTGTCCATCGCTCAACACTCGCTGAACCATACAACATAGTTGCAGTTCGCGTTACACTCTTATATATACACGAAATTATAAAAATATTACGTGCGTACTATTGTAGATTGCCCGAATTCATAAAGCCAACTGCTCATTTGACATTTCCAATTACCCGATTCGGATTCTACTGCCCGTTAGAATGAGGTCTGGTTAATCGTATACCTGTATAAACGTTCTATATGTGCGCGCTCCTTCGTTCGCACAAACATACGTCCAGTCCGTAGACAGATTCACTCGGCACTATCGTGTACTTATTTTTCGAAAAAAATCGACTCGTCGAACAAAAGCGTTTTAAGGTCGAGGCCGTCGGAATCGTCCGATTGTTGTTTTTTGTAAATTCCGCTGACATCGTGTAATACGGACGAGAGCACAATAATTTCGACGTTTGCCGCGAACAGAAAATTCCGTTTAAAAACCGCTCTAAAAGGATACAGCTGAAGGATAAAAAGTATTTATTGTAAAATAATTGCGGACCACCGCGTCGCGCGTATCTCGTCCCTCCCGCAGTAGGTAGTTGTCACGGTGTACCGCGCACAACACAATGTTTGGGGAGAAAAACCGTAAAAAAAAAAAAAAATCTCCACACGAGCCCAGTAATAACAACACGGCGTCGGTGGCTTTTACGTTATAAATATAAGTATATAATATAATACAACAACGTGTCGTATTGTCAAAAATCGAAATATTCTCCTCGCGGTCCGCGAACAGATGGTCGTCGATTACAAAGGACAATCCACATCGCGTCGATTGACTGGAAAAGCTGACACGTTATTTTGTCGTCTCGTAAGCGCGTATAGAAAAGACCTTTTTTTTTTTAAAATTCCATCATCGTTTACTTACCGCCGGATTCGGGAACCGTACTCGTTTATTCAGAACTGGGTTTTTAAATAGCGCTGAAAAGTATTGAAACGCGCGCTATAATACGATAAAAACATTCGTAAAATATGCCCTGAAAATTTAAAAAAAAAAAATGTATTTATGAATACCAATAGTTATCACTATGATTTAATATATAAAAATAGATAATGATGATTTACTTTTTTTGCCGTTTTTTAAGATTGCGAGATTTAGAAAAAAAAAGCGCAAAAGAATTATTTAAATATAATTAACAGAAAATAAAAACTAGCACCGAAACACTGGTAAAATAGAATTACGAATTTAAAATATCAAATACGGAATTTTGCGCTTGGAATCCTTGATAAGTGTATGGCTATTACTCCGTTATTTTTATCTGTATTCATTTATAATACGGGCGCAAATGCTGTAGAATCCGAGACCTGCTTATTGTACGCGCGATGAGATTGGATAAGATTAATACATCGAAATGCGATAAAAATCAGTGGTACGCCTATTAGATTCGCCAAGTGTAAAATTAAGATTTAGTTTACTGTGATACCTAATAATTTGAGTTTCTACGAACACACTGAGAGTAGTGCGTCGTGTTTGTAGTCACTTTTAATTACTTGGCTCGGTCAAGCGCATTATCTCAGGTTCGGTTTTTAACACTTCTGCTCAGCTCAGTTTCAGAATTCGGCTCAGTCGTACGGCATCCGTATCTGCGCGATTAGAAAGAGTGGATTTCTTAGCGTTTGCTGCTTACGTCTTGAAAATACAACACAGTCCGCACGATTACTCTCCTGCAGGGTTAGATCTGTTGTGTGCGTTTCTCGTTCCAGTCGATGAGCGATCTAAAAGTTCCTCTTTCTTCTGCAGTGATTACTTTTACAACAACCGTTACATACTGCTTCTACACTACTTGGTGAAATCAAGACCTATTCATCGTCTTACCACCTAACTCTACTGTATTTGAACTAAAAACGAATAACGTCATTTACTACTGTATGATGACCTAACCCGCGGAGTACGAAATTTTTCCTTTGACCCTCCCGAAACACCGTATCGTGAGACCAATTTTTAATTTTTTTTTTTGAAGTTCGTCGTGCACTCGAAAACCAGCATCCGCCTTTCCCCCACGTGAACGCGTACTAGTTAACGCGCGCGTATCACTACCGCCGAGGGAGAGATTATCGATATTGTTTTCTACGGCGGTTGTGCAGGAGATCACCCCGGGGACAGATATCCTCCAGCATACTGGAGTGTATATAATTTATACGGAAATCGTATTATTATGGCGAATTTTCGTTCGCGCACATGGTCGGTTTTACGCGCTGCAGTCGGATCCGTCCCCCACACGTATCAGCGGCAAAACATTTCCATGTCGTCGTACAATATAGTCACGTTACGGTTTTTCGACGGGTGGTTGGGGAAGAAAAAATATAACGCGCTTCCGTATTGGGACCGAAAACGACGATTATTATCGTCTTCCGATATGCGTTTTATTTAAATTTTTAATAAAATAAACGAAAAATACCGTGTAAAATACGTAGGACTTGTATATGAGTTGGGATCTCGGTAATCGATCAGTTTGTAAACCTAATTTATACGGAATTTACCCGTTAATATTACGAAAAAAAATGTTAAAAACGTTTGGACGAAATTCGTTTTTTTATTTTTGTTATTATGCGACGTAAAACTTAAAATATACGTTAAGTTTATCGTAAAAAAAAAATACAGTTAAATAATAATAGGCGCATTAAAAAAAAATAAAAATCGTTTTTTTTCTTTCCGAGTTTATTTGTATTTTTTTATGATTTATTTTTTTATAGGTTATCGTTTAATGTTTACACGATATCGCGTTATTTTAAAGTATAATTTGTTGTTCGCCGTTTAATTACGCGAACAACGACGGATATTGCCGAGCGAAATAAAGATAAAGAGATTTATTGGCGCCCGAAACGAGCCAAAAAAAAAAACTAGTGTGTTAGAGTTTTAAAAAAATTCTAAAACGCTGCAATCGCGGATATTTTTCTCATTTTAAAGCTTATTTTCACGAGACGTTTTGAAATCGCCGAACGGACGTTCAACACATATTACAGCGTTTAACCGTATCTCATTTAATTTTCCATTACCCCTGCATTCACTACATAGCGTTCTATAATATTAAAAAAAAATTGTCCAATCTCCATATTACTCCTCTCACCTGTTCTAACATTCATACATCCACTGAATCCGTTGGCCTCGTAATTTCGTATTTCCATTCGTCGGGTTTTGTCATTTGATTTTAATTATTTCACGTTTTCTTATCATTATTTTATCTTTCTTTTTGTTGTTTTTTATTGATGTTTGTTTTTGCGTTATCAGTAAAAATCCATTCGTCGCTTAATCTTCTCGAAACTGTTTATTTCAAAATCGTATCAGGTCGGTTTCTACTACTATAGTCGTCTGCGCACGTTTTAATTGAGAATCACATTTTTTTTTTTAAATTTCTGTAAACGAATAAGAGTTAAAATATTATTCGGTAGAAAATCAAAAATGTAAAACGTGACGCCGGTGAGGATACGAAACGACGTATTGTGTTTCAACGAAATCGATTTCGTTGCTGGTAATCGAAACAACATACCGCGCCAAACGTGTCGAAAACAGCGTTCTACGCGTTACGAATGTGCGACTTTTCAATATTCGTTTGAATATTATATTTCAGACATTTTCGGACATGTACGGACGCGTACAGACGTAAAGCCTTCATAACGCGCGTACAAACAGTGGCGTATAAACTTTGGCGCAGGATAAAGGCTCGCCTTTGAGTTAAATCGCGTGCACGAATTAAATGAACGTCCTAGCGATTCCGTATTGTGTAAATCCCTTCGTATCTCTTCGTTTTCCACGGATAAACGTGTATGTTGTTGTGTGTGAATAAAAGCCGAGAATCCGTCTGCCTGTGTTCAACAGGCAACAAAAACAATATTTAAATGCGGATAAGAATTTTCAAAAAACCCGTTCGAATTATAACGTAATTGAAGGTTTTATCCGCAGCTCGCAGTTATAATACCGCGCCGTATAATAATACATAGTGTTTGTACGCCCAGGGCTGTGCGAGTCGATTAAATATTTTTTTTTTAACTCGTTAAGTGTATAATGTTAAAAGTCGCGCGCGATTTTACTTTTTTTATCTTCAAAACTTAAACCTTTCTAATTACCGTTCGCATAAGATAAAATAAAAGAATAACGTGTAACGCGAGATTGTGTGAGTACCTTCTTGGTCTTCGGTACCGCATAACATAATGTTTATATGTCGTCAAACACAACAATATTATAGTATTTCACAATGCCTGTCGTTATTGTTAATGTTTAACTAAATCCCGGTACTTTTGTAAAAAAGAAAATAATGGTTCGAAAAAAAAAATCTGTGACCTATATTAAGTTTTTTTGAAAAAATAAACGCGTTTTAATTATAAAATTAACTTTTTAAAACTTTTAACTAGTCAATGTCCCGCTTTTATTTAATTTAATATATACGTCTAAGTGTCCGGAATTATTATCGCGGGAAAAAATGACACCCGGAAAAATTACCCCTATGAATTATGATTATTAAAGACAATTTACGAATATTACTATATTAACCCTTGATATTGAGTAAGGGCGCGTGCGTTGCACGTGCCATATGTCATCGTGACAAAGTAATAAGGTCTTAACGTTAAATTATTATAAATCGGTTTATAAATTATAATTGTTCTTTGTCGATGTGTAGTATACAATACGAAATTTTACGGTTTGGAGTTTTACAAGACTTACGCGACCGCGTTCCACGCGTAAGAAAACGAGAACTGGGAATGTTTCCATATTAATTTTGACGAATCGGTTGTGCGAAAGGTCCGAAAATAGGTATTATACTCGTATTGTCAGTGGTCTTTGGAAAACGCATTTTCAATTGTCTTTGGAAAATACATTATCAATGGTCTTTGGGAAAAAAATTGTCCGTAACGAGGCGACGGTGATTGGGGGAGACGTTTGATATCACGCTTATTATTGAATAACTCGGTTAATCGAACGGGACTATAGGTAATTTCTTCTGAGATACGCAATGTAGACGTGGCAACACGACTTTCTAATATTATTTAAATCGACCGATAATATTTCGATATGTCGTTGGAAAATAACGCGGTTTTCTCGATGCGCATCGTACTAATATAATACGCGTGTGTCCTGCGCGTATATAATATAAAAAGCAATCGATAATATATATTGTCTCGTTGATGGTCTTTTATTGCAATCAAAAAGCGGTCGCGCTTGCTCGGCACGCACGTGCGGTTTATTATTATAATTTTTAAATCGAATTAAAGTTTCCCTCTAATTTATTAAGTCGTCGAATTTATGGTAATAACGATATTACGAGGGACTTAACGTTTTACGGTTCGGAATAGACTCGGTTATTTCTTTCCAGTAAACCACTAATACGAGATACTGTACGCGGTGTATTTTTATTAGCCCGTTTGAAATTCGTTTTGGAATTGGTGTGTGAGGACGCGACGTGTGGTAGACGACGATGGTGTTACGACCCTCGACGCGGTTAGGTTGGGTTACACGCGTATCCGTTTCGACAAAGACCGTTTTGAGTACCGCTCCTTTGCCATCAATCGAGGACTTTATTAAAAAAAAAAAAAAATCCATTGCAAACATTTGTACTCGACGCACGAACCGGAGCCCCGTCCGTCAAAAGAAAATCCGCCCACTCCAGTTGGGCTAATAACGACTAACAAAAAAAAAAAACAAAATTATCAAATTACACCGCACCGTTATGGCGAAATGCGTGGCGTGCGTTTACAAGCCGCCCATCATCCGAGCAAAGCAAAGCAACAGGGTTCAAGAAACGAGGAGACGAAACGCGGTCCAAACGGTTATGTGGGAATGGAAACCGGAAGGAGATCTCTTCGTAGGAATACGAAATCGTTGAAGATTTTCAGACCGCGGGAGATGCTGAACTGGGGAGGGGGCGTAGTGTATCGACAAAACTCCGATCTCCAGAGTCGTATACGGTCAGTAAGGAGGAAGATAACTCTTAAAATACGAAAAACGTTCTGTATCGGTTTTTTTTTTTTACACCGTTTAATTTATATCAGGTGAAACGAGTGTTTCGGTGAGTTGGGGAAGAGAACGTTAAAACCGTCATCGTCGTCGGCAACGCGCGTCGCGCACAAAAGAGAACGCGGAAAGGGACGAGAGACGATCCGAGAAGGGACACAAAGCCTTTCCGGAGGCTGCAGAAACTTTCGTAATGGCCTTTGGAATGTTATTATAAAGTTTTCCCGCGCTGTGCGCGGACCTGCGGACGGGTATACACACACACACAGTATAAACGAGTATGGTAGCAGTGGGGGAGGGACTCGAAAAACAAAACATTAACGAATCTACGCCGCCGCCGTCGAGTTAATTTCGTCCCTTTATTACGAGCCGTTTCCCTTCGGCCCTTTGCCGCCCGCCCTGCCCCTCCCCCGCCCCATCACTAACGGTGTCCTCGCGGTTTAAACCGCACCGGTTGTGTGCCGCGCGCGCGGTATAATATATTACTATTATTATTACCGTTATTGCCGTTATTGTTATTCCACTTTATACGATAATATACGATAAACGCGCCATTCGGACGTGACGCGTTATCGCCGGTTTCGGCACTGTAAATAACGCGAACGATTATCTGGATAAAGACAGTTCGTGTTAATTTATCTGGATAGAGATAAAAGATAATTTGTCTAGATAAAATTAAGACATTTATATAATTTTAAAACAATTTTCTTTTATCGGTTCAAAACTCCCGTCATAATATAATTTTAAACGTTGTGTATAGGAAATTATTGGGAAAAAAAACATATATTATTTATAAAAATTTATGTTCCGATATAAAATTGTTGAACGGAACGTGTCGAGAATTACATAAAAAAAAAATACGATTTTCACTAATAATAATAATAATAAATAAAAAATTTAATCGCATTAATAGGCCATAATAAAAAACATAATTGTCTATAGATAAGTGAAATATTCGTCTGGATTTAAGTATTTACCTGGATAAGCCAATAAGCGTTAGAAAAAATATTTATCTAGACGGATTTATCGACTTTATTATTACTTTATTTTATTTAGAATGTCAAATATATGGACCAGTGTTTCTCTTCCTTTTTGTTATGGCGAATCGTAAATTTACTGTTTTTTAGGTAGGCGACCCTCTACAAAAAAAAAAAAAATTGAAGTACACCATAAAATATAAATCATAATACAATTATGATTCCTTTTTTTATACGCGATTTTATCATATAATATAATGCAGGACACTTAATAACATAATTGTGGGAAACATAAATATTATTTTTTAGATTAAAATATCTGTACTTATAAAAATATAATACAAATTCACGTAGTGTAATAATAAAATTAATTTTATTGATAATTTTTAACACGTAGCGTGACTCGGATATCAAATAAAAAAAACGTAATATTTTTTTTATACATTTATTTATTTATATTTTCCTCGTTTTTAAGTTTACGAACAGCGATGACCCATTGAAAATATTTCGCCACCCATGTAGGTTGGGAAACACTGCGGGTGTAGACGATTTCGATTTGCTTAAAAAACGTGAACAAATCCTCATAAACACCGAGAAATTTAATCATTTGAAACTATACCAGCGCAGTTGTTCACATATTACACGCGAATTCGTGTATAGTTTTTTTCACGTATACCTTGTTGCGGAATAGCGGAATTTTCTTTTCACGAATGTAAAAAAAACGGCCGTAACCCGAGGAGGACTCGAGGCGCGCAGATATAAATTCTTCTGTAATTAAAAACGTTCTATAAATTACGAGCGTAATTTCGGCGTTTATTATTATTTTTTTATTTTCAGGAAAAAGAATTACCGTTATTGCCGCGCGGTATACTTGGCATTTTTTTTTTTCGTTCGTCCTCGTCCGAATCGAAAAAGGGGCGCGAAAAACAACGGCCGTGCTCGCGAATTTCCCGTGGGGGTGACTTTTTAGGGAGGGTTTTGCATTTTTATTGCCTCTCCGTCGCGCCGCCGTGGTTTCCGATGTCCGATGCGTCCCGCTCTTTGATTTATATTCCAATTAAAAACAACTCTCTGGGAGTTACATACGTGTACGCGAAAAAAAATAATAAAAAATGAAAAAACGAAAAAAGCAACAACGGAACGACACGCTAATTATAGAGTCATTTTTTTTTTTTTTTTTGTCAAACACCCGTACTCGACACGAATCGAATTCGCTCTCAAACACGAATTAAACGTCACAGCGGCAATATAATTTTAAAAAAAAAAAAACGAAATTTTCCACGAGGCGAGAGAGAATACAGTAGTTATACTACGTTTCACTGGCTTGCACACGAAATGGACGTTTAGATGTAATAATAATCTCGTCGTCGTCGGTACACCGCGGAGATGATCGCATGGAAAACGAGAGATTTTTAGCGTGCTCGTACCGCGTATTCGTAGAAGAAAAAAATTTAACTTTTTTTTTTTTACGATACGCTCGTACTGAGAACGGTTCGTCAGTTCCTTATTTCCATTGTACAATCAATTGGTTGGTGTGCGATCCTGTGCGGTGGCGCGAGAAAAAAAAAACGGAATCGTTTGCGTTTCATTCGCTTGTTATATTACGTTAAGTGTAGTTGATGGAGCACAGAGACGTGTGAAAAAACAGTGAGTAAAAAACAGGAAGATTTTGTACAGAGATAAGATCCCGAATAAGAGAAATGTTAATGGAGCGTCAACTAGTAGTGATTCGGACACAAGAACGGATTTCCGTGTTACGTGAGCAACAGATTTCGGAAATTTACTTTCTTCATTAATTGTTGGCTATAAACTATTGAATCGGGGTTTAATTCCCATCAGGATTGAATGTTGTGTTTAACATGGGCACGGTAAAAAAACGAAATGAAACTCGAGGGAATCGGTCGAATGAGGCGATTTTTTTTTTTTTTTAACGAATCCCTCAATAGTCTGGACGTTTTTCGGACGTAGAGTTTACGCGAACTCCGGAATTCAATGGGATTGTCACCTCCGAGAGAGAGAGAGAGAGTTATAGTTTTGAATAAACTAATAAAACGTTTCTTTTTCTCGTCGGGGGCCGCGGTGGTATATTTTGAAAATCGAAATGTGTGCACTTGACACTTTTCGTATTTGAGATGGACTCTAATGATAACAACTGTGCAGTAGGAAAAGAGAATAGGAAGATGAGACCGGGAATAATGTAGCGTAATGGCAAAACGCTAATTGAACCGAGCGCTACGATATTTTGTTTTCCGGCCCGCAGTCGGTACATAATATATTTTAAATAATATTCCGTCTGATTGGCTTGTGCGCTATTATAATATCGTCTGGCGCGGCACATACGTAACACTTTGCGAACCGACTGGTTTCGACAAATGATTATAGTTTGAATTATACGAATCGGATATTAGAAATTTACTGTAGTGTAATTTAAAACGTTTTAAACGCCTTTTGAAAAATGTGTGTAGGTTGTCATGAAAATATTCAACCTCGTGATACACTATATATATATACGTACTATCAATAATGGTATCAAATAAGCCTTAAAAAAATTCTCAATTATAATATAACAACATATTATGCAATATATAGATCGTGCCCGTAGATCTTTTCCCCGTTCGAAACGTAAAATACTATATTATTACGTTCTATCGGTGGCTAACGAAAATTCGAAATCGTTTAAATATTATACGTATATATTATATAGGGTTTTAAACTGTCTTCATAATATATTATTTGTACATTTTTTTGCGAAAAATCCTAAACTATCTCGGGTTTTATTCATTTACGTTTTTTTTTTTTGCAATTCGTTTCGATCGGTGAAGACGTTCCAGTAATCGTATGAACTGCGCAGCTATTCGATTTTGATCGTTTCGGCTTATAGACCAAATAAATCGACCCGTCTTAAAATAATAATAAATTTCCGACAGATTGATTTCGAAGGGTTTGCCGGTTTTTCGAACGAATAATACGCGTTCCCCTCGTACGTATACAACATTTACATTATATGCTCGTTTCGACATACGTATATTAGAGTTTATTGCTATATAGGCGCGAGTGATGAAAAACTTATACTCACGTTACTACTACGTTATTACAGGAGCGTATATATATATATATATATATTAATATGTTATGTTGTATACCGGATAATAAGTGTATTCTTCTGTTACGCGCGAGATAATTCGCTCCTCGTCCTTTGAAATTCTAGGATTTCTAATTATATTATTATATACGAGGCCCCGTCCCGGTTAATTATCGCAAACTAGAGAACTTTCGCACGACCTGAAAGATAATAATCAGTGTAATAGGATACACGGTACGTATGTAAAGCATATACGCCTACACGGTTTCAGAAAACGGTGTATTCTGTCAAAACCTGTTAATATTGTAACATTTTAGCGAGAAACGCGTCCATGTCATCGTGCAAAGCATAATGATGTATATTTACTCTATAGACAGCGGTTTTGAACCGTTTTAAAAACTTAATATATTTTTCCGAGGAAATAACTGCGCGCAAGCATAAAGAGATTTTTCCGATTGAATAAATCGTTACCTATACGCGATGATTTCGTGTGCAAAACTTTATCGTGGAAATCCACAAATTTCGGTACGTCACACGTCGCGTCCAACTCAGGAGTCGTCCTTTCTTGTAGATTTACCGCGAGTCAGGCCCGTAACCAGGAATTATTTTCGAGGAGAGCTTAAAAGTCAAAAAGTAAAGTTGCGTGGAAATAAATGATATTATAAAGAGGTCACTTATATCGTTGATTTTTAGTATAAAATCAATGCTTATGCATATATTCGTATATACCTATATCAGGCAAAATACAAAATTCTGGATTCAAATGAATCTTCAAAATTCGATGTATGAAAGAAAAATTAAAATCATGTATAAATGTATAATAATTCCGAAATCAGGGCTGTTTTTTGAATATTATACCGTGCGAATTACAGTGTTCAATCGCCCAAGGTTTCTCGATTGTTATATGGTATTATAATGTTTTTGGTAAATACGCGTGTAATTAAAGAATATAATAAGCTCGCCGTCAGTGAAAAATTCACATTCGTTATAACGGAAATGTATGTTCAAAAAGACACTCTTATAGAAAAGCGCAACTCTGCTAGAATTTATGCTCTCCAAACGTGGCTTAACCACTCAATAGTCTTCCACTTTGAAAACATTATAAGAGTTATGTTTACAGTATGGTTTCTCTACAGTTCAATGTCATAGAAATTTTTATTTATATTTCGATTTAAATAGATTCAATAGCGTTCAGCGTAGCGTTTGTCGATCGATGATTTTCGTTTCTTCGTGCATATTGTTTGTGTTGTACCGTTTATGTTCACACCGAGATTGTACTCGAACTGCAGCGAGTAAAAAATTACGAAAATTGTGTGCGCTCTCTCCGACGAGTCGCGTGTCGACTCGTACGTCATCAAATAGCTGGTGTGCTCAATAACGCGTTCTGTTGACGCGCCGAGATCGTATCGCCATTTCAATCGTTCCGACGACGATTGAACGATTTCGCGGGCTCCTGGCCCGATGGTATATACGCGTTATACAGAGTAATCGCGATCCGGGCTGGTTATTATATCTCGTGTGACGACCTATCGAATCATGCAGAAGTTGGCACGCTCAATAAATGCACTCTCTCTCTCGCTCTATCCGCACACATATATAGTGCGTAAAAGGCCGGCGTGTATAAAAGCGGGATAAGGGACTGCTGTTTCTGGGGAACCTCGCGTCGCGCCGGGATTAAAAGCTACTACGCGTACCGCACGCTTCGATACTCCTTAGATTGTGTCCGTTTGTAGTTATCGGGTATCCCTTCAGCCCTTTCCGTCGATCAGCTGCACAGTCGCGGAAAACGACGCACATCTAACTCCCCAAGGAGTTGCTACACCGTATCGACTACAAAGTCAATTCCCCGAGCGACTGCGGCTGTGGTCGTGTCCGGGGGGCGTGGGGGCGTACTACTGTAATACACTGTTCGTATAACGTTAGTCATCCTCGTTTTTCCTCTACAACTCGTATTCATAAATATATAATAATAATAGTTACATTATTAACGAGTCCGTTTTTGTTTTGTGCAGTTGGTGCCCAGGGACGCGGAAGGCACGGAATGCGAGAAAAAATCTGATTGCTGGAAGGTGAGTCTTTTCGTACGCTTGTTATATACTAATATGTACATAATACGACTTGATGCATGTACGTTTCGTTACGAAACACAGTCGAGTGTAGTTGCCTAAAGTTAAAACTTCAAATGTGTCGTCATTAATTCGTAAGTCAACAAGTAAGTTTACAATAAATTATAATCCACTAAAGTATACGGTATAATCTCCTATTTGTGATTCTTTTCGAAATTTTACCTAATCAGTTTTGAAGTAGGCAGTTACATTTTGGGCGGCCTACTCGTCTACAAAATACTGTTTTTTTTTCTTCTAATATTATGTGCAGTGCGTTATATATTCGATATTTTTCTCTGGAATTCATTCAATCGTTAATTTAAATGAAATATTATCGTCCGTCATTAATAATAACTATAATAATAGATAATCCGTTTATAACGACGTCTGCCGGAGCCAAATATACAATATGCCGACACGCTGCTAAACCGTTTAATCGATATTGCGTTATGAAATTATTTAGTTAATATTCGAAATATTATTTATACTATTAAACGACGAGTTCGCTTCTCGAGTGTATATGGTGTTTTTTTTTTAGAAAGTAGAAAAAAACAAACGTTCTTTCGAACGTAGTTGTTTTGTAGAACACTGATCATTAAATAGAAAATACACATTTGGATCTTTTAATGAAATATATACGATTTTAATTCGCCGGTGTAATTGTTATACGTTTGGAGAATAAATCTCGACGCGTCTCCGGCGGTTATTCGTAATGATAGAAGTAGGTATATATTTTCCGTATAAACGAGCGCGAGTGACATTTAAGAAGAACTATTTTTGATTCAATAATGGAAATCGCGATTTAACCCCGTGGAGAATTTTACAAAACGTAGGAAAAAAAAAGTATAAATCATTCCGTCACAATTACGGACACTGAATACGTTTATTACAAGGTACATAGAATGAAATCCATTCAACGCGTTCTTTGATTATTATAAAAACATATTGTGCGTGCGTGTACAGTTTGATACCCCGAAAACGCGGATCGAATCGTTTACTCTTCGTCGCTTCCTATCGTACCGGTGAGGCTGCTGTTGCTGCTGCATCACCGAATAACCAAACGTCCTCTCGCTCATTTCTCGCATTATAATATCGCATTATTATTGTTATTATTATTACGTGCCCAATAATAACGCGGAAATATTGTATTATTACCGTCAATTTATTTCTATACACCGTCGTTTATTTTTCGGTCGTCGTCGTGCACAGTCGAATTGTCGCTAAATAGTTTCGCCCACCAGTGTCCCTGCAGTGCGTCCCATTACGCGCGTATTATACAATAAAATGGAAATATTTCTTTACAAATCGATATACGCGCGGCGTATATATTATTGTGTTGTACAGTAACAGCTGGGTCTCCGAACTGCTCCCTTCAAAAAAAAACACGACAAATAATCCTGAGAATATGCGCGTGTTATAACCCGCCGAGTCGTTTGCAAACGACGACGGCGCTTTTGAAATCCAGTGTCTTCGAGAAATTTCGGGATCGATTTCCGTGATAAATTACTTCCGGAAACTCGCGCGATATTCAAAATTTGAACGTGTCTGATTTTGCGTAGTCACACGACCTTTTTGTGCGAACTGACTCCTTCGTCTACGACGAAATCGGATTTACGGGACGTTTTGAAAACTGATAAAGACGTGAACGTTATACGAACGTGTCGAATACAATGTTTGCCGTTCACTGACTACTATGTCTCGTACATACAATTATTATTGTATAAATTCAGTTTAGTGTAATTTATTGTTATTACGAGGGCGGGCTGGATAATATTTTTTTGATTTCCGACGAGATTGTCATTTACGAAGCATCGGATAGCTGATTATAGTTTTTTTTTATCAACCCACAGGTCGGTTTGCAGCTCCTTTTCTCCGTTCTCCACGGTTACTCGCCATTTCTATAAGTGTTCTATAGCTTCCGGCTCCCGCATCTTTCTTGATTTGTCCTATAAACGTGTAACGGAGGCGTCCAGGTGGTCTTTTCCCTCCAATCGTGTCCTCTAATATTGTGTTGTGCAGTTCTTCTGAATGTCTAATTGTATATCCTACCATTTTCCATCTCTAATGGAATCTATTAATGAGCGTTTCTCTCGCACCGTTTCGAGTACATCCTGATTACTTTTTCGCTCTATTTATTTTCTGCACGCGTCTCCGGCACCAAATCTCCTCCAGTGCTTCTAACGCCTTTTTTTTCGGTCTCGTTTGCGACCCGAGTTTCACAACCATATAGCGCTATGCTCCGGATACATACGTTTTGATGATGAGGTTTAATTCTTTCGCTGTAAAGAGTTTAGATTTTTTTTTTTTTACTGAACGCGCAGTCTTTGCCAGTCCTACGCGTCTTTTAATTTCTCTGGCGTCCTTCCCATCTGACGTGATCGTGCTGCCTAAGTATGGACATCCGCAAACTCGGTCGAGCTTGTGACTGCCCAGATACATTTCAGCTACTATATTTTGTGGTTTCCTCGCGCGAGTAGTTTAGTGTCGTCTCGCGAGTCATAAAACCCGCGGGTTTGGCGTCCTGCAGTTGAACGGTATAAATGGACAGGCATCAGAAAATCCAAGCGGAACATGGACGGTCGGCGATTGAAAACACAGTAAAGGATTCCTCCAGATTTTTTTTACAACGCATTTGACTTGTAATTTTGTCGAAGAAGCTGAGGTCGTGACACCGAGATGTTTACCGGGCAGCGCTGCTGTTTAATAATAATAATAATAAAAATAAAACGTATATAAATGTTTTTTTCTTTTTTCGTTATACCGTGCACACGATAATATAAAGCAAACGGCCGCGGTGTACGGTAAATATATACTACTCGTATTGTGCGCGCGTAAATATATATAATTTTTTTTTCTTTTCGAGAGAGAGAGAGAACCGAGGCTCGTGTAAAATACGGTAAACGCGAAGACGAGGTCCGTCGAAACGATAATAATAATATTGTGCGCGTTCGTCTCCCGAATAAAGGACCAAACCGTGTATTACGCGCGCGTAATTGCAGGGACGTTATAAGCGCACTGCGGACGACGACGACGACGATCAAATTCGAAAATTATCGGTCTCGGCCCCCGCCGGGCAAAACAGAAATATTTATATATTATTATATACGCGTCGTTTTTATTATCGTTATTATCATTTCGATCCGTGTGTGTTTATTTCGTTTAATTTTTTTTTTCTTATGTGTATATTATATAAACTCGTATTCGAATAACGCGACGGCGGCGGCAATAGGTAGCGCGCGTATTCCTCGGGCCCGAACACGACCGCGTTGATCGCCGTTTACGCGCGTACGCCGCGGATCGTGATACGGGATATTGTATTAGTATACGGAAACGAAAGGAGAGAAAATAACGTGAAATTGTGCCCGCCGTCGAAATTCTCGTATTAATATTATTGTGAAAACGAGAGGATCAGCCTCCGATCACGGGCCCAGGGAACGATACGCGCGCACTGAACGCGTGTATCAATCAAAACATGACCCCGCATAGCGGTAACCGCCATACCTGTACGCATTCTATAAAATATAAAATTCATGGAGGATACGATGAAATGTAATTTTTTCCATGATATTTACTTTGAGATAACACAGGTCACGAAACGACGTGATGTTAGCGACAAAATCGGTTATTTTTACATAACAAAGTTGGTAACGAAAACAGAAAAATAGAAACGGAATTCATAGTATGGCGGCTCGCTATAGGGGTTCATATTACAAAATATTTTTTTTTTTTTTTATTAAAAGAGATTTTGTGATACCACGTTGAATCTCAACAATTATCTAAATCTAAAACAAAATAATATTTACAGCAACAAAACAGATAACTAAACTAACAAATAAATTATATAAGTAAAATATATTGAGTCCTTAAGCTACAAGATTAAACTAAAAACCAGCTAAAGTAATAAACCGAATAATTATATGTACAACCAGCGGGGAGGTGGAACTTAAAATACTAACGGTTGACAAATATTACAAAATATACGAGAATCATACAAAACACTCGTTCCGTGTATTGAGTTCAGTGTACGCGCGTCGTAGTTGTCCTTCTACTGTTGGGCTTCTCCTCCTCCTACGAGAGTGTTTGCCTGGCGATTTCGTCTTTTACGTCCTTAGCGTCGTCCTGGATAACCACTCTCGTCAAACCGTCGCACGTCCTCGGTCTACCCTGTCGGTAAGTTTAAGTGTTTTTTTTTCAAAAGGCGTTTAAAACGTCATTTGTGCGTATATATAACAATTTTTTACGAAAATCTGCGTTATCCACGATTCGGAGGAGCTGTTCGGCGTCTGACGCGAATCCGTTTTCGTGGTTATCCTCATGTGTAGAAAACAACGGGGAGAGAGAGAGAGAGAGTATATTGTACACAACTCGTTAAACTTTTACTTCTATTTTTGCAATAAACATATTAAATTTGGGAAACCTTCGAAATCTTGAACGAGCAAAACACTTGAACGTCAACATTTTGACGTTAAAATCGTGAACGAGAAAATTTTAAGACCTGTGATCTACAGCCGAGAGGTTATAATAAATCGGGTGGTATTTTTACTTGAGAGCCGATACGAGCCGGCGAAACGAACGAATGGAGTTTTCCGAGTATAAAGCTAAATCCAAGTATTAGTACACTGCGTGCAGAAAAGACGTGGATACGTCTCGTGGCTACGCCGAATTCAATCAGAGTACGTATAGTCAAAGTAGCAACGGTTTCGTCGTTCACGACTCCATCACTGTAACGTTCTCGGGTAAATTTCCAGAATGTCCTCCATCCATAAGACGTAATCGTGTGTAAAGAAAAAAAATGACACGGAACTCTTCTACTAACGATAGCGTGCACGAGACGAATTTCGTGTTCTCACACCTGGTTTTCGCGCGCCGACACCTTTTCTACCTTTTTACGATTATTATTACCGTCTTTATAGTGGTACACCCACCGAACCGGGGGCGACAACGGTGCAGTGTTTGCCGTGCAATCGGTTTCCTCCGGACAATAACACACAGAGAAAAAAAAATAAATACGAAGCAAACAAGCCGTCGGAGGGGGAGGTTTTTTTTTTGGTCGAACTCTGCACAAAGGCGGCGTATTTTACGAGGATAATCCGAGATTCGAGATACGTAGAACGACACCGTTTCGGCGCGCGGCGGCGGTGGTCGCGACCAGGTGTAATAGTGTCGCCGCGCACGATTGTTGTGCGCGCGCGGTGCCCAGGAATTCCGAGGGATTTTCTCGCTATGTGTTCGGGCTCTTTATTTTTCCTTCTTTTACTGCCGACCGACACCTTTACCATTGAAATCTGTGAAAATAAATACGTATATATATATATACGTGTACGAGGAGTCGCGGCGGGTATCGTTACCACTGCCGTCGGAATATTATTAGTCACGGTCGCTACCGCGCGCGCGCGCGCGTTTTTTTCTCTCTTTCCTTTGTCCGCGTCCCCCCGTCCGTATAATATACGTGATATTAATACGCGTATATATATATTAATATCCGTTGTCCCTTCACCGATGTCGTCCGCCACGAATTATAAACGTATTTGTCATAAGGGATTTATCACCGCCGGTTGTCGCCGCGAATTTTTTCTTTTCCTGCGATTCTTCGTGCACGCATCTGTCGACACGGTCACTACGACGGTGGTGCCGGGAGGCGGCGAGGCTTTCCTCAGGAAAAAATCCGACGTGAAAATCCCTGGCGGTTATTGAATCGGTTCTCAAACTACTATGGGTAGTCCACGTTTTTACCCGTTGAATTTGTTCCCGAAATTCGGTTTAGGTTATTATTATATACGTACATCGGTTATCAAAATAGTCATTTAATCATTCATCGAGTATAATACGGAGTCGAATATAAAAATTAAGAAAAATCGTAATACAATTATTTCAAGTATAGAAAATATTATTCAGTAGTAAGGTTAAATTTGTGTGTTCCATAATTGTACGGAATATCCAATCGAGTTATATTGTTCACGTTGAGTGCGTTTTCAGCTTAACGACCGGATAATTTCAGACAGTGATCTGGCACCGTGTCGCTAAAAATATTATAGATTACATATTGTAAACATACTTTGTCGACTTTTACATTTTGAGAACCACTTGTTGAAAATGTTGTCGGCAGCCAATAGTTCAGTGTTACTTTTCTTGGGAGCCAATTCAATGGTCGATGAGGTCGTTTACCTGATACTAGGAGTTAATTCAATGGTCGCCGAAAATCCACACCGTTTTCGAAACGGTCGTTTTTGTATTTATTTTTAAGACTTTTTGAACGAAAAAAAAATCAAAGCCTATTAAAATCTTATATTAACTTATTAAAATCTAATCTATTTTCTTCACACAGATACGTCGCAGAAAGTGGACACGTCCCGTTTCTGCAATGGACCGTTATTTCGGCGTCTAATAATAATCGGCATTTTCGAATTGCTACAAAACGGTTCCACGAGTGTACTCCGTAATAATGTTTTCCTTTGCGGTTAGCATAGCGGTTTTTTTTTAAAGACGTCGCGACGTGTATTCACAACAGTATTAATTGTTGTGCGCGGACGGGCGACTCGACTCAAAATTATTTTTTTATAAATTATAAAAAATCGCGGAACGATATTTTTTTCCAATTGTATTGAACGAAACCGAATGAGGTATTTTATCGAAACGGTTTTCGAATAATGCGCGAGTTTTGTCTGTCGTATAAGAAAAAACGAAACAGGACTGCGCATTCGTACATCGAATATTGCTGTGTCCGATACGTATGTATACAAATCGAATCGATTAATATTATCGACGATAAACAAGGGGACGAGTGATTTATTTATTTTTTTATCGTTTTTTTAATTTTTTTTTTGGAAACAAAAAAATACGTTGGACTAAAAGGTTTTTCGAGTCGTAGCCGTGGAACCGCGGACGAGAGATAATATCTTTCGGATTTTTATTATTTATTTATTTGTTTCGTCGACGCGCCGAATAGAACACTATGACGTGTTCGGCGAAACGACGTTGCACTATAAAATAAAAATCCCTCCCCCCTCCCTATGAAAAAAATCGGATATTCTTGACGGTCTCGGTATATATTTTATATTGTGTGTACAGGAAACAAACACAAAAAAAAAACACGTGTCGAGGTTAGAATAATAATAATAAAAAAAAAAATTTAATTTAATATACGCGTATCGTTCCGACCGAGAGCAACAGTAATAAATGACCGGCTCGCGCGTGTGTTCCGTTTCATTTGTCAGCGTATAACGCGTAATCCGCCGTCCCCCTCGCGCGAGACGGCGGCAATCAAAACAGCAGTCCTCTGTTTATCGTCCTCATCCAACCCGCGCCCCACCCCCCACTAGTTATGGACGCGCGGCTCACGGGGTCGCAAAATATTATTTTATCCCGCGCGTATAATAAACACACATCACGTCACGGTCATCGTACACGCGAGGGCGGCTACGTTTATATATATATATATTTTTTTTTCTTTTCTTTTCCTACGATTTATATTGTCTTTACGATTGTTTATACGGTATAATAATAATAATAATAATAATAATAATAATAATAATAATAATAATAATAATAATAATAATAATAATAATAATAATAATAATAATAATAATAATAATAATAATAATAATAATAATAATAATAATAATAATAATAATAATAATAATTAATATATTGATTTATATTTTCCGTGACGAAATAGCCCGGCTCGCGCGACATAAAAATCGCCCCTTATGCGAATAATATTGAATTTTTATTGAAGTCTTATGCGCGCGCGTGCAATACTCGGCTGGTATTTTCACGAACGCGAAAATCTCGTTGTAGGCGGAATCTCAATACTCGCGAATAGTCGGCGAGAGAGGTGCGTCGCGTTATATATTTTTGTTTTTCTTGTCCACGAGTGGTTTTTTTTGTAACACCGTGTTGAGTATAGCGGATTTGCTGTTAGCTCGTCGTCGTCTTTTCGGTCGTGAGCAGACCTAGAAAAAAAAAACAATTTTTTTTTTAATATAATTTCCCGAGTGTTTTGTTATGTGCGCGCCGCGCGCTGTATAAATAGCTGGTTCCGCACAGATGTGCGCCGTGTATACGTTTTGCATAAAACACGAATCCGTCGTTGTCGGAATATTTTAATATATATATTCAAATCTCGACGGAGCGTGAGATATTCACGGAACGAGTCCCCCCGTTCGTTTTCGATGATATTTTACTCCGGTTCGGCGGCTAAAAAAAAAAACGACGGAAATCTCCACTTTTGGTCGTGTATACCGAATTATTTAGTAGCCGACGATTTGTCCGCGTAAAATCGAAACGATTTATGGTTAGGATAGAAGGTAATCGCCGTGCGGCTGATGTAATATTTCAGACAGGATCGACGACTCCGAAGGCCACAAGACTCGTGCGCGCTATTTTGAGGATTAGTCGAACGGTGCGCTTTAGACGGCGGACAATTCTGATGGCTCGACGTATTCGAAACGAAAAAAAAGAAACAAACGTTCGGTACTTATAACGGCTTAGTATATAGTAGTGCTTCATGTTGTTAATTCCTGTTGTGCGAGGACCGTAATAAGGCGTCATAAACCGAAATTATCGATTCGGGGTGATTTGAATTAATGCGAAAAGAGTTTTTGCTAAAAAAAAAAAAGTAAACGGTTACGCTATTTATAACGTTGTTATTTCCTATAAGGTCTTCTACTATTTCGCAGACTTATAGTAAAGATCAAAAAGCGTTCTCGCGTTTTAAAATCCAGTATCGTTACAATCGTTTACACACACTCAAATCAGTGGCGTAGCCGGGATTTTTTATATAAGGTGCCCAAGTTTTATGCGCAGAGTTTTCGGTAGGCGGGTAAAACTTTTAAAACAAAAAGATTAATTAAACTTTATCGTAATAACGTGTATCGCGAATGCGCTCGAAAAAGGTGTCGAGTTTTCCTAGTGTTTTTCGGCAGAGCTAGAATAAACGTTAACCGAAAACACAAGAACTCACCGTTTTGTTGTCTCAAGTGACTATAACGTGTGGCACGATTCGAAAAAGCACGAAAAACGCGTTGTATATTAGCTAAATTCGCTTAACATATCCCAAGCGAAATAGAGATTTCCTTTTTTTTTTCTGCTGTAAATAGCTCGTTTTTTTTTTTTTACAATTCGGTGACTTAACGCGTTTTTCAAGCGCACCGTGTAATAATAATACGATACAATCTAACGATCTCGGATCCTCCAAAAATTCAGGTACTACTATGTACGCGATAAGAGTAATACAAATGCGATTCCGGACACGATTTAGAGTGCCTACGAAAAAAAAGTAATAATTATTAAAAAAAAAAAATCGAATAAAAATTTCAAAAAAAAAAAAACGTATAAAAAAAGAGTAAACGAAATACAAATACCTACGGACATGGCACCACCTATAACCGGTACTCCGAAGCGTAATGTATTTTATACGACTGCAGAAACGCAGTATATACGAGTGTATCAGTTCTCGCATAAAGTATAACGTCCCCAAATGTAGGTGTGTGCGCGTGTTACGAAATAAAAAATTTATAACGAACATAAAAAAAAAAAAAAACAAGGTGTATGGTGTGTGTGTGTGTTTTTTTTATGTTTGTGCGCCGATGAGAGATGTAATCTCGATCCGCCGCCGCCCCTTCGTTCAGGCGTATACCGTGCATAAATAAACGAGGAAAAATCTCCGTATAGGAACGTATAAACGTAACAATAATAATACGAACCGTTTTCGAAGGGGGATTTTTTTTTCTAAATTTTTTCTCTCTTATTGCGCCTGGTCCCGTTTTGTCTGGCTCGCGCGGATACAGTGTATGGTAAATGAGTTTTAAACGATTTCGAATTAAAATAATAGATACGCCCTCGCGGGGCAACAGCAAGCGGTCTCGACGTCGAGAATCGGGATCGCGCGAATCGGTTTTTTCCTCGATATTGTAACGCGTATAATATCGTTATAATAATATGGTATATAACGCGTAAATCATTTTGTCGGGGAAAAGAAATAAACGCGTAAACACATATTTTTATATACGCATATATAATTTCGTCAGTCGAAATGGTGGCGGCGGCGGCGGCGGTGAGGGAGGAGACGAGAAACGTACCATAAATATTGAACGCGCTTATAGTAGCGTGTGTGTGCATGTGTTGTTCGAGTGTCGTAGATCGAATTACGGAGACGTGTTTTGAACACGACCACGACCACACCCCTCGGGGTAAAAAAAAATACACACACAATAAAATTTATGTAATAATAACAACGCCAAAAACAATACACGAAGAGCGCACAATTTTTTTCACCAAATTTATAATTTTTTTTTTTTCTTTTCCGACTGTACAGACATGCTCGCGCTTATATATCGCCTACTCCGTCCCAAGCCAATGTCGTCGACAACGTCTCCATTTAGAAACGCAACGAACACGTTAAGGAATCCCTGTAAAAACCAGCTAAAATAACCGTAAACAAATTTTGAATTCCACATCGAGCTATTTAGCAAAAGCCGTTTCAGAAACCGATATACAACAAACAAATGCAGTTACGAATCGTACCGATTTCACGGTCTCATTCAATCCGGAATGTGCAAAAACGGAAAGGTTTTGAACGTTTGCAGTCTCACCATCCAAACAACGCGAGCTTATGCTGGTGTTGTGCCGGAGCATTTGACGGTTTTCTTTAGTTACTATTCGGGTTTTTGTCTACTTCGATAGATCGCTTATGGTTGCTGCAGGGTTTTGGTTTTGCAAAGGTATCGTGGCCAAGTATTCTGTGCGAATGAATTTGGAAGGTTTGATTATTTTATTTTTATTTTTGATGTTTTTGGCCAATCTTGGACCATTGTCTCCACATCTCTGATCGTCGTGTAGGTGCGTAATTGTCGATTTCCTGCAGTCTCGTTCGTCGTCTAGTATCGCTGAGTATCATTTGGAATTTGCAAACAAAGGATGGACCGTTTACAAAATGAAAAAAATAAAACGGAATTTAGTAACGTTAAAAATGTCTTAACAAAGTTGATCTCATAACTCTCTTTGATGATGCGAGCCAACCAAAATATCGAACTCGGTACGTCGAACTTTACGCTTATTATTTGGTAGTTAATAGATTGATAAATCGGACGGTTCTGCTCAACTCGCAAAGGTACGATTTTTTTTAAATATAACGTTTAGTTTCTTATTACAGTTTTTCCACATTATATTCTATAAAAACCGAGGGTCTGTACTAAGTAAGTGTTCCGTTTCGTTATTAATATGAGTGTATTTCTGTACGTCTCTTGACTATTATTTTATCGACGAGTGTTGTTTTGAATTGAAACTTGTTTGTATTCAAAAGTATTTATATATTTTTCGTTAAAAAAAAAAAAAATACTAAAACTGCGTAATACGACGAGGTCGTTTCGTACTCGTTCAGTGAACTTGAATTTCCTGTACGTACAACGCCCCTAGTCGATTTTGTAGTCAGTCAGCTGAATACATTTTAAGAATAATTTTTTTTTTTTTTTAGCCCGTTACTAGACACGAATGTTTTGTTGTTACACACCACAAAGTTTTGTCGTCGGATCTCGTGTTTTAGATTTACAAAACGTCGTATATATTATATTTATGTACGCGGAGTTTCGGCTAATTATTATTATTATTATTATTGTACAGACACACGCAGTGATATCGTTGTGTGACGGGCGGATGATTTACATGGGCGCGCGCGAAGGGCAATAAATCTCGATACGAGAGTTTTTGACGCGTTAAACGTTACTTCGCGCGCGAGTATACATTACGAAAATCCCCTAACCCTTCTGGGCGCGCACTTCACGCCCCTGGCCCGAGTACCGCACTAATTTCTGGCAATAAATCGAAGAAAGGGGATCGACGGAATTCCGCGCTCCCAACTTCATCCCTCGACGGAGCGCCGTGTCAAATCCTTCGTCGTCGAAATGATATAATCGGTTTTTTTTTTCGACCGAGCCACGCCGAATTCATAGTGCGTCGATAATCCCTCGGACTCGACGGAGGGTTTTTGTTTTCCATTCCAATAACGACGGGCCTACGTAATAATCGTAATTATTTTCTCGACCAGATTCGACGACGATGACGACATTTATTATCGGCACTAATAACAGAGGATATGAAAGGACAAGGACGAAAACGAGGGAGAGGGTTTCGGTGCGAGATGCGCACCGAGGAAAAGCTTTAAACCCTTATCCGTACGCTCTTTAGTAGAGCCTAACGAAAAGCGAATATTGCCACTGTGCGGATGATGTTATTGTGTTGGTATCAGAGAAAGCACAGAAGACGTGTGTCTTGAACAGTGGAGGTTAGCGATCGAGGGGAGAGGACTAAGGATTATGAGGAGTGACGATTGTGTGTGATTTCGGAGGTAATTATCAGGGAATTCATATGGCAATGGAATCCAGGATCAATAGTACAAAAGAACGGTGGTTCTGAGAAGGGCACGAAAAGCGTGATAAAGTTCCGATACGGATGCGAAGTGATACGGAGGTGTTTCGTTTGAGTGTGGGAGATCTTGCTTTACGCGGAGATGTTGGACTATAGAGTGATCGATCTCGGATGTTGTTGGGAGCCGGGTCGATGCGAGGCATACGGGCGCCCTAGTCCGACCGCTAATTGGGCTCCTTTAAAAAAAAACACTTATGTGCGCAAATGACAAGAGGATGGGAAGGATAAGAACCCACAAAAATTAATGATATGAAAATCGTTTTAATTATCACATAAAAAAATATGGAAAATAACAAATAGACACAAATCGTTGAAATCGGTTAAACAGTTTGATTTGATTTCAATTATTATTTTACTAGAAAAAAAATGTTTAATTAAAACAAATCAATCTCTGGAAGATTGCACACACCATTTACACACGAAATTGTGCCCACGTGCCCCAACGGAGGCACTGTTTTAATGAGGCCGGCCGATCCCTGCAGAAATCGACGAATATCGTTATACTGAGCACGAAAACCCGATTTTTTTTACTTTTCTCGGAAAATCAATAAGGAATTCGAAATTTTATCGGAAACGTATCGTGTTTTTAAATTTCGAAAATCCGACCGCGCAGCAGTAGTTCGAGAAAGTGTTTAAAACTCGGTTTTCTTCTGGTTTTTTTTTTTAGACGACCGCAAACGATATTAAAAAAAAATACTCGAGCGACCGAGTTTATTAATCGTTTTTTCGGGGTTTTTTTATATCAGTACACTACGCGCACGTGTCGAAACGCTTTTCCGGTATCGACGACTTTCGAAAATTCGTTCGACTCGTGTCGCCAAATTTTTTCCGGTTACGATATTATATTTATGGCTCGCGTTAATATGGTAAAAAAAAAATGTATTAAAGTTTTTATTTTCAGCGAAAATAATGTGCAAAAAATAAATATCTCTTATTTATTCGTCGACCTTGTACGTATCGTGGTCGTAAAACGTACGCTCAAAGTTAGTTGAATCAGGAAAAAAAAAATGTCATTAATAATTTAAAACCCGCGCCTTTTCGCGACGCGGAAAAAATAACACGATTATTACATTAATATACGGATTTTGGCGATAAAAAAAAAAACACGTTTTTTTTCTCTCGCGAAATTCACACGCAACGGCATATTATTCAAAAAGTTGCCCGGGACGTTGTAAATCGTAGTAAACCAAAGAGACTATACGGGCTAAAACTTTTGGGTTTTTAATAATCACATCCGTTGCGGCTTTGTCCGCACTCCGTAAAGTCATTTCGGATTCGCTCGTTGGAAATCATTTTTTTTTTTGAAATTGCCTCGAGCCGATGCCTCGTCAATCCGTTCGGAATCGCAGTAATATCGTCGAGTGCGTTTCACTGTCGACTGCAGTTAAAAAAAAAAAATTATTCCTAGAGGGGTCGAATCGGCCGAATCCGAAGCCCCGACCGTTTAAGACGGTGCGTTTGTCAAAAACGACGTTACAAAAGTCGGGCGAGAGCATTGTCGCGCAGACAAAACTTGCCCTTTAATTTATTTTTTATTTTTTAAATGCTCTTTTGTCCGGTTCAGAAATCTTTAGATTTTTTTTGTAATGTCCTTCACTGACCGTGCGGTAGAGGGGTATTCTTAAATCGTCCCGGAATCGAAAAACGAGATCTTCGAATCGTTTTGATTTTTTTCCCTTTTTTTTGTCGCACACTTTTCCCTCTGCTGCGCGTTACGTCGACCGTTCGTAAAACGCTCGAACTACGATTAGGACGATCACGGACAAAAAAAAAAAAATTACATCCTTAAGGCTTCGGTCCTGGGAACTTTTTCAATACACTGTATAAATGGCCGTCTTCTTAAATCTGCGACGAAGACGAGATAAAATAATGCCGAGAGCGCGTTAAAAATTAGCGAATTAAAATTTTTTTCCCTCTCGTTACGCGCGTATTTTACGATTGGCTTTTTGAAATTTCTTTTTTAATTTCGGTAATAAGGAATAAAGTTTTCGGTCGCCTGGAGTTGTCGGACGCGGAAAGACGAAAACGTTCGTTTTTTTCCCAACGCTTATTTTTTTTCCTCGTTCCGTTTCGAGTATAAAATTTAGAACAAAACGTCTCCTGAAGTTTTCGCATAACGTCGAAAATAAATGTAAAAACTCTCGTCCGCGCGTTAATGTCCGGACAAAAACACGTTACACTTTTTTACGTGAAATAACGTAAGAAATATCCAACTAAATTGTACGGTGTAAAAAATATGATTTTCCGCCGAGAACTTTCGCCGTGTAAAAACTTCTGAACAACGCGTGTCTTTTTTTTTTTTAGCATACACTTTTAATTTTTTTTCCCGCTTTCTTATACCACACCGCGTTGTGCAGTTCGTATCGCTTTTCCTTTTATAAATGTTTAAAAAAAATTTCAAACTGTACGCGTCCACCGAAGCTGAATCGATCGCGGCAAGGCAATATTATTAATACGACACTCCTCCTGGTAAATACCAGTCGAGTTATATACTTTCGAGAAACGTACAAAATTTTTCGTTCGACTGTGTATGACCTTTGTTGTATTGCAGAGTATAGGGTGGAAAAAAAAGCTCGGCTACTTAAATAAGAATCGTATAATATGTCGTAGTAGTTATTCATCGATTTACGGCGTTTATAGTCGTGAAATTTTCTCGCAGATCGTATGAGTTGTAAAGGACAATGTGCGTGTTTGAATTGTACGTATAAATGTAAAAAAAAGAAACGTTTATATTAAAAAAAATGAAATAAAAATAGTAAAAAAATTTTTTTCAATTAATGGTTTATTCGCACGATGAAATATTTCCGCGACGTATTATCCTATTTAATTCGACTAGAGAAACGAGTCGTTTTTATATAAATGTGAATACGCGTGTTATTTAAAATTTGTATTATTATATTTCAAACGCGTTAATTCGATTAACGTATTTTTTAAATATTATCGCCGGTTGCGGACGATCGATCGGACGACCTGCGCTTATATATATTTAAATAAACAAATTAAAATTTATATATGTACCAAATTACTATAATATTATTGTACTAATAATTTAATTTTGGTTTTTTTTAAATAAAATTTTACTCGTATAAAATGTAATAATACTACGTATTGGACACGAGTTTTTATTAAATAAAAAAGGCGTATAACGCGTTTTTTTTTTTTACTGCACTTTTACAAAGCGGATACCTCTGAATAACACCATGCACGGTGCCGGAAGAAATTTCGTTCGTTCCTCTACTGAAAAAAAAAAAACGAAATAAAAAATTGCGTACAGCGATATGCGAAATGTGCGAAATAACGGGATTTTTCACATCGTATTGTTGTGCGACGTTCGTCGAGTAACACGTTTGATTACCCGTCGTCGTGTCCGCCGTTCAGTGATATTTTAAAGCCTTCGAAAACCCATTCCTCGTCCGTGTGTCATTATATAAGTGTCGGCCAAGAGACGTTTCACCGCGTCATTACGCTTTATATTATAATATTCGTTACTTTGTCCCGAGCGCACAGCCGCTGCCTGTAATAATATATACATTCGGCAAATCGGTTTGAAAATTAATTTCATGATTATTGTATTATTGTCGTAATAAATACGTACGAATAATTTTAATAATCGTTCGTCGAGGTGAAAAAAAAAATCGCTTTTTTTTTTCACTCTCGTGCCAACGTCGAAAAAAAAAATATATATAAAATAAATCGTTTCCATCGCTTTTAAAATTCAAACACGAATATATATCGTATTATACAATCACTGCCAGCAGAGTATACACGCACACACACACACACACAGATCGTGGGCCCCCGTCAGATTAAATTAGAATATATTGTGTCCGGTGTGTGTGTGTGGAGGAGACTTCGCGCGCGCGCGCGACACCGTCGCTCGCCGTATTATAACATTGTCACAATAACGGCGGCGGCATAATAAAGTGTAATTATGCAAATCGATTGCGCAATCGTAAAAAAAAAGAAAAAAAAAAACGTATACCGTTCGGAATATTCACTCGACAGTAGTCGCACCGCTCGCGTATTTTTTTTTTTTTTTAATGCTTTCGTGTATATTATTATATCACACGGTGGCCACAGTATTAAAATAAAATATACTTACGGGTTACTTACACAATAATATAATATTGAAAAAAAATGCGAGAAGGGCGAAAGATGATAAAAAAAAAAAAATGTGGTAAATTCCGTCTTTTTTATTATGATAATATGACGTTCGAAGCTCTAGCGCGCGTTTGTATCACGGAACCGGTTATATTTATATATTTTTATTTTTTTTCGGATTAAGAGAAAAAAAATACGAGAGAGAGAGAACTACAAAATAATATAATCGCGCGATTATCGTTATTTTACGTTTTCACAGTGCCGATCGTTTTTCCTGTCCGTTTCGCGCCGGTAGGACCACTAGATCACGTAGTGGGGGGGAGGTTCAATATTATACCGTGAGAACGAATCGTTTTTGAAACGAATTTATGTTCATAAAACGATATTGGTAGAAGCGAAAATTATTTCGCATCTGTTATTCTTGGCTTCGGAACCGTTTCGAACTGTCGGCACGTTTCCGTTTAATCGATTCCAAATGTTAACGAAATACATTGTTTTCATTTCTTCAGCGAAACCTTGTCTATATAATATTTCGTATTCGCCTTCGGTGTTTGCAAACGAGCGTCCTTCACGCGGCGGCCCGTTTTTCGACCGAATTTTCCACAGTGCCATCATGATACGTGATTTTTGTCATTTGATAGTAGGAAAATTTGATCGAAATCCGTTTACATTCCCCCCGAAATTTCATCCCAACCATCGATTTCCTCCGGTTGTTTGTCGCGGCCCAGAAGAGAGTGGACATTTTTCGGGATTCTCGAATCGCGATATCCACACGATTTTTTTTTTGTTTTTCTTCGTCTGAATATTCGACTGCTCAGGTGCCCGGCACATACCGTTTTGGGGCTCGTGTCACTTGACGTGGCAGTCTCATCTTACAGGCTCTCGAGTACGAGAGTAAAAAAAAAAAAAACGTAATACAATCGAGAAGAAAAATCAACGGCTCACGCCTTCTTCTGTTATACGAGTCGAACGAGATAAAATTCATTAATTGTAAGTGTATTTACTCGTGCCGGTTATGTAATTGTCTGGAAATTATATTGTTGCTTTTCTCTTCCAACAGCGTTTACTCCAGATGTGTGCGAATCCGAGCGCGGCGACGATTGCGCATTTTCGTTGTAAAACACTGGCGAAACGTCGTCGTCGAAATGGGTTTGTTGTACAGTGACTAATCGCAGGTTACGGCCGAGGTCGATTTGTATCGGGAAAACGTCGGCGGCCGGGGTCGCGTGTTGATAAATAACGGTGACGTCGTCGACTCGTAGATTTTTAAGCTTTAAGACCAATTTGTATCGCCGCCGTCGGCTCGGCCGACTGCGAGTTAATGAACCATCGCCGCCGCAGCTGCCGAACGGGTTTTTTTTTTCTTGATTGATGGAAATCACGAGGCTTTCTATTTTTGCCCTTTTTCCCCCGTCTCGTTTTTCCCGTGGACAGACACCCATTTGTCTGTCGTGTACACACTCAGGAGGAGGAGGAGGAGGAGGAGGAGGCGAAGGGACGTCGGGCTGTGACTTTCGTATTTGCGTAAGCGCGCCGCAGGAAAAGGGTCGGCGTATTGACGTCTGAAATTTGAAAACGCGTATACGAACGTGGTCCGTCGATACGGAAAATTAAACGGTACCAGTGGATTTCGGCTCTCCTCCTGCCCGTCCTTCACGGGGTTCTTTTTTTATTTTATTATATATATTACGATTGTTATTTTTGCCCCGGCTCACACACACTCAGTTTCCGATAATAGACTGCCGTCGATTTCGGCGTTTGACGCGCGTTTTTTGTTTTCGCGCTCCGGTCCATAAATCCAGTAAAAGAGCACAACCATTACGTGTTCAGCGAAAAACCTTTAAAAGGAGTTGAAAATTTTGGGCGTAACGACGGGAGAAAAAAATTAACATTCGCCACTCACGCGAGAAACGTCATCAGAACGGCCGAGGGTATCGAATTTTTCCTCCACCCGCTCGTCAACCGACTCAGTCCACTGTCAATCGGAACGAAACTCTATAAAACATACGCGAGACCGATAGACTAATGTACGGCTAACACGTCAGAAACCCTCTGGGAAATATTAAGAATTCAGACATTAAGTGAAACCTTTAACCCAAACAAATCCGCACTCACAAAGAGGATAATGATTATATTAATATTGTGGTACCGAGCGCGGAATGTACGCGAGACGAGTCCGTATAAGTAATATTATCGTGTAGCGTATGTGTCGACGACGAGATGAAATTAAAGAGATCTATGAAAAACGGTCTGCGCTACCGCGGCCCGCGTAACGATCGCAATTCATCGTTGAAACGTAATCAGAGGCGTGTCGGGTTCGTGTGCAGCACGAGTCTTGTGGGGACCGCTCGTGTGTGAAACTATATATACGCGTTTTCATTACAACGCGGTTTTTCGTATATTATCACGAAAAATAGAAATGAAACGAGTTTAAACGTGCGCGTGGGAGTATCGCCGAGATTAGAGTTAACGGCCGAATGTGTCTCCACAGTTTTTTTTTTTATAATAATAATATGTATGGGAGTCATCACTCGTCGTCACTGGTCGTCGTCCACGGACAAAAACGACGGCGATTATCATAAAATAACCCGTCGTTACGATAATATTAATATTATAAGAAACGTATTATACGAGTATAATATACATACTGGAACACATCACATTATACTGTTGTCGACCATTTTTTTTTTTGGCGCTTGATCCGCTTACAAAACGAATTTGTCCGCCTACGCAGCTGAACTCTCCGAGCACACGTATACGCGCGCGTACGCATGATGATAATAGTAATCTCTTTGTGTTAGACTTGAATTACCCATAACGTTTCACCTTTTTTTTTTTTTTTTTTGTATAGTTTTGTACGGAAAGCATTACGAATACAGATTTTTGTCACGAGTAAGAAGATTATATTACAATAAAATTAGTATTATTAAAATTCGAATAACACGAATAGATGAGTTTTTTTTTCTTTTGGTGACTGTAAAAATAATTTGTAAGTTAACGCGGTATATTATTCTTTGAACGTGCTTCGTCAGTGACGTCGTGGAGTTTCCGCATTGACCTTTCAGAGGCAGTCCCTTAGTGCGTGTTACGGAGGACAGTCTGGGAAGGACGTCCGCAATCGCAGTCTGTAGATTCGGATTAAATTAAAGGTTTAATGTTGCGCTAAATTCGACGACGGATAATGGTACCGCGTGTACCGCGCGACACCGAAGTTTATTTTTGATTTTTAAACGGTTTCACGGTATGAATGAATGTAAACGCGGTGACGGAATTCGACGGAAGCCAATAACCAATAACGGCGCCAACCTTTTTGTTTTAACATCAATATTACGTTCGGGTATTTAATAGGTACCGGTTATTCTTTGAAGTCGTCTAGAAGGTTGGAATGGGAAGGCGGTCTGTAGTACTGGCTTCTTGATTTTCGGATCCGTTGGATTAGAGATATGTGATTTTTACGAAGAACGCAATGTTTTGCAATGTATGAATTATTCGCTGTAAATGCATTTTGAGACCTTATAAGTCCAGGCATTGGATCGATTACGCGTACACAAAGGTGTTTCGCATTAAACGCATCAAATTTTGATTAAGCGTGTTTGTTATTAGCAACGGGCCCGCGTTTCGATTCTTGTACGATGTTTAGGCAAGATTGTTGTCCGGAGCACACGCACACGCCTTCGGGACGGGGAGGAAGTGAATTCGTGTGAGGAACTTTTTTTTAGATCGATTTACGCCTTGACAGACGCCGTTTCGTTTCGTACTGCCGGCAGAGAGGACGAGGCGGTTATGAAAATTTAAAATAGGTAACATTGCGAATATTGTTGTTGGCAAACAACTCGGCTAACCAGATGCGCGTTCGGAAAAGTAATCGGCAGACGTAAAATACGAATAAATGAATAAATCGATCGACGGAATGACACTCGCGAAAGCGGCGTGTAGGTACGACTCGCCTTTTTTTTTAAAAACTCGCCCGTTTAATCCTCTCGCGGAAACGAACGTTGCGTAACAGCTGCCGTTTTCGTTACTAATAATTCCATTATTCCGTCCTAAGCCGCTGAAAGTTTAAACTTTTTTTTTTTTTGTTCTCGCGCCCCTCGTCCGACACTCCTCGCCGTGATGCGGCAGGGCCGGACCGACCACCGTGACGCGGTCGCCGCCGCCCGTTTGTCCGTCCGCGCGCGCGCTTAAGCTCGTCCCGCCCATAAATCTGTCACACTTCTTTTAAGTCTTATCCGGACGACAATCCCCCTTTTTTTTTTTCTCTCCTTTCCACAACAAAAACACGGATCCGACCGTCCTAATTCCGGTTGATTTAGAGCTTTTTGGCGGCGGCCCCCTCGGCGAGAGAAATTTTTACCCGCTCGCGTACACGTCTAGAACTATACGTACGTATATAGAATTTTATTTAAGATAGAGTCTGTCTTCCTTTCCGTGTGTCTTTCTCCGGGCGCGGACGCAGGGATGTCCGCACGATTCGCGCAGGCACGGGGGCGAGGGAGTACGGAAAAAGGAAAGTTTTTCTTATTCCGACACAACTTTTTTCTCCCCGTATACTACTCTGCGTAGCTGTAGCCGTCCCTGCGCCTGCACGATGGGCGCGCGCGCGCACACACGTCGGATTCGCCACGTTTAATTTATAGTGCGTACGTGACCGGCCGGCACGGGTCTTACGAAAACTTTGATTAGGAATTATGTGCGTACGCACGCGTGTAGAAAATAATATAAAGTGATCGAATCGGGGAGATACGAAGACGACGGTGTATAGAAAGTTTCTTTTATTTTTTTGTTTTTTTCTAAACTCTTTTGTGTTACACTCTTATTTCGCGCTCCGTGTGTGCGAATGCGCGGTAAATGATTCGTTTGCGTCTCGTTTCGCATTGGGAAAAAAAAAAACGATTGCTACGATACGAACATCGGCACGGTCGCGCGAATGTCGCACCCGAGCAGAGCCAGTGCGGTGTCACGGGATAAGGGCCTCGAATTGTATTTCGGGGCTCCGTAGTTTTTAATACAAAACCGCCGAGTACGAAGTTTTTGTAATACGCTAATACGGAGCAAAAAAAAAAAAAAAATTAAATCTGATAAATTAACGTTGTGCCCGGCAAAAACAATACTATTATATTTCAGTTATTTAAAGTCGGAAGCATAACGTACACCAGAGTATATCTTAATTATTAATTATTTAATAATCTGAACGTTTATCTGTGTATACGCTCTGTATGATGCAACGATTGTATAAAGGTTTAAATTTGTGTGAAAAAGTTTTTTTCCTCATTGGTCTGTCTATTAAATATGAGTATTTTAAAGCGCCCATAACGCGTAGTGAAATGGAATCATATGGATTACGGGGAACCCTAAAATTTGTCTTCGTCCTGAGCCCGAAAAACTCCAGTTGCGGTACGAGCACCGCATGCAGCGCGGCGAATATTATTTCTCCTGTAGTCCTCTCCCTTCGATTAAATATAGAAATATTTTTTGGAAATTCGCGCGCGAGATTATCGGTTTTCCGGACCGCAACTCGTGTCGCATTGGTAACGACAGAGAGGGGAAAAAAATTCGTTTTTCTCGCTCCAATAAACGACGAATTCGAGCGACGGGCGCGGTATCATACACCCAAACGTTCCCGAAAAAGCCAATATTAATAATGTTATTCGTGATAAAAATCGGGAACGCAATACGGACGAATGATAAAAACGAGAAAAAGAAATATAAAGGACAGTATAATAACGAGTGACGCGTTGAGGAAAATAAAAAAAATACGAGGAAGAGTATATGACCGGAGGAATATTACGCGTAGAGCAATTGATAGACGTACTAAAAAAGTATTTCGCAGGGACGTAAATATACGCGGGAAAATGTGACGCAGGGACGTCGTAAATATAGCGTGAAAATATAATATATATAATACTCGTGTTACTAACAAAAAATCAAATCGTAAATATTGTGTCGGTCTTCTTCTCTTCTCTTCTCTTGGCCTACTGAAGCGGACCGTCAAGATCCTTCGCCGATTCCACTACTATCCTTTTTCCTTTCGCCGTGTTCGTGTCGAAAGCGCCGGCGTTCGTACTCTCGTCAAATCCCTTTTCATCGCGTCAGTCCGTCTCGGTCTAGGTCTCCCCAAGGGTCTCTTCCCACTCGGCTTTATTTTTAATAAGGTATCCTTCTGTCCGCCACACGTGTCCCGCGTAATATTTTACGAACTAGCAGATTTTCGCGGTGTTACAGAGTCTAATATTATTAATTACGTAAATTGTTTTAATACTTTTGAATTTCACGTTATTAAGTATCGACGCAAAAACTTTACTGGTTTTTATTTTCCCTTGAATTTCGTTCCTATTGTCATTGTTTTCCTGCGATTATTGTTCGTCACGAAAATTTTCCTGGACATTGACACGAACTTGTCGCAACGTCTATTAAATTGTTTGTATTTATTTTTATTAAAATTATATTAATTTATTACATTTTTTTCCGGAAAAATATTTTATTTTTTATGAAAAAAAAAAAAAGCGAAACAAAAGACCGCGCTCTGTCGTATACTCTTTTCGGTTCATTAGCAAATTGATCATCCGGCGCGCGTTGCTTGTGCTCCGGCCGAGTCGTTTCGCATCAGGCAAAAAATGGGCGGTGGTATCATCGAGACGCGCGTCTTTGATGTCGTGGGCGAACAAAAGAAACGTTCACTTCCTTTTTGTGTGCGGTATACCGGGCGATCCCGAGGGTTACCGGTGTACAACCGCGATTTCACAGACAGCGACGGGAGGACCCAGAAACTTCCCGTTGCCTTCGTAATATTGTAGAGTCGGTATTTTTCTTCTCTTATTATTATTATTATTATTGTAAATGTTTTTTTCCACTTACACGTTTATAAAAAAAAATAACATCGACGTATAAGGTATACATTTCGGTTTTTGTTTTAAAACGTGAGTTTTCTCCTTGAACTGGCCATATCTATTGGTCCAACGGCAAATTTGATAATCCCGTTGAAAATCTCGTTGTATTTTTCCAAAGAAGACGTACCGAGCAAGGGTTCAACATTATTTTTTCGCAAGCACACGGGTACGATCAAAAAGTGTCGAAATTTTAAGTTAGACTTCTAACAATTTTGTTTTGTCACTCGGAGTTGTGCAAACTCCGCGAAAACATCGTTTATATGTGCATAAGAATCGGTTTAATTGATTGTCTATGTATGCTACAGGCAGTTTATAAAAAAGTGCCACCGATACGTGTAATCAACGAAATGGCTCAAAAGCCAAGAGTAATACATCCAAAATATGAATTTTTTTGGTATCTATTAATTGTCTTACTTAAACGAGCACGAATTTACTTAAAAAAATGTTTGTTCTTGTGAAATCCCCCTCAATTTACCTAGCCCTAATTATGCCACTGAGCCGAACTAGCAGTGTTTGGGCGGAACTGTACAGAGTACGAATATTTTCGTCGAACTTTTCTTTTTGCGTGCGCGACCCGTTTTGGAAAACCGTTGTTAATTTTTAAAGGAACGGACGCGGTCTATGATATAGACTCGTCGAGTGGAGTATCTGTTACTAGACAATAAAACGAGCGAATCATTCACTCGATCAATTAATCGTAATAATAACGACGACGGGATTATCGATCGACACAACACGCGCGTCATTCTACCACACTATACCACCTCCACAGCGGCCGATTCTTTTACCGGCCCCGGGTGGTCTTCCGGCGATAAGATCGCAGCATCGTCTGATGACAGGTCGCGGTGGTGACGTTCTTCCGCTGTTTTCTTTTCCTCGCCGTCGGTCAAAACAATTAATTACTATTGTAACGCGCGCGCGAGCGCTCCGTCTAATTTATTTTATTGTAATCACTCGGACGGGGATACGCGCTTACCGTCTCGTCATCGTGACGCCACGAAAACGTGCGCGCAAGACACGTCACGTGGGACGGGTATATATTCGCGGAATAATAGTTTTCACTGAAAAATAAAACACGGAAATCGCGATAACGGGTTTTTGATGTGCGGAAAGTACAAATCCGGTAATCGTATTATGTTCCATGACATTTCTGACGTCAGTGCAAGTTATCAGTGAATTGTTATTATACTCGTTCTGACAAAGATATAACGATAATAATGAGCTCTTGTCGGAACTCAATGTACTAAACGTATCCACTGGTTTGTTCTGAAACACCACCTAAAGTTACTGAAGTGCGCGTGTTTGGTTTGTTTGATAAAAACACGCTGATAACGCACCGATAACACAAATTTCCATGGAACATAATATGATTCCGGAATTGTGCTTTCCGCACATCAGAGATCCGATTTATCACGATGTCCACCGTCGTTACGTGTGATTCGTCGGGGACTTTTGTTTGTTGGAACTTTTTCGTATCTCATCGCGTTAGCGATATTTTAGCGAAGGCCGTGGATTTCGACGAATTTTCTATTTTTTTTTTTTTACATAAACGCTCTGGACGCTTTCCTCCATTGAACGATTTTCAAGTGCTTCCGTGCTAAAGTTTCGTTTGTAAATTTACGTTTTATACAGTGGCAAACACACGCGGGGCTGTTCGCTACAGCCCATTTCTTTTCTTTTTTTTTTTTTCTATTCGCCGCTCTCTTCGTATATAAACGCAATAACGCGCGTGGCGTGTGTTTCGTTCGGGAATCGCCGAAATACAGAGTGCGTTTTATTATTATTTTCCTATTCCAGCGACAGAACGCTATTTCGCGCACAATATATCGCGAAACTATACGAGTATAGTGTAGCCCAGCCACACCGCTACACACTAAAACGATATTACGAATAGAAATCGCGGACGCCAGATGCTTCGCACTTGTTACCACCAGCCACCCGTCCGGGGCAACGGAATTCGTTCGCCGGAACGGGGTCGGGAAAAAGCGTCGTTTTTAATATTTATTTTTTTCCACTTACCCCTTCAACATCCGCACCAGTTCGCGTCAAAATAACGGCGCTTTTCTCAATAAACGGAGTGCAAAAAAAAAACGAATTTACCGTCCGTCGCTTTTCGAATTATAACGCAGCCGGGCTGTTGTTATCCCGTCGTAACAGTGTACGCGTTTCGTTTTTCCTCAGTCACGAGAGGCCACGTGTCGTCGTCTCCTCCGCGCGCATAATTAATCGTCGTCAAACGTCCGCTTTAAAATAAGAAAAAAAAAACAAACGATTTTATTATTTCAAACGTCGTTTTACACCGATTACCGGGTTAACTGGGAGATTTATATACGTGTGTTGTAATACGCGTAATGCCTGTTTTATACGCTCCGTCGTATACTTGCATTTCGAAAACCGGCGCGTTCTCTTGTCCACCGTCTTTTCCGCTCGGGCCGTCTTCGTCATTCGGCGGTCAAAAGCAGTTGTACGACCGCTGCAGCGTGAGCGCGTTTTTTTTTTTTAATAGTTTCTCCATTCGACAATCTCGAGACCCGTTATACACACACACACACACACAAACGGGCCGTACGCACGGCGACTACGAGCAATAAATAATCCAGATATAGTTGAACATATTATAATAATTGGAAGAAAATGTTTGACATTTTTTCTACGTACATATAGTGCAAAATCACTGGGTCTGGGTGTAAATTTCATGACTCTAGGACAATTATTATTTTGGTAGTTTTCTTTTTGTGCCCGGAGTTTAAAAACTATCGAGAAAACAGTTTTTTTTTTCCAATTTCCCAGTTGTTTCGAGTTGTTTCGCATAAGAGGACTCTTGTATTTGTTGTCTCCGTCTGTCTTACGGGCGAAATCACTCATTGCAGGACCCTCCTCCCCCCGTGTATCGCATTCATTTGTACAATTATGTTCAATTATTTTGGAGTCAATAGAGGAGGATATCGTCTGCGATTTGTCCTTTTTTTTTTTTTTTCCATATAGTAAAAGTAGTTCTTTCGAAAAAAAAATTAATCTGTAAAATTTGTGAAATTTTTAGTTTTATTTTCAGTTATATGCATATACTTTTAATGAGACTGGGCTATCCCAAAAACGATATATTGCAAATAGTAATCTTCTCTACAAAGACTACAAAAATTTGGACATTATAATAAAAATAATGCAGTGTGTTTCCGCAAAGTTTGTGTAGTCCTCATATAATAAGGAAAGGCTACTGAGAATGTCGAAAAACCTTTAAAACAACGTCCGAACAGCATTCTGTCTGGGCCGAGTATTCGTACACAGAAACATGAGATAATAAACACCGTTGTATAGCGAATACCGACTATTTCTCGCTTCGTTCGGATTGTAATAATAACATAAATTCTGTCGATATAATATACTAAATGGGGTATAAATACGTACAGTAGAAAACGCGCGCTAGCTGTCTGTCGCTCGATCGGAGCTTTCGTGGCGCGGCGCACGCGAATATCCGTTTTCACGCTACTATTATGCAAAATATTATTTTAATAATAATATTATACGGTACCTGTATAAACACTACTATTGCGTAAATATAATGTATAATGCTCGCGATGCGGAACTACTTTGCCAAAACGGATGATAATAAACTTCTTCTACCGTATAATACGCCGCGATGTGCTGAGGCTTTCTCTTCCGTTCCGGGTCGTCACGCCATCGCGCGCAGTCTAGTGCACAAGCGTTTGCATTATTCGTACAAAGGCGACTTGAACGTGTCGAATGTCACGTTGTCGCGGTGAAAAAAATCGGTTAAAAAGGCGTGTGTTTGTCCTAATAACGAAATAGAAAAAAATTAATTAAAATCATTTAATTATTATTATTTTTTTTTTTTACTCTGATCAACGTGTCATCCGGTGTTCCGCAGAGGGATCGTCTTGGACATCTACTTTTCAAGATACGCATTATGATTGCGACTGATATAAGAATATTAGGAACTGCGTTTTGTGTCCATACAGTACGTTACTGGGAAAAAATCGATAAAAACGTAGATTTAAAAAATATCGGTCCTGAACCGAGAACCGTCAGGGTATCGTGATTCGCGAGGACGTCACGTCCTTGTATCGTTGTTATCATTATTTTATACGTATTTAATAGTTTGGTGCTGTTTATACATTGTAAATATAGTCGATTTTTGGGGGCAAAATGATAGTATTGCACTACCGCAAAAATTTCATGGGGTTCAAGTGCGCGCCCTTTTGCACTCCTGACATTACGCCTGTGGATCTACACGTAGTACCGTTCGTATCTAAGCCGTTGACGATTTGCACGTCCACTTGTGTAAATAAATTGCCGTTTGCAACGAATAAATTACACGGCGAAGCGTTTGATAGACGTGTCCGTATAAATAACTCGCGCGCGCGCGCGCGTATACGATGTATAACGAATGCGAAACGCTGAACCCCGCCGGCGGCGACGATGGATGTCTTTCATTAACATATCTTATTATTTATCATGTGTATTAAATACGAATCTGATTGATACGACGCCGTTTCGCGTCGTTATTATTACACGACCATCCGACGTATACTCCGTGCGCTTACCGGCCGTCGGCGGTGAGGCTACCGGAAAATAATCGCCGATGCAGTTCCCCATTTCGCCCACGAAAACCGTAACTCAGAATTAATAAAAATGGTACTGGCCGCGTATTACTTATATACTTTGTATACGTGTTTATGCGAAAGTAATGTAAAGACTAGTAGTGTGACGACACGGCTTTATGGTTCGCCAGATGGCGCCTGCAAAAAACCATCGCTTTGCTATTAGATCGATGCGAAATAACGTAACCCAAAAGACATCACAATATCGGATCAAACAATACCTCGGTCACCATCGGTCAAATATTTAGGCGTCATATTTGACAAGCGGCTGTCGTTCACTCCACGCGTAAAACGATCCGTACTAAAGACGAATAAAACCGAAAATTCACTCTACCCCGTCTCCTAAATCGACGCAGTCCAGTTCCGATCAACAATAAAACGTTCGTTCGTTCACCACTACATCAGACCGATCACAAATACGCCGGCCGAGCTTGGGGTTCCGTAATCTCCAGGACAAACTGGGATATACTAGAAACCATCCAAAGCTCACGATTCCGAAATATCGCAGCGAGCCCACGCTATGTGTTTCCAATAAAACAATCTTAGCGACTTTAAGTCCCCAAAACTATTCGACTTTATCGAGAAAACAAACTTCAACACTTTTTTTTTACAACAACCGATTTTCGAGTCACGAGGATAATATCCGCACTCTCGGACGAACCGAATCGAAACCCGGCCTTAAGATTAGTCCAGCATAACAGCCCCCGACCATCACCCAATGAACTCAAAACCGACAGCAGTAACGCGGTAACTAAATGATTCAACGTTAACTTATCAAAGGCTACGCCTGGCGCAAGGTCTCTGACCGTCCTACGAGCAATAGCAATTTAGCGGTGTAAAGTATAAGATTTCGTGGCGAACGATCGTTTCGATCGCGAGTTGTACGAGCATTGTAGGAGGAAGTATAGTATATAGAAGTGCGCGTGGGGAACGGGTGGCGACGAACGGGCCCGGTTAATGAAAATTGTTTTGAAAAAAAAAACACTCTCGGGAACGCGAGATGAACGAAATTCTCAGACGCTGTGTTTTTTTTTTGAATATATATCGAAAATTAAAAACGAAAGATCGTTTATTTTACGTTTTCGAAAATAATTAGGCGCACGTCATCAGTCATCGTATTTCTCGTTAGCGACGCGGCAATGACGACTCCGCTCCCTCCTCGTACACGTTATTTATATAATAATAATAATAATAATAATTTTTCTTTTCTTTCTTTTCCTCCACATACCCGAAATCGATCGACACGAAAATCGCGCGCAAGCCTTTCCCGTAAATTGTATAATTCATATTTGTATATTTTTTGAAGGTTTTACAGAATATTTCAATGTATATACTATATATCTGCGTATATTATTGATATTTGTCTGTGTTTGGTGATAGATGTGTGTGAGTAAATTTCTTATGTCTGTATGGGGGAGAAAAGAGCAAAACTAAAACACGTACAACGTATAAATCGTTCGTTTCAAGTAAACGCGCGTGAAATTGTAAAATTATACGGCGTTATTCCGATTCGCGTTCGGCGTCGTATTGCGTGTATATCGTTTTAAACATAAAAACGACGAATTTCCGTCCGAACAAACAGAAATCCGCCGTTTTATTCCAGCGTTTATTGACTATACAGTCAATTCGATACGAAAACGAACAGAAAAAAAATGTATATTTTATAATTTTTTTAGAATTTCGACATACGGTGAAATTTCTAGACGGTTTCCTCCGAAATTTATGAAAAAATTTTAATTATCCAATTAAACGCAATACCGAAGCGGTAAAATTCGCGTCGTATTAATTACAATAATTATGACGCCCACCTACGCCGCCGTCTACACAGATCGGCGTGCACAATCCCGTTTATTTTTTAAAATCAATCGAAAATATTAATAGGTCGGCGGCAACCTTTTTAACCACGTGGGCCATTTTTGTCTCCGTATTTTCATCGAGGGCCACATTAACAAAAAAAAAAACATATTATATAATACTGATTAATTTTATTATTATACAATATATAATATCAGTTCGTTTTACGCGTAAATATGAGTACATACAAAATATGAGTTTTTTTTGTAGAAAAATTCGTTTTTAGGAAAAAATTTAATTAAAAAAAAACATAAAATTGTAGATTAAAGCTATTTCTGATGCGCCAGATTACATTACATTGTAGAAAAATCCTATAAATATAAATATACACTTATGTCGATAAAATATTTTTTTTTTGATTTAACGCCTTCGTGTGGGGGCCATAAAAAATTGGTTCGCGGGCCGCAGGTTGCCTGCCGACCCTTGCTTTACAGTTTACACCGTCCATTCTTGGTGTAAACAAAAATCCTGTGCGTATGTGTTGTCCGTCCGACGACTCGCCACCGACAGCTATCATATAGCTATATGATATGTAGCTAATATCGATTGTCTCGAAGTGTTGTCATGTTTAAACGTGTCGTCGATGCCGTGCAAGGGTTACGCGAAAAAACAAAACCAGAATTATCTCCGGAATTTCGCGCGTACGAAAAAGTATATTTCGTAATATACTCCTGTCCGACCGGTCACCCGAAAATCGCGTGTAATAATAGCGTTTGCCGTGCGAGCACGTACGCGCCGACGTACCAAGGACCCCAAAGGACGAAGGGACCGGCGAGGCTTGGCGCGAGCGTCTGTACAGACTCCGGGCAGAGCAGGAGGACGCCGCGCGGTCGAAAAGCAATAATATCGAGACGCACCGACCCCGGGCCGATGTACGTGACCGGTTTTCTAAACAGATCAATTTATATTTTTTTTCCTCCTTTTTTCCGGAGCCACCGGCGTTTATTCCCTCGTTCCCGTCGGCTTTCCATCGTCGCCTCCGTCCCTTCGGTCCTCCACCGCCGGACGAACGTCTTCCCGAAAACGACGGAATAAAAGTTTCGTAAATTTTTATTTATTTTTTTCTTCACTCTCCTCCCGCCAAGCGCGATTCTCCCCTGTTTTTCGTCTTGCAGACATTTCTCGTTTTTTTTTTTCTGTAACGAGGACGTGCGGACAATGTGCGCCGTTTTTGACGATATATGTACGTACGCTCCGTCTTGCAGTACCACGAAGTTCACGCGTGCCAAGGAGCCGAGAGAGAGAGAGAGAGAGAGAGAGAAAAGTAAACGCACCGAAGTTTTTTCCCGGCGAGTAAATGAAATGGACCGTCTTCGCGCGCCGTCCCTGTGTCCGTGTCGCGCGAACGCGCGTGGCTCGTTTTATATTTTCTCGCGCGCACGTACACGCTCGATATGATTCCGTACCGCCGCCGGCGGCGTTATTGCAGAGAAATAAATTGGTGTACATGAGGCGCAAAAACTTTTCTATTCCTCCGGAAATGACGAAAAAAAAATTACTTTAAAAAAAAAAATTGAAAATTAATTTGATTTTAAATATCGTTCACTAAAAAAAAAAAAGAATACACGAAACAAATTTCAAAAAGAAAAATTTAAACGTCCGGTTTTGACGCTCCTTATCGACGATTGGCTTCTTAGGCCAATAGATCGCCTCACGCTAGCCCTGCCTCCCTCCTTCATCATAAATATATTGAGTCGCGCACACGCTGATATATTTTTAAACCGAAAAATCGTTTCGAATAAAAATTGTATTATTTTTGTTGAAAAAAACGAAAAGTTTTCTTGTTTCTTCAAAGCCCATTTTCCCCATCAATTACCGCATGAAAAATCAATAATTGATACAGACAAGTGTATTCGCAATGAGATGATATGTGAGATAGTCAAACGGTCTCGACACGTCGTATTCGTAAAATAATATTTTTTTTTTTATACAAGAAAACGACGTTTCGTAACACGCAGTATTTGTGAGTGTTGTTAAAAATAATTTTTATTTACTATTTTTTGTGATATTAATAAATCCAGCTCGTCGATCGTCGAGACTGTCAAACATTCAATTTTATTTGAAATATTCGAACGTAATTAACAATGAGCTCAACAATTGTTTATGCAACATTCGGATCACGTGTTCCGCACGCCGATTTCATCGAATAAATTAATAATACTTACCGTGCTGGCAAATCGTTTGCGGCAGAATTTTTATAGAATAACACGTGGTTTGGTACAAAATAAACTTTCCAAGTTTTCCGAATATTTTTGCATTTGGTGATTTACAGTTGCCTACCGTTAAAATGTCTGGATGAGGAGACAAAATGATAACCTCGTTCGCTCTATAAAATTTTAAGGACGGGCAAGTGGCTATCCCTAACGACGCGTATGATCGTACAACGTGCACTGAACTCGTATTGATCCTTCCGTTTATTTTTTTTTTGTTACAGTGTTGGAAGTATTGCGAAGTACTGCAGACCGAAGGCAAAAACATGAAGAACATTTGCGAACACAACTGCGTAAGTAATATATCGTATAATATAATAATAATATTGTACAGACGCGTCCCGTACACGAGTCACTAACGCGGTTTTTTTTTCGCTTTTTTATCCCATTTATTATTATTGTTATTATTTTTGTTTTTATCGCCTCCGCTGGAAACCGTCCAGAATCGCGAGCACGAGAGCCGTTATGCGGTGTTTTGCGAAAATTGTTTCACACGTCCGCCAATAATCTTTTTTTTTATGAATTATCGCAGCCACGTATTTGAAAAGAGAAAAACGCTTCTCCTCCGAGAAGTCTTTCGGGCGTCATCGGGTTTGAGCGCCTACCATTTTTACAAATTTTTTTTTTGTACTTTACGCTGATTTGTGTATGATTCAAGCAATCGAATTCGAAATCAATCTGCTGTACACAGTGTTTGTGTTCGAAATTGTGAATATTACTTTTGAAAAGTATAGAAAACAGTGAAATCGAGAATTCTCTGTGTGTAGAAACATATTTTCACACACGAGTATATTCATTATATCGGACGCGGATTGGATTGTACGATTCGTAAAAATCTAATTTGTATCGATTAGGTAATAACGCAGTCATTGTGCGAGAAATAAATGATATCGTTATTATATAGTGTGGGAACCCTTCAGTTATAACATTATCGTATATTATTGTGTTGCCGGATCATGACGTGGAAACAAGCGATTCGAGAGTGGATTGGAATCGTCGTCCGGAACGCGTATTCCTGTTTTTGCTTTATACGTGGTACTGTGTTCCGAGCTCATGCTCCAGCCAGACAGGCTGAGTTGACGTCATTGATTTAGCAATTCATTTCGTTTTATCGGCGATTAGGTAGATTGCTATAAGGTCGTATTTGGTTTCGAGTAATTTCGAGAGGTCTCGGTTTGACTCGTTCTTTTTGGAAGGGTCAGGTCTTCTGTGCGAGAGTGAATTCGGAAGGTTTGATTTTTTTTTTTTTGGTTGTCGACATCTTCTCTTCGTGGATTTTCTCTGATGGCTGACGCATTCATCGATTTCCTAACGGTAACTTTTGCGACATACCATTGATTTTTTGTTATCATTCTAAAAGGGTTGTGTTCAGCTGTCTCCAGTTTTAGTAGCCGTCTGGACTCGGACGAATCGGGGTACCGGACGGGACTTGTGCCCGTTTGGCGGGGCTTTACGTATTGTAACGTTATTATGCGTTAGCGTTTTGGAAAACTAGAGGCGGTTTTGCCTCGCGGTTAATACCGTAACAACGCTGTGGCGGTTTTCGACGGATTTAATCCGCTGTCGCGCGTTATCTATCGTACACAAACATAATATAATATACTATATATATATATATATTATAATATACGCGCGTTGTTATTGTAGTAAATACATGTGTTTGCGTATATCGGGGCGAGCGCAAAGTTTGAATTCGCCAGCGGCTGTGACGAAGTGCCGATACCTCATCGCAGTCACGTACCCCGTACACGCGCTCGATATATTATATTATTATAATGATATTATATAGGTACGTTTACGGGCCTCGAATATATTAAACCCCGTTTAAGTCTTCTTCGTCGTCGTCGTCGTCGTCTGGTCCCTTGGGCTCGCCGTTTTCGAAATCCGCGACTAGAATAAAATAAATAAATAAAACGCGATAATAACGATATATATATAATGACGTGATAATATATATTACATCGGTTTGATTTTAGATGACATTAGATGATTTTAGGTGACGCACAGAAGATTTTTAAGAGCACTTGGTATCCGTTCACCTTGAACAATGCGGTATGATGAACGTAAAATATATGGAGGATGTTTTTCCTACTTAATCACGGCTCTTCTTAGATTATTCCCTCAACGTCTCCATCTACGCGTAGGTACTTGAGCGATGTATAATATTTTTGAAAAAAATTCATTCGGCGCCATACCGTAGTTATTAAATGGCGTGCAAATCGTTCATATTATATATATATATATACATAAGATCCACAAGAATTAATAAATTATTAAAATATAGTTTATTTTTACATGAATATAGTTCGTATCGTCCTAGTTATATACTTATATTAAACGATAAACAAAAAAAAAATAGCTTACAAATATAAAATATTACTCTTAGATGATTTAAAAAATATTTTTGATACTCAGTATTTATATATGAAATAATATAACGATATTATATCGCGAACTTAAAAATTTATAAATTGTAAAAAAAAAATTGAATTCAAATGTGTTTCGTCATTAACGTTTCATTTGGTAAAACGTGAGAAACTAGTCGAGTATATGGTATGTCCTAGTTGGGTGGTCTTTCGCTCAAACGTATAATAATAAATTACGAATTTATTTTCGTCCCTAAAAAAAAAAAATAGTTAACTTAGTGTACTGTAATACGAATTTCGATGAACTTGTTATATTTAACTCGTGTAAACAGCGTCTACTCTAGTAAATCATAAAAAAAATAAAATAAACATAAAAAGTTTTTTTGTTTTCCCGAAAGTGTGTTCTATATTTTTATACGTTTTACCGTACAACATGTCGACAACGATAATAATTGTACGCGACACGGGACGTAATAAAATATAATACAATATTATATAAAATATTTTTTTTATTATTTATAAATTATTAATATTATTATTAAAAGGGGTTGAAAACCTTTTGAATCGCGTGAATTTCCAAACTCGGTTACAAACATGACGTGTCTCCGTGTTTATTAACACAAAAAAATAAATAAAATAAAAAATTACATTCGTATTGAATAAATTTTGATGGGAATTTTTTTTTCCCCGTTCGCACGTAAAGTTTACTCGAATAATATTTAATACGTTTTCGACGGTCTAAAAAAAAAAAAAAAAAACTGCCTTCGTTGTTACTGTACTATAGCGATTTTTATAATCGTATTAACAGACTACGACGATTCGCTTTTTAAATTTTATATTTTCGTACACGTTATGTGTGTAAAATAATTTATGCCGATTTTTTTGCTGTTGGACGGATTGAAAAAAAGCCACTCAACGTCGTATTGTTAAATATATGTATACGAACGTTTAATAATTACGTATATACTGTGTTATTTTCCCCCTTTTTTCACTTCCACAGTACTTTATTAATACGAGTCGATTCCCACGAGGAAGTTCCGCTCCTATATGTACTATTACTTTATAATATGTATTTTCGAAACGGTTAACTTTTGCCGCACAGTGCGCGTAACGGCACGCGACGATATCTGCAAACGACCCGGTATTATTAATACGCGTTTACTTTTTCTCGGAGAGACTCGAATTGAAAAACGTATTTTGTGATTTTTTAAATTTTTTTTTTATTCCGCAACAAAATATTATTGTACCTGACATATTGCCTCGGAGCGAAAATAATAATAATAATAAAATATGTATTAAGACGCGCGCGCGCGCGCGGGAATTCTCTCAATATTGACGTCTTATTTTCTTTATTTTTCTGGCGTTTTCTGCGCTTTTCCTTTTCCGACGGACCCTTTGGGACTTGAAATTTTCGACGGACCTTCGACGACGGTACGTAACGTGCGCGACGAAAGCAGTAAAAAACAAAAATAAATAAATAAATAAATTACAGATGGCGTAAACGCTGTCGGAGCAGTATTGTTATTGTCCGGTGAAAATATTTTTTTAATTCGTTTATGTATACTTATGCGCGAAATTCGTCCGGTGTAATAAATACGAGATTTCGATAGAATACAACGAAACAATTCATTTCTTTATATATATATATATATATATATAAATAGCGAGCCTCGGGGTGTTGTGGATATCGCTTAAGTGAATTACTTGGATAAAGATTTTAGAGTTTTGTTTTTATTATAATAAATTTGAAAGCAACGATAAATCATTGCATTCGATAAAACGATTCTGAGCGGAGCTTGGGGTGTAATACACTTTGTCTTTTTTCCGTACAAAATTTAAGTAATATATGTCTGACGTTGTGTCCAAATTTCAAGTCAAAAAACTCAAAATTAACTGTTTTATGAATGAAAAATCTCAAAACCTAAAAATAGCTATAAATAGCCTGAAATTGAATGAAACTTTTTGAAAATTCTTCCGAAGTTGTACAGTACAAAGATACAATTTTGTTGAAAATTTTAAGACAATAGAACGATTATTTTTGAAATTATAACGAAAAAACTATACGTGATATTGACGAAATCCCATATTTAGCGGTTTTTCGTAATTTGTCGGTAATTTATCGCGTCTCGTTAAGAAACTATTGAGAAAATCGAAAAACGATCTCTCCAAGTACCAACTAGATGCGAATTGATGCCGGAAACAAACTGTGACCGAAGAGATCGGAGCACTCCTTCTGGTCGAAAATCTGTACACAGGATAGACAAAAAAAAAAATAAACATCATTGTAAAACCTCTAGATATCCTTCTGCTCCGCTCAGAACCTAAAAAAGTATTTCTGTTTATTTATTTTTTTTCCGCCCAAAATAACCGTCTGTTTTAACAGACGCCGCTTACGTCGTAGAACGGTGTGGTCCGAATTACGACGAATTCACACTCCACCACCCTGGGCGAATGGACGCGTAATAATTTCTGCACTGCAGACACGCGCACGCGAGACAACATTGCGGTGAAAATATCCTCTCGTTGCGGGTGGTATATAATATGCGTGTAACGATGGTTAGGTTTTCGTCCGAAATTGGGTTTTGTCACGTGAGCGCATTATTATTATTATTATTATTATATTGTATATGGAATTATCTTCGTGAAATCCACCACACTGCGCCGACACCACGAATCGTAATATATTATACTTCTGCCGGCTCGGTTTTTGTATATACACATAATACAGAGAGTGTTTCACGGAGTTTTGACAAACGCAATGACTCTGGTCCTATTCGATATTTTGAAGGTTTTTATATATATTAAACGAATTCTAAACATTTGTACGAAAGTTATAGACGAACAAAAACTGACATATGGGGGGAAGAAAAGGCCGAGGAAGATTTATGGACCGATGAAGCGTAGTAACGAGTGGAGAATACGAATCGTTAATTAGAATTAGAACTGAATTTACTTAATCTCGGAGAACATAAAAAAAACCAAAATTGAAGACTACATTGGGCTAGACATGCGTGGCATAATCGGAATTCGTAGCTGCACGTAGTGTTGGAAAAGAATCCGGCTGGAAATATCTGAAAGGTAAGAGACATCTGGCAATGTGTGGCACGTGGTGAAAAGAAAAGATATAGAGGCTTTCAGTGGAGGTTCGGTGGGAACGATCGTCCGACAGACACGGCTGGAGGAACGGATGTTTATTGGGACGGTCCTAGCGGCAGTTTACCGGAGGAAAGAAGAACATATTTATAATATTCAATAGGTTTTTTTTTAGGCTGATTTGGTGGCGTTCTTGTCGTGTTCTACAATACTTTTCAAATCACAATATTTTATAATACATTATTTATAGTTATGTCGATTCATTTTTTTTACGCGTTAATAAAGTCACGTGTAATTTAATTATCAGACCATACTTGTGTTTAGGAATTTATTTATTTGCGCGAGGCGAAAAAGGAGGAGGTGTTATCATCTCGGGCAACGAGTTTTTTTTCCGTTTAGAAAGTGCAATAGAAATTTTTACGGTATAGGACGTCCAATGTGCCGAAAAGTTCTGATCCGATCTACAACGATAACGGTGATACGACGAGCAATAATGTTGTTTCGTGTTGGCGGTTTGAATTCGAATATTATATGGGATGACGACGAATTGCATTAGTTACGATCGGTATACGTACGCGGTGGTAGACCGCACACGACAATAATATAATGCTGATTAAGATAACTCGTGTTTTTTTGAAGTATAAACATTTTTTTTTTTTCTGTAAATATTGTTTTTTTTTTTTTTTTATTCGATTTAGTTTAATAATACGGCTCGATTCTGGTCCTGCATACGATTCGATAAAACGTTTTATCGCTGGGCACTTATGGATAACTCGTGTCAACAACTTTTCCTTCCTCCCGGAGCCCCCCGTTAAATCACACTTCGAGTTTGACTATCGGTGTTTTAAAATATTAAATTCGTTGAAAGCAATGTATAAACTTGTTGTTCTTGTCGAAGAACACGAGTGAAAACGTTAGGTATAGTAAACCATTACTACGTACACATTTCCTGATCGATAAATCGTTTCGGATCAATAAATTAATTAATAAATTCGATTGATTTTACGACTAAGCACCTCGGAATGATGATCACGTTTTGTACAACGCGTTCGCGGATTTCGTACTATAGACATTTGACTTTGCACAACACGATATTTTACGTCCCGATCCGTGTTTCTTAAACACGGATTTTCAAACCTGTCAAATCTTATTTTTCGTCCACGGTTGAACGTGGACATTATACCGCGTGTGTACATTTTTATAATATGCGTTTTTTGACGTCATCTAGACTCGTCGCTGCGACGTGATTAAATCTCGTTTTGTTCTTTAAATCCCAACAAAGCAATTGTATACGATTATAATACGTTAAGCGCTCGTTAATCCTTTTGAAGCGTTTTCAATAGTAGTGGGGAGGGGGTGGAGGGATGGAGAAAAATGTGTTCCGGAGACGTTCCGGCGGGATTTTCAATTTAATTTTTATTAAATAAAGTATATATGTGTATATAAAATGCCGCGTGTATAATAATGATTATAACGACAAGCCGCCGGGTGCGCGCAACAATTGAATGCGATTCGAATAAAAAGAACTGCGCCGGAGCTGTGACCTGCTGCAAGAGACACCGGGAAAGACGGAATGGCGTGTATATTATATTATTTACGTGTAAAAAATAATAATAATAAAAAAAAAAAATCTCCGGTCGAATATTATTAGGAGAACAGTGTTTTGGAACACGGACGACCTCGATGAATTATTCATAACGTATTTCCTTCTCTCCCGTTCTTCTACACGGATTTATTTTTTTTTTAACATTTTTTTTTTTCTGTAGAATTCTTAAATTACACCGAACGTTTCAGCGGTAATTTCACGCGTCTCTACCTATACGCGCCTCTCGTGTAACGTCCTCGGGGTGCAAAATATAATAACACTAATAACGATAATAATAATAATAATAATAACTCGTGGCTACTGTTTATTTCTATACGGCGCGTACACCTCCTCGACGATTCTCGTCTCCTGCCGTATAACACGTATTATATATGTATCGTAGAAAATAATACAAAATCGATCCAATTCCTCTCCGATCGCCGCCGTCTTCGTTAAAAATATAATATAATGTAACGAAATAAACGCGCCCGTTTTATTCGAAATAATTGCGCTTAAGCTTCGTAATATGTATATATATAATAATAATAATAATAATAATGAGCGCCCGCGGCCGGCGTCCGCGACGACGACGGTTTTAAATATTTAGGTCGGTATGTTATTATAGTATCCCGTATTAAAAAAAAAAAAAGTGTAGTTTTTTTTTTACAATAAATATAAGAATTAATCTCGGAAATTGTGAGTATAACGTTGTTCGCCATCAATCGTCGTTGACGTCGCGCGCGTTTGTAAATATCGGTGGCTATTTTATTCTGTAAATTGCAACGCCTACGCGTATATCCAACAGACGAGTTAAAAAATGTATTGAACTCAATTTTTTTTTTTTTTTTTAACAATTTTTATCGTTTTCGTTTTATTACGTCGTTTTATTTTATAAATTATTATACGTTTGATATTGACCGCAACGATTGAATCAATACCTACCTAAGTAAACTTATTACAAAACGGTAAAATACTATTCGAATAAATATATATATATATTTTTTTTTTTTTTGAAAAGCGTTTAAAAATAATATTCGATTGCCGTTTATTATTATCGAAAACTATCGGATTAGTAGTCATATTATATACTCGAGATTCTTCATTCAAAATCGATTTTTTTTCGACAAACTTTCGGTATCGATTATGAGTTTCTGCTTTAATGTACCGTATTTGTATTATTTACCCGTTATTTTGTCAGTTTGAAAATCTATACGTGAAAATATAAAGTTTATTCGTATATCCTTGTGTTGCACTTAAATGTGGAAATGTGATTTATCGATTTACCGTTAATTTTTGTCGTCTCTGTAGCCATTATCCGTACTTATTTCAAACGAAATATTTAATATTAATATTCGATTTACACATCAGAAAAAAACAATGTAACGTACTTAACACAAAAACTGTGCACGACTAGTATCTATTTATCGTTTAGTCGGCGTTTTTAGAGCATAATTTGAACAGCTACATTACGACGGGGGCAACACCATTAATAACAAATGCATGAAAATTATATTTCAACGGGCCCCCCTCCTTTCGATTGTTCTAAACGAAACGCTAATCAGCGACTAATACAATTTCATTTTTTTTTTAAAGATCGAGAAAAGAACAATCGTTTTATATACGACGCGTGTTGCTGATGTCGAGATGTGTAATATAAAATATAAAATCCTATTCGAACGCATCCAAACGAATGTGATTTCTGAGCAATCGTGTCCAACCTTTCGTTCGTATTCTATAGAATCTGATTGTACATAATGATCGTCTATTTAAAATATAAATTATCGATATTTTTTAACGAAAAATAATTAGATTTATGAAAATTCGGGGTGCTGACGGTGATTTTACATGACGTTTTGGGGTAGTGTTTTCGGGAACGCGAAAATCATGTCCGAATTACGTTTCGCCTCTCTCTCTCTGTCTACTCGGTTCATTTTTCTCAGATCAAACACTATACGGACGACAGACTATGTGTAACAATAATATTTATGTGGTGCACACTCGCGTATTTGTATATATTATAACAGTGGATAATAATATGTATACCGCGGTGGTGTCAAGTGCGGGGTAGAGAGAGAGAGAGAGAGAGAGAGAGAGAGAGAGAAGTCTACGACGATACGGAAGTTTGCGGGTTAATGCGGTGACCGGATCGATAGAGTGGTTTCGCCATATTATTATACGCACCTAAATCCTTTGACCTGCAAGACGACGAAATTTATTTTGTATATATACGAGTGTGTGCGCGCACGAGCTGAGAGCGAGCGGGTTGCGTTTGCGGCGCGCGGTGTCCATTGTCGTCGAGTTTATCGATTTTCACGAGGTGTTTTTTTTTCTCTTCTTTTCGACGACTGCTCCGAAATAATTCCGCGGTAAGTGTATTCGTAGAGCATACGATCTCTTTTTTTTCCAACACCCTTTCGTTCGTCAACCGAGCTCGCGCGATTTCATTCGATTTTCGAAAACGCGTAGTCCACAGTAATTTTCTTTTTGCAATCCGACGAATGATCGATGCTTCCCTTCATCGTCTATCCCTGCCGTTCGTACGTACTTATTCCGGCGTCTTCTGTCACGTGCCCGATGGACTCGGTCTTTTTTCGATTATTTTCGTTGTCCAAGTGTTATTCCTACTATTATTGAGTGTCCAGTTCTCTTTTCCACTAAGCGTTTCTCATATAATACGGACATTTCCGTTCCTTACACAATCTGTCCGTGATATTTTCAACGCCGCGTTCTCCAGCATTGCGTTTCAAACGCATCGATTTTCGGTTTACTCGGTCTTAACGATCGTCCGTACAGTGTTAACGCACCAATAGCCGCGTGATACATCCGTGTGTAAGCTGCCAACACCAGAATTTTAAAAGAACAATCGTCATCTGCACGAGAGAAACGTATAAAATTTGCTTATCAAGTCTGGCTGTTGCGGTGACCGTGTCGGTTTTCGTTGTGTATGTACCTTTCACGTGGATACGAGACTTGTCGATCGAAATAGATTAGGGATAAATCCATATTGTCCGATGTAGCTTCAGATCCGTCTACGAAGTCGTCGATCGATACCCAATTCGCTTTCTTCGCGAAAATAATTCTATTACAATTGTATTTATTATTATTGTAGTTTTCGGAACTTAACCATGTTGTCGTTTTCGGTTTGACGTTTCGGAACTCAACTATCTTCGGAGTACGTAGGACGCGTCTGACTGCCGTGACTACACTGAGCGGCCCGATCGTTTCTGACCGCTATATTTATATGCGTCTTCCTGCCACGCCCTCTGTGCCGTGTCGTAGCGCTATCTGGTGACGACTTTCTTTTCCCGTTTAAAATTGTTATTAAGTGCACGTTGTTCGTCCTTTTCTACGTCTGCATTTTTGTCTCGGTTCAATTAACAGATTTTTCTTTTCGGTTTTACACATTACTGGTTACAGACGATCGAGACAGATAAAATAATATTCCAGCTGCAATCCGCGTCCGTCTCGGGGTGTGTTTAAACGGTTTTCGTGTGGGCTCGACGTCAAAAAGTAAAATGGGGGAAATAAGCAAATAAATCGACGACCGTTTTCGCGAGTTCTCTGGAACGTCGACGTAGGCGATTTTTTTCGGTTTTCGTGTTCGATTTTCGTTGAAAAATGAATTGAAAACAAAAATTTCTAAAATATAGCGTCGAGCCATTTTTTTTCTAGCCTCGGTGGCGTCAGAGACACGCACTGCACACGTCGACACCAGCCGCCCGCTGTACGACAGACCAGGACCGGCTTAGTGTTTTTTTTTATTTTTATTTCTCTCCCTCCCGCCCGTACGCGGTCACAGTGCACGTATACGTCGGTCGGTATATATTTCATTGTCCGTCGCCGGCCGGATTGACACGTTGTGTCAGAGCAATGACGCGATGCCCGCGTGTCGCGGAGGCGCTCGTCGCTATCGAGACGTTTCCACCGCGTTGTGTGTGGTATTGTCATCGCGTCTCGTCGTACAAGCATATTATTATTATCCGCGCGCAATAATAATATATTATTATTTATTTATTTATTATTTTTTTTTTAAATATTATTATTGTTATTATTAGTATTATTATTACAGTGGTCACCGCTTATAGTGATCAAGTTCGTCCGAGTTGATAATTTTGATCACTCTAACCAGAAATCACTATAAGCGGGGCTACTCGAAAAACAAGTCGAAAATAACGTAAAACATTTGAAAATTAATTATAATTTTTAATTAAAACATAATATTATTTTTGTACATATTAATCGTTTATTATAACATTTATTTTGTTGAAATACGTAAATACGTATTGTATTGTATACATACATATATATACATAAGTGATTTAAAACTTAAATTCTTTTTAAAAAGTCGGTGATATTTTTTATCTTTTTTTCTTCTTTGGTATTGACTACTTTATTATTATTATTATTATTATTACAATGGTTGCCGCTTATAGTGATCAAGTTCGTCAGAGTTTATAATGTTTTTGATCACTGTAAACAGAAACCACTATAAGCGGCGACTCGAAAAACAAGTCAAAAATAAAATAAAACATTTGAAAATTAATTTTAATTTTTAATTAAAACATATTATTTGCGTATATATTTATTATACATATTATAACATTTGTTTTGTTGAAATACGTAAATACGTATGGTATTGTATACATACGTGATTTAAAACTTAAATTATTATTATTATTGTTTTAAAAACCGTCCTGACGACGAATCGTCGAATCTACTGTTTCGCAGTGTACTCGAGTAACATTCTCGTGCGCCTTTTCGTCCTCGTCCCTAAAAAAAAAAAAAAATAATAATAATAAAAAATGAACTCCAGTCACCTCGAACGACACTCTTATAACAACACTTTTTTAACAAATGAACATTTCGCTAACGCGACACGCGAATTTAACGTTTTTTTTTTAATTAAAATACCTCGGCGCGGTCGTTCGCGTGGAAAAACGAAAATTTTACTTCTGATTTACACGTAACGTAATGGGGTTTTTTTTTGTCATTAGTCGTATACGAAAAATATCGTTTTGCGCGTTATCCGTCGAGAGTGTCGTTCGAGTGTTGTGTGACGTCCGAACGACATCGCGAAATTATTGAAAACGCGCGTAGTCGTCGTTTAATTTTTATATTTTCGATTAAATTAAACGCTCCTCGAATTACCCCGAAAACAATTGTAATATTATTATTAATATACATTTTTTTAAAAAGATCCCAAACACACATCATGACGTGCTCGCGCTTCGATAACGCGTATCTGTAGGTATTACTGCAGTTTCTGCGCGGAACAGGGGTGTTTGGTGATGAAATTCTCTTTTCCTGCAAACAATGTGCAGGTTTTTGTCGTTTTTTTTTATAAACGAGAATAAATCGTCGTGAAACATTTCACTGGCATAAGCGCACGCGTTACCGTAATAATTCATTTTGTTTTATGTACAGCGGGGGGGAATACGCGCTTAATAATCCCGGGGGGGATTATTGAAACGGTCGGTTGGGTACAACGACGGCCGCGCGTTTTGACACGATCTATCGGATTTTTTTTCGGGCAATGCTCGCGGGCCCCGGCGAATTCGATACTTTGAAAAATCGTTCTCGGCTTAAAATATAATGTATACGCGCGATTCGACAAAAACGTAGTACGCATATAAATTAAACATATAATACAGCTCTAAATGTAAAGCAAGTTAAATATAATATAATTTAATAATAAAAATATTAAATCAATTATAATAGAATACAGTTAATAACGCAACTTCGTCGTTATTATTATTATTATTATTATTATACAAATATTGTATTTTATGCGCGTTATATGAACAATTTTTTCTTCCAAAGCACCGCATACGAACGCTTTATTATATATTGCGTTATTGACTGTATTATATTATAATTAATTTAATATTTTTATTATTAAATTATATTATATTTAATAATAAAGCGTTCGTATGCGGTACTTTGGGAGAAAAAAAACGTGTTCATATATAACTCGCATAAAATACAATATTTAATAATAATAATAATAATAATAATAATAATAATAAACGACGAAAACATCTGGCGCGCAAAAGGCGAACAAAACACAAAGTGTGTACGCATAATTTTCTATTAATATTTATGAAAAAGGAAAAAATAATGTACATAATATATAAGACTTATTATTATTATTTTTTTTTATGACTAATTATCGGAAGAACTTGTTTTTACCAATGACCCGGCGCGTCTTCTATACACACACACACACTGAGTCTATATTTTTCTTTTTTTTTATGCTCCAGGTCTTTTACGTTTAAAAAAACATAATAATAATAAGGGCGGTAATGACGATAATTAAACCGGTGTGTATCTCCGGTCAAGACGGGCAGCATCAACAGCTAGCTACATAGTATATATTTATTATTATTATTTTAAAATATTGAAAACAACGATAATTATTATAACGTTTCATTTTCTACACACACATTGTTTATTTATTATTATTATTTATTATAAAAGCGAAAATGTTTACCAAGCGGGGTGTGAATGTGGTGTAATGTGATCGAAAACTGTATTTATTGTGTCGAAATGTTTATTTTTTTTTTTTTGAGACTGCGCAAAGTCTTGTATTATCTTCCACGTGTGTCTTGCTGTTATTTTTCAAAGATAAGTTTTGTAACACGAGCCGTATATATATATAATAATATATAATACTATAAAATATATATTATGTACACCGCGTTTTCTCCGTCCGATTGCAGATGGACGATAAACGAATACGTTTTTTTTTTTTTTTATATTATGTTTTACGATTATTATTATATTTTGCGACCGACAGAAATAAAAATGTTTAAATAACCGATTCTCGTGTCAACGCAAATACGGTACGCCGGCAAGCGAATAAACGCGATGACAGAGTAGAATTTGGAAATTTAGCGGCTGTATAGAGTTTCAAAGGGAAATTTACGCTCTGCGCGTTTTTATAGAAAAAAAATAATAATTTGTTTCTCTTATTATTGCGTATTTTGAGAGTACGCGCGTATTAAAAAAAAAAAAACGCTAACGTGTTGCTGTCCTTGCTGTGTATACACTACGACGATGGACCGCGATTTTCAGAAGTAGAAAAAAGCCTCGCAGAATCGGTGATTCGCGCATTTTTTTCTCCTCGCGTGTCTCTTCAAAAATAAGATTTCATATTCGGTAATTTTACAGTTGAAACACGATTTTTTGACGTATCCTCGTATAATACTCGATGTCTTTTTCCGGTCTATAACACGCTTTTTTTTTTTTTTTGTTAAATAATTTCATAATTCTAAAACGTAAACGTACAGCCCAAACTATTCCCGCGACGTATAAGTATTAATAATTGTTCACGAAGAGATTTTATTGATTTTTTTTCGAGAATCGATTGGAAAACTATTTGTTTGTTTTTCCTCGGTTTCTTCTGACGACGAGTTTAAAATTTTAAATTGTCTGCGCAGAATCACGGACGAAACCTGCAAATGTGTCCAACGGATTTTTGAGATTTAAAAAACGTTTATACGCGGAATCCACGGCGACGTAATAAGAACGGATTTTTTTTTTAATTTTTCCCGAAATTTAATAACTAATGTTATTAATAATAAAATGTTTAACGATAAATCGCCGTGGTTAATTAATTTTTGTTGTTTCCGTGTGCGCACAGGACGCGGGTTGCCAGGAGGCGTGTTCGTTCCACGACTGGCACGGCGGGTCGCAGCCGAGCCCCGTGGTGGAGGCCCGCGGCGTACGGGCGCTGACCATCGAGTCGGGCGCGTTGCGGTGGCCGCGGCCCGCGGACGCGCTCTCGCCGTCGTCGCCGCGTCTCGTCTACGTGATCATGCGACGTCGCGAACCCGGCACCAGGCGCACGTGGTCGCAGCTGGGCCAGACGCCGGGCTACAAGGCCCGCATGCCCGAGACGACGGCGCCGTGCACGTTGCGCGTGCTGGCCGTCTCGGCCGAAGGCCTGGTCACCATCTACAGCCCCGCGCCCGACGCCGCCGCCGCCGCCGCCGCCGCCGCCACCGTCACCGCCCGCGGCCGGTCGGACGCCGCGTCGCACACCACCGCGCCCGCGCCGCCGTCGTCGTCGTCCCCGACGGCCTCGGCCGTCGTTCTGCACGACTTGCGCGACGCCGACATCATCATCAGGAGTCTCGGCCGAGACCAGATACTCGGTATCCGGTTACCGTTGGCGGCCAGGTCGGCGCCACAAGAAGAGTCGCTCCGTCTCATGGTAAGCCGTGACACTTTATTTGAAACGCTTTTAACACTGTCACCGCGTCTGTACCGTGCAAGGGCTCGCACACTTGTTACGACGACGAGCCACTATTGTGTCGCGGGATATACGTTTGCGCGCAGGGCCGGCGTAAGGGACCAATGCTTAAAAGACCTGAGAAGGCGGGGCAATCGCCGAAGGGCGCTAAAAAGTCCGTTTAAAAGTTTTCGAAAAATCTGTGTTAATTTATTTTAAGTAGTACATTTTCCATCGGTCATCAAGAGTTTTCAGCTCGAAAAAAATCTAGAAAAAATTGTAAAAATTAGTTATTGTGTTAATTTATAAACGCAGAATTAAAATACATTTATATATTAAACACCCTAAAATACGTATTGACCACTATTTTGTATAATACACAATAATATAATTACTATATATTTAATATTCGTATTACTAGAATACTAGTAAAAAAAAAAAAAGTATTCTAAAAGTAAGTACTTTTTGCTATAAGTATCCGAAATACTTAGGGCGAATACTGCAGTATTATATTGTCACGGACTACTATCTGAATACGGTTTTTTTCGTAGTGTTCGGAATACTTTTAAAAAACATTTTACCCGAGTCTGATAAATAGAGACTTTTTATAACGGGAAACGGTTTGTGATTTATCAAAAAAGAAAAAAAACTCTCCCTCCCCCCACCGGTCTAGAATAGTTGCCGAGGGCATAAAAAAAAAAAAAAAAAATAGAATCCGAAAATTATCCTTTGCGGCGGCGGTCTGTGAGCCGCATAATTTAGTAGTGGCGCGCGCGCGTGGCTGAAAAAAAAGACGTGGATTGATGATAAGACGCGGATGCTGTGCGTTATTATTGTTCATCTCGTCTGTGCCAGACGCTTGCGGTGAGGAGAGGTAGGTGGAGGTCTCGCGGATTGACTCGCGCGTATGCATATCGCGTATGCGCGTATTCGTCACGGGCCGTGGTGGTGCGCCAACACAAAGAGAAATATTACAAAAATATTGTTACCCGGGGCACGTTTACGCCCCCGGGCCCCGGGTAGAGAAAGTATCCCGTCGTCGTCGTCGTTTCCCTCTCGTTCGCACGGGCCGTACGCGTGTACCCGTACGCGACGAAGCGGGGGAAAAAAGAAAGAGACGAAGAAAAACGGAAATTTCCGCGAAAATATTCCGATCCGGTTAAATGCGCGGAAGATTTGTTCTCGTTTTCACACGCGGATTTCGTTTTTTTTTTTTAATCGATTATTCGATAAATTATACAATATACGAAAAAATAACAAAAATTATATTCGAAACGAAAGAATTGGTTTGTGTTAAATCCGTTTATTTAAACAAGTAAAACATTACGTTTTCAACCGACTTCAAAAAAGAAGTGTTTCTCAATTCGGTCGTATTCTTTATTTTTAATGTTTGTCACCTCATAATTCCGTCATTTACGAACCGATTTCAATGAATCTTTTTTTTTTACACGAAAGAGTATCACGTCCCGGTGGTTCCGTACCAATTTTGTAAATATTGGCCTAGTAGGCCTTAAATTAATTTTCTGCATTTTTTTTCCCATACATTTCGATTTCACGAGGATCGGCCTATTATCCTGCCTAATCACCCAGTCGAATGTGGGAACAGGAATGACTGCTATGACTACTAAAGGATGAAATAAAAATATTTTTTTTTTAGAAAAAAAGAAACCGACTTCGAAAAACGCACTAAAAAGTATGAAATAACCTTATTGAAATCGGCGCCGAATTTCAAACAACGTTACATTGCAGAAACGCATTTCATTAATATTTATTGCGATATCTATATCGGATTAATAAAACGCGTTTCTGCAATGTAATGTTGTTTGAAATTCGGCGCCGATTTCAAAAAGGTTATTGTTTGTTTCATACTTTTTAGTGCATTTTTTTGAAATCGGTTTCTTTTTTTTCTAAAAAAAAAATATTTTTTATTATTCATAAAATACGGAGATGAAAATCGGTCGATTTCGGCAAAGAAAACGAATAATTTTCGACATACTAAACAAGAAAAATAAAATTCGGTCATTAATTTCGCGAGGAAAAAAACAATTAGAAAGCAACGACGTTGAAAACAATCCGAATTTTATAAGACGTTATTCTGCAAAGGAGTAAAAATTAAATGTGATACCGACACAGTGAACACGCGCCGAGTCGATTAATTTTCTATCAGTTATATTGTACGTATATATATATATAATTTTATAGTTCGATAAATTGAACGATTAAAATGTTTTACGTCGTTTTTTCGCACAGATATTAATAACTTGTACGCCCGCTTGCGAAACGTCTACGAATATCTGCGCTTAAAAAAAAATTACAAAAATTAGAATGCGAAAATGTTAGTGTATTTTATGTGCAATCAATTATTTATAATTAACAACGCGTCTAAAACGCAAATTTTATTTCCCGACGAGATATCACGGGCACCCGTTGTAGGGATTCGTAAAAAACCGCGACTTTTACTGTAACGTATTAAACGAGTTTTTACCGTAAACGCGTACGTGTTCTGTACAAATAAAATCGTACTAATAACAGTCGTAAAAATATGGTATTAAAATTTAAGAATTTTTACTGCTAAGCGCGCGTTAGACTCCCATAAAATGTATTGCTTTAGAGCGTAATGAGTACAATGTCTGGCAAGCAGTCTTGCTAAGAATTTGAGTAAATATATTTAAATACTTTCATAGTATTTAGAATACTTTTTAAATAAAGTATTTTCAAAGTGTTTAAATTTTATTTCATAGGTATTTATACTAGAATTACAAATACTTTTATTTAAATACTTGTAGGTAAAATTCCTTGCAATAAGTTTTAATTTTAATACGTTTCGTTCAATTAAAATAAATAAATTAATTAATAATTTAATTTAATAATAATAATTTAATAAATTCATTAAGTTTTCAAATACGCGTAGGGCAGTTTCAAATTTACTATTGTGTTTTGTCTGATAAACTGACAGACGAAGATTTATATATGAACGGGTATATAAAGTCGATAAATATCCGCAACCAAATAATTGAAAACGTTAAAGTTAAGCGGTAGAGTGGTTTTAGCACCTATACAAAAATATAATTTAAATAATACGATTGCTATAAAAAATAAATTTAAAGCTCCGTTCGAATAAGTATTTGTATTTAAATACGTACAAAGTATCTGTATTTGTTATTAAATACTTAAAAGAAAAAAAGTATTTGAAATACGTCTTAAATACTATTTGTATCTCTATTTAAATACAATTTTAAAAGTATTTTTTACAAGACTGCTGGCAAGTATTAAATCGTCTATACTGTAATACGTATCGCATTTCCTTCTGATAAAAACCTCGCGATTCTCATGAAATTACGTTATTCAATGGAGCAGTGAGTTGTTAGTATCGATTCTCGATTCTCCTACTACCGTAGAATTAAATGATCCGTATCTTAGTGTAGCTAGTCTAGTTCCCATCTAGAACGATTATAAATCGAGTTGTTTGTTTTTTTTAAAAAAAACGGTATCCAATAGCGTTTTTAATAAATGACCGGTGTGCGTTTGCGATAAGGTATGTAAATATAAAAACAATTTTTGACAGTAAAATTACTCTCGGATATTGTAGCGTTTTCGTTTACTACAAAGTGTCTCTCGGAGATCTGACAAACGCTACGACTTTATATCGAATTCCATTCGACATTTTTCTTTCCAAATAATATTGTAATAATTCTGCGCCACACGATATACATATTTTTAATCGCGACGGACTTCAAATTAAAATTCTATCCTATTTTTTGAAACAATCAATACAGCCAATTACAAAATTTTCTACACATTTCGTTGTTTAAACGTTTCAATTGTGTGTTTTAAAAGGTCCGTTGAAATTAGAATGTTTTTCTCGCCCAATCAATGTTGAAGCGATGACGGACACTCGATGTCGATTCCATTTTCCCAAGAACTAACGTCTTGTTATCGTTTGACGATTGTCTGGTAGCCGTCCAAGTATCTATATAGTAGTTAATTACACGAAAACCGAAATAAAAAAACTGAAAAACGTCGAATAAAACACAAACATTTATATACATATATATATAAATACTTTAATGCGCATAAAATATGTTTTAAAATATTCTAATATCGGCGTACACTTTTTTCATGCCGACCGTAGCTACTTTTCGATGTTATCATCGTATTTGTTATCGGTTGATATTGTCGATTCAACTGTCAGATAACAACGATTCTTTGTAACGTTTTACAGCCGCAGAATTAAATGATTTCTGGCTTTCACTGAGTGATTTCATCATCTGTCCGATAAAGTTTTGACAGGATTCCTGCACAACGGTAAACAATACTTTTCGTCATCGGAAGTGTGACAAAACTCAATGACCGGTCCTATCCGTTAGTTTTATAAATTTTTTTTTTTATTTATATAAATTTTATAATCGATTCCACCACTTTCAACAGAGATAACCGTCGGTAGAGATTCATTTACACAAGAAAAAAAAAAACGTTTGTTCCGAAATACGCCACTCGACTACATTTATTTTTTTTTTTGATAACGAACGAAGCTCTTGTGTGAGAATTCACGTGAAAATAATCTCTCGAAATGATTAAAAAAAAAAAAAAACGTAAAATAATTTACCGAATTTCAAGAACTCTTTCCTCCCTTCCCCTCCACTCCACGGAAAATCGCACGGAATACGCGGTGAAATCTGTCGTTTATCTCGAGTAAAACGAAGCTGTGTTCTATAGTAAATATACGTATAATTATTATATAATGAAACGCATTCGACGCTAAAAACAGTTTTTTTTTCCCCGTCTTTTGGTTGTGAAAATAACGGGTCTGCACCGTCCTCTTGTAACTGCCGGTCGCGGCGGTGTAGTTACACGAACAGAGAAAAATATAAAAAACGGTCCCGGTGTGTACACAGCGTACGAACAATTTTTTTTCTTCGTCATCTCGCCCGTAATACATTCCGGCGGCGGCATTTTTTTAACGAACCGCCGGAGAATTATTATTATTATTATTATTATTATTATTATTATTGTCGTCATCGCGCAGCTACGAGGTGGTTATTTTATTTTACATTTTTGACTCGGTAGCTCGTTAAAAAAAAAAAAAAGTACACGACAAAACAAAAATACCACCCGTCGACGGTACGGATTTTCGACTGGAAACACATTATTATTGTTGTGTTTAAAAGTCCTTAATATTGGACGGAAAAAAAATGTTTGTTTTTTTAAATTTTTCTCCATATACACATGTATAGTTTAAAATATTATATTTTTTTCTGAATAAAATTAAACGACTCGTCTGTATTATTACCAAATTTAAAATGCTCTTTCGACATTATTTTTATCGCTTATTTAGAAAATACTATTGCTTCGTATAATTTTTCCGAAATCGTTCAATGATAATAGTAGAACCAGTGCCGTCCTAACCACCAATAACGCCCTAGGGCAATAATATTTGACGCCCCCCAAAAACAAAATTTTACAACTAACGCAGTATCTAATTACATCATTTTATATATTTTAATAGTAAATATACTCATCCTGGAAATCATCATATAGATACATGGGAAATTAATATCTAAAATAAAACAACACATTTTTTTCTTTTTATCTTTCATTTTTTTGACGTCCTATGCATTCGTAATACTTTGGACGCCCTAGGGCACATGCCCCCCTTGGGACGGCTATGAGTAGAACCCGCGGAATTCCAGTGCAAATCGCGTGTTATTTAAGGGGACACTTTAAAAGTGAAACTTCTGTTCCGCGCATTTTTTTTTTTTACCACTTTTAAGTCGTTTTATTCATTTTTTTAGCACATTAATATAATTATTATTATAATACGAGTTTTTTTTTATTGTGGAACGAAATTATTTCTAAACATTGTTTAGAGAATAATTTATTTTGAAAATACGCTCAACTATTACAACCGGTGACGTTGAAAGTTTTTCTATGAAAATATAGTATGTACTCTGTCGGACAACAGAAAATCATTGGCGTGATTAAGCGTAATATAAACAACGTGTAATGTTTATTGAAAATATTCGTTTTTTTTTCTTTTGTAATACAATTTTAAAAAAAAAAAATTTTTTTAATTTTATTAGAGAGCATTTTCTGGCATTTTCTTATGAACGTTTTTCGATAGTTTTTAGGAACATTTAAAATATGCAGTAACAACTAATAACGGCTATAATAACAACGCGCGGTATTGTTTACTCTGCAGGATGTACGGCCGTCTGAAGAGATATTATTATTATTATTCTACAAAATATATTATATCAAATACCTACTGTGGGCCGGTGCCGTGAGAAACTCGACACCTGTAATACGCGCAGTATACGTCACCGTTATTATACGCGTTGTATACGTGGTACATATAATATTGTACGACAACGGTATATTGCTACTCGGCGATGATAATATTAAAATAATAATTGTCTCGCACCATTCGTTAATGTTAAAATGTTCACTTAATATTAAATAATATACTTAAATATATTAAAATATTTATATAAAATAATATACGAATTCGTGTGTGTGTGTTATACGGATTTTGAAAGCGCGCGTTAAACGAACGTGCGCCAAATCGCCTCTGAAATTCTTTATATTGCAAAAAAAAAGAAAAAAATTATCTCTTAAAGTATTACACACTCGGGGTGTTGAGATGGCGAACACTAGTTGCCGGTCTAAGAGTCTGCCGGCGAACCCCGTAAAAATCCGCTAGTTTACACGCGACATTCATTTTTTTTTCTACTGTAAATTCATCTAAGAAACAATAATAATTTGTACGGATTTTTCACGTAATTCGAAAGCAATTCGCATTAGCAATAAAACGATTCTGAGCGGAGCTTCGGTGTTATATTATTTATAAATATAGTGCAGTGTATAGAATACATAATTTACTATTAATCCCTTACAGTACATCATTTTTTTTTTTTTACAACAAACCTCCTTGGTAGCTAAAAATTTTCAAAAATTGTTTTCGTTAATATAGTAAAAAATCACATATTTGTTAAAAATGTCAAGACTTATAGGACCGCATTAGTTTTGGAGAAAAATAATTTTCCATAAAAAATAATATACACTCTGTCGAGAATTTTTTTATAAAAGATTTTCAAGATTTTTCGAGCGTAGTTGAAGTAACGCGTACGCATGACATTGTATGCAATTTTTAAGCGTTAAAACAAAAAAAAAAAATTACTTCTCTTTTGTGAATTGAGTACAACAACAAGTGTAATTGCTACCTAAATAGCCCAAAATCAAAAGGAATTTTTCGCAAAATTGTTTTCCCTAATACATTATAAAGTTCATAATATTCGGTTAACATTTCAAATTCCTATAACCGCATTGGTTTCAAAATCACGAAGAAATCGTCTTTTTATGTAGTTTTTCGGTAGTTTTTGAGTTTCGTTCTAGGGGCTTTTGAGAAAATTTAAAAATTATACCTTTTTAAAGTACCAATTAGATGAAATTCGCTACCGGAAACCGGGTATGACTGCGTAAAGATCGGAGCATTCCTTCTGGTAGAATTTTCAGGAACAGGCAAAAAAAAAAAAGACACGTCATTGTGTTACGTTCTTCGCTCAGCTCAGAATCTAAAAATAACGAGTCGAAATATATGTTAAAAATCCCGCGGTCTTCACAAGTAATATATTATAATCGGCGAAATTCACTCGCACCCTTACGGCTCCGGGACTCGATTTCGACAGGTGAAACGAGAAGTAAACATGTCCTATACTATGTCGGTTTGTTCCTCGGGCGATTCGGATCGGCGCCAGTATTTGGTCGCGCGAGCCGGTAGACCGTCGCCACTATATTATCTGATCGGTTGACGAGGGCGCGTGAGAATAATAAAAACGCGACAACGGTAATCGTATAATATTTTTTTTTTTTTATTCGTCCCTTCACCCCCTTGTAACACGTACGACGTCCGCTCGTGTCCAGACATTCTCGTTTTCCAATTTTAAAATCATTACGGTCTCGGGAGATGATCGACAATAAAAACCCTCTCAAAAAAAAAAAAAGGGTACAGATTGTAGCAGCTGCGCGCCCGAAGAATAAAAACAAGGGGTAGCGAGCCGCGGGTGTGAATTAAGTGAATCACTTAGGTAAAGTATTGGAATTTTCGTTATTACTTTTGACTGCGTTCGATAAAACGATTCTGAACGGTGCCTCGGCGTTGTTGTTAAATTTTAATTATTAAAAAACAAATTTTGTCTGAGAATTGTGAAGATTTTCTAAAAAAAATTTTTCACTTTTGAATATTGCAAATTTCCGTTTGCGGTATACAATTTCCAAGACACTCACACCACTGTTTCGATAGTTTTTTTTTTTTTTTTTTTTAAATCCTTTGAGAAAATTGTTTTTCTTCCGATTTTCCGGTTGATTTTATACTCGTAATATCGCTCATAAGGAGAGTCTACTGAGAAAATCGAAAAACGTTTGAAATAAAAAATACCGACTAGATTTGCCGTCGGAACGTAACGCACGAAGAGATCTTCCGAGCATTCTTTCTAGTCGAAAATTTGTACACAAAAAAAAAAAAAGAAACAAACATCGTTGTAAAACCAATAGCTTCTTCGCTCTTTGCTCTTGAATCGTTTACGATTCCTTTTAGTGTTTGCGCGTTCGTTTAAAATAATCGCAATATCGGTTTAAAAAGCGTAAATAGGTATTTGACGAACATTATAAATATCATTAACGGTTTTAGTAGAACCGCTATATCGGGGTTTTGCGACATTATTCGGTGAACAGGAATTTTTAAAAATTTGCTGAACACGGTTAAATCAAGTTGGCCTAGTATAAAGTCAAGAAGAATCGGCGAGTGATTTGAAAATAAAAAAAATATCTTGACGATCGCGTCAAAGGATATCAGTCCTTCGTAAATAGCACCGTGAGAAATCGTTCAGATCTCCGACGGAGCTTCCCGCGCGTTCTTTTTGGGCGCATTCTTCAGAGGATGACCACCGCGTATACGACACTGGCGGATTCAAAGGTACGTTTCTCGGCCGAGGGATCGTCCGAAAGTCAGTGGAGTTCGTATGGTCGGGGTGGTTCTAGACGCTTTATTAACACAGACAATCAAGATTAAACGATTCCTGTTATAATCACAGCTGTACCTCCGTGTAATGTGGAAATAAAATATTTTTTTTTTGGATATTTTATAGGACGTACATCGATTCGAATATCATTCCCCGGATCGTTTCTCATTTCCGACGGTACAAAAATGTGTGTGGGGGAAAAAAAGAAAACTAATAATATTATATATTTTTTGAAAGACTATATACGGAACGAAATAAACGGCTGAAAACGTTTTCTTTTCGAAAGTATTCGACGAGAGTTACGAGTATACAGAGTACGTGTCAGAATAATATTACCCCACAGGTCATTGATTCGTGAATATCGCCGCTTCTCCCACACACGTCGTCGCGTCGTTCGCTTTCTAAACTACCCCCGAACGGTTTCGACGGTACGTGTAATAATAATAATAATAATAATACGGTCGATTATGTTTTATTCATATCGTCCCATCATCGACTTTTCCTCGAGTATTATTATTACTTTTGTGAAAACGCCACGGGCGACTGACGTGGATTTTGGCAATTCGCGGCAATACATACACATTTGTTTCGGATATATTATGTTTTGTCAGAGAGTTTTGTGGTGGGTTGTGGATACGCGCGTTGCTTCGGGCGATCTTGGAAGTATTATTATTATTATTGAGCACACACACACACACAGACACGCGGAGAAAGAAAGGTCTTGTGTATTTCGCTATTTTCAATAACATTTAACGACCGACTTATATACGAAACCTGCAGAAATCGCGTACCTATTATAATCGAAATCGTCTCGTATTATACGCGATGTGTGGTATATGTGTATCGACGAAAAAGGTTACTCGCCCAGCTCAGAAATCGTATCCATACGCACTGGCAATAATTAATAACGTTCGACATATCTACGAAACGTGGTATTAACCTTCGTGAGTATTTTTTTTTTTTTTTACGCAGCTGTTGTTTGAAGAGTTTAAGCGGACCGATATTTCTAGACGAATCGACGCGAGGGCAACGGCGATTTAATATCACGCGCGTATACCATATGTTCATCATAATATGATATATTATACCGAGTTTTAAAAATATTTTTTTTTAACTTATCAGTAAATGGTTAGACGTTGTGATAATGTGATGAATGTAAATTTGCGTTTAATAATATGAATTGTGCATTGTATTTATTGGTAAACGACAGTATTGTTAATGGTAATAAAAAAACTATTGCACATATTAGGCTTTTGCGTAATGACATTAACGTTGATTATTTTTCTTAGTCACGTATAGTACACTGGAATGGAGATACTAGAGGTATATCAAAATGACCAAAATACACTACTTTGGCCTTTGCAGAATTTTGATCTTCCACCGCCGGGGTGGGATTTTATCCTTGCGCGAGTTTCAGTCGGTTCGTTAAAAAAATATTATACAAACAAAAAAAAAAAAAAAAACGTTCACCATTGTACGGGAAAATAATACTACATGTATTTCGTGATACAAGTTACAACCCTTTTGAATGGAAAATTGTTTGTCCGCTAACCCATTAAAAAATAAAATAATTCGACCGAATTCGTTTTGTACGTTATATAAAATTGGTGTGCTCGTTTCGTTTTTAGGGCGACGAGCCTTCGGATTCGTCGGAAGTGTGGAACCTTCGCGAAGTGTCGATGATCCATCAGAAGGTGTTGGTGATCGCGGAAGTGGCGTGGGACGCCAGACAAGTGCACCGGCCCGCCTATCTGGTCACCTGGGAAATAGTCGGCGGCGGTCTGAAGGGTAACTTGTTCACGGACACCACTTGCGTCACGCTGTCCCTGTGGCCGGACACCGCTTACCTCATACAGGTCAGTAAATCACGGTAAACAATGACGCGGTTAATTGCGAGCACGTATACACCGTATGGACACGTAGTCATTACGACATACAGCGGCTGTCGCCTAAGTCCCCTAAGTCTTGTCGTTTTTACACGGAAAAAGGATGAGAATGAAAATAATTATTTCTAAACACGAAACGTTTACGCAGTGGTCAGGGGTTAAGGGGCTACGTATACACTTTAAATACAATAATAAAAAAAAAATCCGTGTACGCCACTGCGTAAATCAGCATTGGTACACAAAATTATAAAGCAATCGTTTTTAAAATGGTCCGTTAAAAACGTCTCTTTAAATTATTTGCATTGCAAATTAACTCGAGCGCGTATATTATAAAAAAATTACAGAGTACGCAGGAGGTGCGGTTCCGCTAAACTGAAATCAAGCGCGTTTGAATTTAAATTTTAGTTTTAAAAAAAACAGATAAAACGGTAAACGTTTAAGGCGTACTGATATCTCGTGCCGTTTAATTAGAGTCTATCATCATAGTAGTTCGTTCGACTGCTAGCGGTTAAAGAAAACGGTAATTTTATTTATTCGATATTATTCCGTGTGTATTTTAATATTGGTTTTCATACCAAAAAATAAGAGAAAAAGACAGGTAGTGACGTTTAATAGATATGCGCTTATAAAACGAATCGTCCTCGGTTCGTTGCCTACTGTTATAATTGTTGAGACACGTGTGTGTTGTTTTTTTTACGAACATCGCGCACACGTTTTAAAAAAAATTCTTTGTATAGCTAGTGCATATCCTTTACTATTTACACCGACTTTCTATGTTTTCCAGCGTCCCATTCCTCGTACACATTTTCCAAAATCGGTCTTCGGCGTCTTCTCTCGTGCTGATTTTACTCTTGTCATTACTTGTTTGGATTTTCTCTCCCTCCCCATACATGACTCGGCAATTCAACACGCTTACTTCTGCGACAAATACTTATTTATATTGGGCTCTAGACGTACTTCGTCGTTCGCTGTTATTCGGTATTCTCAATTTTTTACTCTGGTACCGTCGAAGTACTTACTTTTTCGAAAATTACAATTAGCTTCTCCCCATTCCCTTTTGTTACCGACCAAGTTTCGCGTACTCATAGAACTAATAGATTCGAACGGATTTTTTGTTCGCTGCCGAGGCAGTATTTTATAATCGTTCTTTGAAATCTCAGTCACTCGTGTAATTTTCGACGACCGGCTGGTCTGGTACACGTATTTCCCGTTTTTCGGCTCACGACCGTTAATTCGATTTTATCTCGGTCAAAAACTCCGAACTTCAAGATCGTTCATTTTTCGTTGATTGCCCATTCGTTTCCCGTAAGATCTCCGTACCTATAGTGATACAGTATAGAAAACGTAACGTCGTTTTCCGGTATAATCTTCTTTTTTTTTTTAAATTCTTACCGCTGCGATCATAGGCGCACTCGGAAGGGTCCAATTCAATCGATCAAAATACACGGATTGCAAATCTTCACTTTTTTTTCTAATATATTATTCGGTAGGAAAATGTCGGAATCGAAATATTTCCGCACCACACGAATAACGAATTAACAACCTTTAATAATAATTGATGCCAAACAAAGTAAACCTATAAATAATAAAATGAAAGGTAACGAGCCGTGGGGTGTTATGAATGTCGTTCAAGTGAATGAACTCGGATGAAGATTTTAGAGTGTATTGTTATCACTGTATAAATTCGAAAGCAACGATAAATCATCGCATCCGATAAAACGATTCGGTGTAATATTTTAGGTATATAACAATAAAACTGACTGATTTTATGAATTGAATACCTGAAAACCTGTAATTGCTATAAATAGACCAAAATGAAAGTTTTTAAGAATTCTCTTTTCCCCTACTATAATAAACAGTTACGTATTTGACGAATATTTCAAATTTCTATTTTTAGGCGCTTTTAAGAAAATATAATAGATGCGATTCGCTACCGCGGAAACAAACCGTGACTGTTAAGATCGGAGCACTACTTTTGCTAGAATTTTCGGGTACAGACATAAAAAAAACCACATCATTGTAAAACCCCCCGATACGTTCTTCGCGCAGCAGTTCAGAATCTAAAAAAAGGTAAAAAATTGGCTATACGAATATCGGCCCCGTGGTGGGCTTTAACATACCTTCGTCACCCGTACGGGCCTTAATTATATACCATCGTTCTGTATCGTAGTAGTAGCACAGTTGCCCGGTCAGCTTCTGGCTGCGATACTCGCCGCGAATCCTTCGCGTCCGAATCGTCGGAAGGTGTACCAAAGGTGTGTGTACGAAAAAGCGCCGTGCGAGCGAGCAAAACGCTCGCGTCGTTATCTGTATTTAACGATGACGGGGTGTTCACTCCCGGCCCGTCCTCGGGACTCTCGGAGATAAAAAAAGAAAAAAAAATTTTTTTTTAATATATAATACATTATATTCGTTGCCGGAAAGAGTTAAATCGATGTCGGCGGTGACTCGATATTTGAGGATACGGCGGTGCGTGTCGTACGGAAAAAAAGGCGCGCGGTCACGACCGTTCACCATCCGAAGACCGCAGTGATAAATCGTGGCCCCGACGGTTCCGCCTCCGCGCGATGACAGTGCGCGCCGGACGGCCCGGCGATATAATAGACCGCGTACTCGCAGACTCGCACACGATGTATGTACGTATTATATTCAACGATGACGCGGTACGGGAGATAGAAGTGTAATAAAGAAGCAGCAGCGGAAGAAGAAAAGAGTGCACCGCGCGAACCGAACGATATATTACAAGACACGGTTCTTTCTGGTGGCGGCTGATAACGAAAAAAAAACCGACCGACCGCTTCTTTCGTATTATAACCCGTTAAAAAGCAGTTGCCAGTTGTGATAACGTGTACACGAGAAAAAAAAAAAGAAAAAGAACGAAATTTCGTCGGGGATAGAGTATAATATTATAATATACTTTCGATTTATCTCCGTAGAGGTTTACTGTACAGTATGGTATAAAGACGATTTTATAATATATATATTTCGAAACGAAGCCGGGGGGAGGGTTTTTAGAAAAAAAAATAAAACGGATATTAAATAATAGTTAATAAATCACTCGTATCGAGTAATTCAATTCCGATATATACGTTTATTGGAATTTAAAAAAAACAAAAGTCGTATGTGACGTCCAAACGTCTTTTTTTTTTTTGTCGGACAGTTCTCGTCGAGAACTTTTTCGAGTTTTTATTCCGTTCTTTTTACCAATCGTAGTGAGTATAAATTTTTTTCCCGTTGAAAATAATAACCGATTTTTTTTTTAATGTTATTAATGTTTCAAAGACGAATAAAAAAGGTAACGAGCCGCGGGGTGTTGTGGATATCGGTTAAAAGTGAATTGCTCGGATAGAGATTTTAGAGTTTTGTTTTTATTTCAAATTCGAAAGCGATTTGCGAGTCATTGCATTCGATAAAACGATTCTGAGCGGAGTTTACTTTTCTCGTAATTATAGTCTAAATATTTGGTGAAAATCTCAGGTTTCTATGACTATTAGTTTCAAAACGACGGTGAAATAAACAGCAATCGATCAAAGACGAAACTGCATTTTTAGCGTTTTTGAGTCGTATTTTTAGGTGCTTTTGAGAAAATCGATAAATTACCTCTCTAAAGTACCAACTGGATGCGAATCGCTGCCGGAAACAAACTGTGACCGAAGAGATCGGAGCGCTCCTTCTGGTCTAAAATCTGTACACAGGATAGAAAAATAAACGTCATTGTAAAACCACTAGATCCTGCGCTCCGCTCAGAATCTAAAATATTAATTACGTCAATACCTACTGCCGACGTAGATACGCCGCTGAATATATTTTAATATTACTGTTATATAATAAGCGAAAATTCGTTTCTGCTTGGTTTTTCGACAATTTGAAAAATCTAAAAAAAAGTATTTTTCGAACGTGAGAGTGGCTCAAGCTCCTGCCCACCCCCCGACTTCGGCCCCGTATCAAGAGGACGCGGAGAAAATTCGTAATTTTTTTTTTTTCACGTCATATTAAAGTGTAATACACGTGTTCGTTATATTATTATTGTAATATCAACCGCCGCCGCTATTATAACTACTCTCCGACGTGTAAAGAGTTGAAAAAAAAAACCCGTTTTTATACGTTTGTACACTGCGCGGCACGGGTACACGTTTCGGTTTCCGCGCGACGAAAAAGTCTCTGCGCCGTACACGAAGGCGGCAATAGATCATGTCTGCTGAGCTATTATTACTATTACTATTATTATTACTGTTGTTGTACAAAGACTCGGAGCGCGATAAATCAATCGGTGGTTAATAACGGGTTATAGACGCACGGTAGAGTAACTCTCGCGTATCGTATTGCACGGGCGAATCGCTTCGTAGGTGGTACGAACGGATAAATTTCGAAAAATTAAATAAATACACGACGAGAGAGCAACGAAATACGGCTAGTAACGCGTCGTCGATAATTTCGTCTCTTCCTATAATCCTATCGTCGTCGTGCAGCCCACACGTATTATGGTGCTTCGTGTTATTTAAACCGTCGGATTTTTAATTCGTTTATGGATCTCATATATATATATATATATATGTATTACGATCGTATATCATGCAGGATCTAGATTATGGAATTGTTTTTTTTATGATATATTATTATAGGCGTTTAATTTATTGAACGGGTTTGATGATCGGGCCGTGCGAGCGAAAACTCATATATCTATTATTGAATGCTCGCGGAAAACTTCACGGTGTCCGTTGGAATTCTCGTGTGTTTTTGATTTTTTTCTCGTCTCACTGTCGTTCGCGCGAACGAGTGTGCTGTATAAAATACACGTATAACCCTTCCAGTACCGCGCCAAAATGAGATGAAAAAAAAATCACTCGGCCAATCGCACACGGACTTACTCGTCAGAAATTTGTGTACCTACACGCAATCCAACGAAAAAAAATTTTAAAAAGACTTCTGCTGGAAAAAAACAAACGGTCTAAACGAGTTTATTATAATAATAACGAAATAATATTAGACTCGTTGAAAAAAAAAAATCAAAGATTTACGTCCAACACGTCTGTTGGCCCATGCCAGTGTTTCTTAAACTGTGTCCCGCGGAACTCCAGGGTCCCGCGGAGATCACTATAAGGGTTCCGCGAGACTCAAGTGCTTTTTTTTTCAAAATATTCAAGAAAATCGCTTGAAAAAAAACTAAAAATCAGTGGCGACTCGTCTGTTACTTTAAGAACTTTTGGTTGATTTTGAACATACTTTTTGAATTAAATAAATATCGACGTTATGCGAAATTGTTATCATTTTTGCTGCAAACAATCCGTATGTAAAATGTCGCATTAGAACTGATGAAACAAAGCGGGGGTTCAGCGATATAAAAGCGGACCGTTTAAAAAAGGAGCCACGGCCTATACGAACGACAAGTGAGCCATCGATATACGTCGTCGAATTATAGAGACGCGTACAGCGTTCAAATGACGTGGACCCAAGTTCCGTTTTTATTCTAATTATACACACGCATATACGTGTACAGTGGCGGTTTTCGGTATTTTCTCTAGTGAACGGTTTATACTTTTCCTATCGGTGTATTCGACAATTATTTTTTTACGGATTAAATTATATATATATATAATCGCTAAAATGTTTCCGGTATCGACAAGCTAAACAAATATAATATTCACGTTTAATAATATCGTACACCAGTAGTGGGGTCGAACGCGGTACTCGTGTGTCAGTAATTGAGTTTAAAATATTTTTATCGGATATCTATTTCTAATAATGATTGGTACGAGTAGAAAAGGCACTTTGAAAAACGTTTTTTTTTACCTTCTTATTTTTAAAAATCGATACCATTCGGGCTTTTAGACAATCGTACCAGCAACGTGGGGTTAATGCACATAAAAAAAAAAAAGAAAACGCTTTCGTCGCATTTTACGTCCGCGCTCGTTCGTGTCTCAATTTTAATACTTTCCGTATTTTATTTGTGCGCGCGATTAGATAATAAGAGTTCGCGTTTTCCCGCTGCGCTGACATATCGTCACGCGCACTGCTCCGTAATATTATAATTTATATAAACGCGCTTTTTTTTTTTTTTTCAAATACGAGGGGGAGATTTTTTTTTTTTAATTCTGACCGGCCCGATAACTGTATAATACCGAAGGGGACGATGCGTTGAATTATTCGAAACAGCTGTTTATCGTCCCTGGATGACGTTCTGCTGCCTTTCGTTCCCGGACGGGGTACGTTATAATTTATAACACCACGAACTCCGGCAATGACAATCCTCCTCCCCCGCACTCATTTACAGTGTTTTCTATATATATATACTCCAAACGATGGGTGGAAGTCGACCGTTTTTTTTACGAACTTCGTAGATTAGCTGGGCAAAATATTGGCTGTAACCACGCAATCTTGGTAGACGCCTGCAGGTTGCGATTTCGGAACCGTTAATATTGTTCATAATAGTTCGTGTAGAGACGACAAAAGTCAGACTTCTCGTTAACTGCCGTTAAAATATGTGAATTTTGACCAGCGATTTCGATAAACGGACAACGGCGTTGTTAGTGGTGATGTCGACTTTAAAATACGCGACTGATGAAGCCGAATGAATGTAGTAAACAGCAGAGCCTGCAGCACTGAACTCAATACACGGAACGCGTATTTCGTATAATTTCCGTATACGAAATATGGACCCTTATAGTGAGCCGCCATGTGCATTCCGTTTCTATTTTTCTGTTTTTGTTCCCAACTTCATTGTGTAAAAATAACCGATTTCGGTGCTAACATCGATACTACGAGCACTTCGTTTTTGTGTCATGCTATCTCAAAAAGTAAATAATAAAACATAATAAATATCATGGAAAAAATTATATTTCATCGTATCCTCCATGACTTTTATATCTTATAGAATGCGTATGGCTGCCTCCTATCCGGGGTCATATTTTGATTGATATACGCGTTCCGTGTATCGAGTTCGGGGGCCTGCATCGACTCGTTCGTGGCGTCTCTTGGGAAAAAGCTAACTAATTGTCTAACCAAACCGTTTATTCGTACACGACATTCGCCGACGACGGGGAAAATCGACACTTTGCAACGAATATAACGTTCGTGTAAAGTTTGACGTTCAAAATGTAATTACTCCGCATTCGTAAACGAGCGATAATTCTCGTGTGACAAGATCGTCACGAGAACAGTTTTTTTTTACCACCTTCGTGTGATTATTTTATCAATTCTTTATAATATAATTTCTAAATTTACGACAAAGTTTTGCAAGAACATCGTAAATATTTAAATAAAACCGTTTTGTAATAAACTCAATATTTTATCGGAAAATCAATTTCTTTTTCTTATAACGACGATTTTCTGTCGAAAAAACGTTCTTGGCCAAACGCGGAAAAAATTACACGTTTTACTCGTTAAAGGCTTCTCGAGTGACGGTTATTGAGTTTGCGCAATATTTGCGTCGATCAAAGTGTATTCATTTTGTCGGTTGGCATTGGAAATGCCGCATTTGACTCGTGATCAGTAATTTTGTGAATAAGAACAAAAAAAACAATTATTAACAACGAATTACAAAAAACAAACGAATAAACGAGCTATACGTCACTATTGATTAAAACACTTGTCGACGAATTTGATTGTCGTCCAGCTGGGATTCGGCCAGTCGAAAACGACACGATATTATTTATATCGTTTACAACGCGTAATTAATATATTACTCGTCGATATAAGTGAAATACGCGTGAAACCGGGTCTTGTGAATTTTTTTATTTTTTTTTACCAACGAATAAGTAAAATTTAAACATATTATTTTAATGACGTTCCGTACGCGTGGTCAAAACACTTTTTACCGAGCCGTTTAAAAAAAAAAATCGCAAACGCCTACATAACGTACAAGGTTATTGTATTACTCTCTAAATAACGATTTATCTGTGCTCGCTGTGTTCGAGTTTGTCTGTGAAACGAATTATTTTGAAAAATTGTCAAATATGACTATATATGCATCTCTCCGCGCGACAAAGCAACTTTTTGGAAAAAAAAAAACGCCTTTTGTAAGTGTCGATTTATAGGTCGAAATCGAATATATGGATTTGTATAATATAATATTAACAATAACGCGTTCGTGTGTATTATTCGCGAGACTCGCACGTATACGTGTTTTTCGTTTTATACGGCCGATATAGCATCGATCGCCATTTTCGCGAAACGATTAAAATAATGAAATAATAATAATCGGACTGCGGCGTCGAACGACACGCGTATGAATATATTATAATAAAATATTATTATATTAATATAGGTACGTATGTATAACGATAATAATCGCGTTTTCTTTTGTGCGACAACAATAATAATAATAATAATAATAAATGAACAATTTAAAATTATGAATAATTGTAATGAAATGTTATACAAACACAAATTCGATATAGAGTCGTACAGAAATCGTACCGTTTTTAAATAGAGACAATATTTCGGATTAACTCAGTTCTATAAAATAAAATAAAAGTAACAATAAAAACTGCACAATTTATTATAGTACACAGCCGTTATCGAATACGGAGCGATTTTTTTCTTCTTCTATTACCTCCTAAGATTTAAGAAAAAAATGTGTTTCGCCGTTTTATATAATTTATTTTCAAAATCGCGATGTCCTTATACACATCTTGAAGAAATGTAAACTTGTGATTTTTCAAATTCTTTTTGTCGTTTTTACAATACGAAATCGTATTCCGCCGTTTGTGAATGATTTTATCACAAAGAAAAAAAAATCCTTCATAGAATTCATTTGCATTCGCATAATATCCTTATTTTTATTTTTTACTAGATCAAGAAAAAAAAATCCATACACATTTACAATAAAAAAAAAAAAAATACGAATCTATTTCTCGATTTGCCTATATCGGTTACTCTAAGCGTTGCTCGTGTTGACATGACGGCGACCGAACATTTAATAAGGCTCGTAACAATTAATTGAAATACAAAATTTAACTTATGACATTTGGTAACGTATAAATAACAATGTCCGTCATAAAATATTAACGCGTAAAGTTTAATACAAAAACAGAGACGGTTCAACGTTCAATAACGACCGAATATTTATTATTTTTTTCTACAATATTTTTCGCGTTTATTATTATATATATTGCGTAATAATTATAAATGTATACTTGATAGACGTATAGTGTGATTGTAACCGTGTTCTGATACAAATTATTATCGGTCTGAAAACGTTTCTGACCGAGGAGGTCAACGTGTGTACTGCCCAATGTGGACCGACGAATTTTTTTAGGACGTTTCGCTCGTTATACACTAACCGTATATTATAATATAATAAGCGCGTGATAAAATACAATTATAATATATCCGTTATATTATATTAACAATTTTAGTTATCGAGTATAAATGTATTAATAACGTACTGTTTCCGAGTAATAACGTTTTTTTAGTTTTTCTCGAAATTGTGTAGAATCTAACGTGTTATTAGTCGGACGCGCTATAGTTTTCATTTAATATTCACTCAATAACACCTCAAATATCGTGTCGTTAATGTGTACATATATATAAAGAAAATTTGTTTTGTAAATATAGTCAATCAAGCCAAAGAGTATTATTATCAAAAAAATAAATATATATATATTTATAAGCGAACGGTTGTATTAAATTTGTTTATATATTTTACTACAGCGGTTTTGACCAGAAGTCATCGTCGCGGCGTAGGTATTTAACGAAAAATGGAACAAAAAACAATATTACTACGCGTAGAGAAAATTATGAATATTTCAATAAAAAGTTTTACAAAAAAAAAAAAACAGCCAAGAAATTAGGTACGCACATAGCAAATTAAAATGTTAAAAAACAACGTGTTCTTAACATTAATTAATATATTGATATAAAATATTTTTTTTTTAAAAATCAGTTTGTATATTTAAAATATTTTTACTATGTTTAATTTCTTTATTTACGTATGTATTACGTAATTCTTCCAAATATTTCGTTATATATTAAAAACGCTTATCGAGAATATACACACGGAGTAACAGAAAAAAAAAAAAGAAACGTGTACGTTTTTATTTTTTTTCCCCCTGTACGCCACGATACGAGTACTGTAAGATGAATAATAATAATAATAATAATACACTCGGCAAAATAATAATAATAATAATATGTGTGTACGTCAGTCGGATGGGATCCGCGACACGAGATTTTCAAGAGAAGAGCCCCCCACTCGAACAGACGATGATGCACGCGCACCTTTAGTAGGTATATAATATATATATACTTGAAAATAACGTCATTTATCATGTTTATCGCGAAATCGTTTTTTTTTTCTTTTCAATTTCTCCGACTTACGATTATTATTTTTTTAAACGATAACGTAATACATACCCGTTTTTAGCGTTTCCAGCACTTTTTTACATTAGCTGACTGTTAGATAAATAATAAACGGTTTTTGCAAAAAAAAAAATGATTAAAAATAATTACCATTTGACGTGCCCGAACGTTTTGTGCAAATAATGATATTGACGGGATACTAAAAAAAAAAAAAACCGTTTAATTTATAATAAATGATATGTTAAATTAGTGTCGCATTTTTTATTTTACACTCTTTTAAAAAACAACTTAAAAGTCCTGGCGCGCGAACTCGAAAAATATTTTTTATAGTATTTCGCGAATTAAAATTGTAACGACAAAGTAATTATCATCACTTTGATAAAGATAAATTATTAAATACTAGAAACGTATATTATGCAACGGCCAGCGCGATACAGTATTTATTAAAATAAAATATTCTAAATTTGATTTTTAAAAACGAATTCGATTTCGGTTATAACACACCGAAGTATTCTCAAATATCTTATTTTCGGTCATTGCGGTTTTCATATTCGTGTTAATTATTATTATATTGTTTTCGACGAAAGTTTATACGGAAATTATTGATATTACAAACAAATATAACGCGGAGAAATAATGTAAATAATGTTCTGTTATAAAGCGCTGAAAATGTGTTTTTTTTTAATCGTATTTTCAAAAAGACCTTTTTAGTGGCCCCCCAAAGAGAGAGAGAGTATTAAGATGCAGAACGACAGATTATCGTCTATTGATAATGTATATAGAATACAGTGAGCGGAAATCAAGGCGTAAAATATAAAATCGTTGAAATAAAAATTGATATTATCATATGATAATATCATCGATATATTTTGTCGTTTTATCTTAAATTTTGTATTTGAATTTAATTAACGGAAGGATAAATCCTAAATACGTTTCGATTTCTCTCCCCCCTCCCCACCATTTCTGTTTCAACATTTTTCGATCGTTTTTTTTTTTCTTTACAAATATGACGATAAAACACTAGTTTCGAGTTCCGTTCGTTTGATTCCAGCACCAGTACTCGCGTACCGATTATCCGCAACGACTGTCCAATAACGAAAAGAAAAAAAAATGCCTCGATTCGTATATTACGCGCGAGAGGTTAGGTTAGAAAGTGTTCTCAACTGCAGAACGTCTAAAGTGAGGAGAAAGTTTTTGCTTGTCTTTCCGTTTACTGTGAGCTGCAGGGGGGATTTCGGGTCCGGACCCCACGTTGAAATGTCGACATTTGAAGACGTTTTCGTACGATTGGAATCCAGTCTAATAAAACGAAAATCAAATAATATGATATAAATGTTATGCGCGTTATTATAATAATTAAGTGGATAATAATGTATTGAAATTTATAGTGTATCACGTACATTCCATTTTCTCTTTAGATGCAACGTCTACGTTTAAACATCCCCTAGCCCCGCGTTGAAAAACATCCCGGTCGCGCCACTGGTGAGCTGTGCATTTCGTCGTTTTAAACGCGGCGAACGTATTTTTTTTAAATTTTTTTTTTTAACATTCGTGTACAGCAGCGGTCTAGCTAGTGTGTATAGTATATATAGAAACGTTTTTAATTTCGCGGTCGACCGACGGACCACGGAGAGACGATTTAATTACGCGCTGTCACGTACAAGTGTATAACGACTCGCGTATGTGTGTTCGAATGAAACACACGCGCACGACATAAGGTCACCACCGCTAGGCCGAAATACGTGTAAGACGACGGACAACGAGCCGAACGACTACTAGGCCGCAGGGACGGATCGAGACGTGAAGGGTTCGAATGCAATTTAACTTTAATGAACCACCGCGATAGACGGCTTTAAGGGACACGCGGCGATGGGCTCGTCGGGAATCTAATTTAAATGTACGGCCGTCTCTGTTCCGCTTTCGCCAGCTACTATACACACACACACACGCGCGCGCGGTCTTTGACATTAATTCGCTTTGTTCCGTTACACACACACACACGCACGCACAACAATCAGTCAGACGGACGCCCAAAACGTCGTGTCCGGACGTATTTTTTTTTTTTATATAATATTTTATTGTATAAAATAATAGTGTACGGAAAACGGTGTATTACGTTTTATTTTAACGGTCCATCCGTTCGGTCGATATTCGATGTAGAATAAACGTTTATTTTAACCCGTTTGCGTACGACGGATTTGACGTCACAGCGCCTGCCGCCACAGCGAGGATACACCGAGTGCGTCCCAAAATGACCTGCTTTTTGGATGTCCCGAGTGCGTCCGGCAAAATGGATCGCCCGAGTGCGCCCCGAGAAAAAAGGTCGTTCAGTTTGCGTAGCCCGAATGCGTCCCGAGAAAAAAGAGGCAGTCCGCGTGCGTCCCGGTTCGTTTAGCGTTGCCCGGGGTGCATCAGGTTTTACACACGCTTTACAACTCTTTAAAGAACGATTCCGTCTTTGTACATCATTTTTTAATAATTTGTGATATCTCAATTTATATCCGCGCTGGCCCATCATGTGTTCCGGCAATGCCATTATTACGATTAAACAAAACACGCGTAAACACTGGTAAATTATAACGGACGGGCAGTTATCTAATCTCAACGGTGTTGTGCGACTGAAACTCAGTCAGCGATGATTGAAGCACAATGGCGATATCCTTCGACGGATTATTTTAAGTCGTACCTGGAAATATAACAACGGACGCACTCGGGCTATTCAATGTAGTGGCGTAATCTACTAATTTCTTTCTTGTGTGGTCTGAAACGAACCGTACAATCTCACTATATAAACGATTTTATAAAAAAATTTTTTTTTTATAGTAATAAATTAAATAAATCACTCGTCGAGCAATAGAAATCGCGGCGATTATTTCGATATATATATATATTTATTAGAATTTATAGAAGAGAAAATTAAAATTTTTAAAAATTCCAAACGTCTATTTATTTTTTCTTATTGCAGAATTCGGTAAGAACCCTTTCAAGTTTTATCGCGTTCTTTCTGTGAACATAAACCGCGTATTAAGTTAAAAACAATAACCGATTTTTTTTTTTTTTTTTTAATTAATGTTTTATTATTAACTGACTACACAGATACTTCTAGAATATTCCTCGAGTAAATATCATTCCGATTTCTCGCAGCTATTCACTCTTTTGCGAGATTGACAGAACACCATTTTCGATTGTCGACTGCAGTAGTAGCTTTTTAACGGCGTTAATATATATATAAATTGATCACGTGACGCGCAATAAGTGGCGTAGCCACGAGGGGCTCTAAGGGTTCAAATCCCCCTTTTAATACAGTAATAATAAGCTAATAATATTTTATTGATTATTATTTTGTACTATATTGGATACGTCGTGTCTCGAAATAATTTTCGTTTTATTTTTACAGTCAGATATTTCAGTTTTGAAATAACAATAATAACGCGGCTCGTAACGAGATAGATGTATTTGATTGATGCGCAACAATAATATTGTACGATTTTATCGTCTTCGCTTGTCGAGTAAGCGATATGATAGATTAAATTGAAAAAATGACTGCTTGCTTATGGTTTATTGTTTACTTTTATACCGCAATGAAACACCGACAAACGTGATAACGCGTAGCCTAACGCGAACAAGAAACATTCAAAAATTTTTTTCCCTGAAATCGGCAAAATAAATTAAATTTTCTTTTCTCGAACTGGTCTTTGTATAGAACGGATTCCTGTATAAATCGAGAGCATTAGAATAACGCGTTATGTAAATTCGATACACTTGTAAATCGTGTCACATTTTTATTGAATAAACCCCGTCGACTAATTATTATTGTTTCTGGCCACGTCACTGCGTGCGCAATCATTTTTTTTAATTTTTTTTTTTTAATAAACCTTTCGGTCTCCCGGAGGAGGGATTCAACCCGGGTAGAAGAATGATTAATGTGTCTTGCGCGGGGTGAGACGTTATGCGAAAACGCAATAGGCGAACAATGTCGAAGGACTCTCGGCCGCGAGACAGGATCACGCGGATTCCCAGGCAGCGGATGACAGGTCGTATGGAAAACAAGAGTGGGACATTATATCTGCTCGGCTCTGACGTGGAACACGTAAGTATCTGAAGTCGATAAATCCGGCATACGTACGAGATCTCCCGGGCACGATACACGCGCCGGCCGCTCGATCGGCGGGCGGGCGGACGAGGACAGCGCGGGAGTCGGAGGATACCGAATATAAAAATATAAACGGCGGAGAAGGCTCGGCGTCTCGGACATATCAGTCGACTGTATATTATATTCCCGGCGACTTTTTTACCCGTTTATTTATGATAATATAATATATTGCGGGCGTGTACACGCATAAAAATGCGTATAATACGTTATAGAAAAAAAATAAAAAGCTCTATATAGCGTTCAGAACAATCGCGTGGAGACCGGCACGATTATTGCAGTGTTCGCTGATGAAAATCACGTGTACGCACTCCAAAACGTTTGTCAGAGACCGTTCGACAGACTCGGATAAAATACTTTTACCAAAAAAAAAAACCCGCGTATTCAACAATATACGGTATTCGAGTATACTCCGTGACAATATTTAGTAGTGTTTTCCCCCAAGTATTCTGAATACTTTTTTCTTTTCTACTAGTTTTCAGTAATACGAACGTCAAATATATCGATTATTATTATTTAATTGAATATTAACGGTAATCGATATACGTATTTGGGGTGTTTAATAATTTTCTTTTTTTAATTCCGTGTTTATAAACAAACACAAATATAGCGAGATTTTTCACATGATAATTTACCTCGTTTTAAAATACCTACTGCTGACAAAATATTGAATTTCCACTACATTTGAGTAATGAGTTATAATTTTTTTTTTACGCAGGCATTGTTTAAAATAAGACGGAGCCCAGTGGCGCGACAGGCGGGGGTGTTGGGTGGTACTTACACCGGGGACACGGGAGTGAAAAAAAAAAAAGATATTTTCTGATGCGTTTGCACGCAAAAAGTAGTTTATTTTAATGCGTATTACGGCATCGTGTAATTTTTGTTACTAGGGCACCACGAGTTTTAAAAAAGTATTCGGAATACTTTTTAGAAAAGTATTTAAAATATTTTCGACAAAAAGTATGTTAAAAGCATTCGGAATACTTTCTTAAGTTTGCAATTCGATTTGTACATATTTATTTCTTTTTTTTTTTACGATTTATCTCCGAGAAAACCCGATTATTTGTGTATTCTCGACGCACCGCCATCACCTGTTTATTGTACAACACGTTCGAAATAATCGTTTATTTTTTTTCGTCTGGCGGAATCCGCGACACAAACTAATACGTATTATGTATAGATTTTTTTATTTTTTTTTTACTATATCCGATATTAATATTATTGGAAAACAATTTTTTTTTTTTTTAAAGTTACCGTCAATCTCGCACTCCGACGTTTAATACGTTCCTATATCGCGAAGTAAAATAAATTTCGAAAAATATACAATTTTCTCTCAGTAAAATTGCATTATTTCACCAAAAATCTGGTGTTTTCCAGTCGTTATTAATACTGTATTGTAATACAATAGTATACGCGGGACGCGTTCGGAACGAATAAAATCGCTCGTCACACCGTCGTCGACCGCCACCGTTCGAATCGGTTCGGAAACCGTGCGAGTGGAACGCCAATGCGCGTGGGAACGCGCGCGCTCCCGCCGTCTTTTTCTCCAGCCCGCGACAGAGCCGATCTAAAGACCGTCAAGGGTTCAGCGCGCGCATTCTTACACGTGCGTCGAATGACTTTACCCCGATCCCGTCATAATATCGTGTAGACTGTGCGGTTTACAGGTGTGCCTGTGAGTAATATTGTCGACGGGAAACCAGAATCCGATCATCGCCGACGGTCGAATCGATGAACGTTGGGGTGTAAAAAAAAAAAAAACGATTGCACAGTGTAGTAGCGCGCGTGGGCCGGCAGATAATTCAAATTTTTCTCAATATTGTAATAATAATAATTGTAAATAATTCGTGGCAAATTACAAGAGCGAAGTGACAAAAGTAACACAAAACGCGAGAAAACGCGTTCGAATAGTGCCGATAACGGACACTGACAAACGACCGAGGCCGACGATGGGTGTTTAAGGTTCAGATCCCTCCCCACGTAGAAATTTTTTCTTCAAATAAAATTTTATGATTTCTATTAGTTTATAACTTTTATTTTATTTCGTATTTATACTCACAGCCCACCTCCCCAAACAAATGTTTGCTGGCTATACGGTATTTCATAACGGTGGTGAATGGGATAAAAAACGTGTTAACGTACAATAACGTTCAAGAAACGCGCACGTTTACCTAGAAAAAAAAAGAAAAGAAAAGCAGACAAGTTACTCGGCGGAAGTGAAATGTTGTTATTTTATTTACCTAGTCATTGAAACCCGGAGCCGTCGAACAATCGTTACTGAAATCGGTTAAGCCGTATATTTTTTTCTCTACAATATTTGAGAAAAAAAAAGAAATATCTACTTTAGCCGAACGTATTTGTAGGACACTTGTCTGCATTGTTTTCAGAAGGAATCTAGTGTGTAGTGTTGGCACTACGAATTCGCTATTTCATCCGCTATTTTCTGCGCGCCTTTTCAATACTTTCCTCACTCGCCATACCCACAATATCTCTCCCGTTTATCTGAACGGGTGTGTGTGTGTGTGTGTGCTCGGAACGGATACATTCGCAGATACGAGAGGAAAAATCTCCCGGTTCGTATTGTGTTCGTATTGCGTTCAAAGCGTATCTTCGCGAAACCGTCGTCGTCTGGTTTTCGGGGTCAGACCTTGGACAGGGATTCGCGTGTCATCTATATACGCGGACTCGAAATGTCCTCGGACGGAAATCGAACCGGCCGAATAGCAGTCGCACGACAAACGGGGGACCTATATTATATAGATCTCCACGTCGGATAACGTCAGGCCGATATTTTCGAGGGGCGGAGGCGATGGTGTAACGGAGAGAGGCCGGAACGCACATATATTATAATAATATATGGGAAGTGTATTATTATATTGGGTTTCCAATGTTTTTCCGCTCGGTTAGTCTATCGCAGGCTATTAAGCTAAAATATAATACTGCTACGCGTATACGCTCGCTCGCGCGCGCCGTCTCTCCACGAAAACTATATACGCATAACCGGCGTACAAAAAATGCGTATCTTATCTCCTCGTCTCGACGCCACGCGCTCGTAAAGACGCGTTTCCCATAAAAATTACATTTTATTATTATTATTTTTTTGTATTAGCTATATGAATATTTTATAAATTATAACGGCTTATTAAACTAATAAATAAGTGAAAAAAAAAAAAAAATCGAAGAAATAAACACGAGTTTTTTTCGTTTCGTTTGAGATAGTGTACGCGTAGGTAAGTAGTAGTATATAATAAATTTCGGTTAAAAAACAGAGATAACACGGCCGCTCAATTAGTAGTGATAAAAAATATAGAAAGGATCGGGCGGCCGTTTTATAGGTATTATTGTTTTTTAACCGGAATTTATGTATAAAGTGTTTTTTCACTCTCTCTCTCTCGTATACGTGTAATAATCGTGCAAACGTTTGAATCAAAAGGAAGAGTCGGCAGAATTCTAGTGCGACTAGTTTATTGGGTCGGCCCGGTGTTGACGATACGATTACCTCGTCGATATACTAGATTTCTCTACTTTGTGTCGCAGTGATACTCGTTTTGTCAACTCTCAGAAGAAAAATCGCCGTTTAATAATGTGTTTCGTTTGGTGAAAACGCGCCGCGATATTATGAGATTTTAGATTCTGAGCGGAGCGAGGAACGTATTGCGGGTTCTACAATGATGTGTTTATTTTTTTTTTGTGTCTGTACCCGAAAATTCTACCAGAAGGAGTGCTCCGACCTTTACACTCACAGCTCGTGTCCGGTAGCGAGTCGCGTCTAGTCGGTACTTTATGGAGGTCGTCTTTCGATTTTCTCAAAAGCGCATAAAAATATAACTAAAAAAAAAATGACATAAAAACGGGGTAAAAACGCGATTCCGTCGAATATCGTTATTTCTCTCGTTCGAAACTAATGAAACTCGAAATATTCATCGAATATGTATAACTTTACATTATATTAATGAAAAAAAAATTTTACTAAAAACTTTCTTTTAATTTCGGGCTTTTTGACGTGTTTATAAAAAGTGTGACACCGAAGCTCCGCTCATGATCGTTTTTATCCAACGATTTATCGCATCGCCTTCAAATTTACAGTGATCACGATACAATAATGATTCGCGTAAGCGACATTCACAACACCCCGCGCGGCTCTCTAACATTTTTTTCTCGTTGGATTTTATTTTCGCGCGAACCCCAATGGTCAGAAACCGCTATTTTTCACACAGGGCGTTCTACGTTTGATGACGCGACGGATGAAATCCCTTCGGAAAACGTTTCCTCGGCGTAGTAATATTGTTTCCACCCCCCCTGATTTTTCCCGGTAAATAAAAACCTCGCTTACTTTCTGTTCCCGTCGATTTTCCGCCGGCACGCGCAGCTGCAGTGTATCGGACCACTCGCGCGCTCCTTATTTATTTACGGTCCTCGTCGTCCTGTTTGTATTGTTCTCGAGAAATTCGATATTATTTCCTTACCGCGGTGACGGGGCACCGGGGATGGGGGAGGAGGAAGCCGTCGCGACGACTTGTCGATGACTACCCTCGTCGCGGTGGTGGTGGATATGGGCCAGTTTCAGGGGAACTGGAGGCGTGTGCCTGTTGTGTAACACGGGCTCGCGTTAATTTTTCGAAACGCGTTCTCGCCCGGGGAAAACGTTCTTTTTTTTGGTAACGGGCCAACCGGAGGCTGTGTCGTTGCGGACGACGGAGGGGTACAGAGCAGGCGCGATTGAATATTTTATCGACACCTGCAAACCGTTCTCTCTCTTTCGCACTCGGTTCGTGACCCCACTCTACCGGAAAAATCTCTCTCCAGCCTCCTCGGCCGCGCTAATAAATTCAAACGTCCCGGGCACTTAGACATTTAAAAAATATACAACGCGTATGTATAAATTCAGTTTTGAAAGAATTATACATTTAACTATGTAAACAGATTTTTTACGAAGAGATAGCGAGCCGCGGGTTGTTGTCGCGGGATGTCGCTGAAAAGTGAATTACTCGGACAAAGATTTTAGAGTGTGGATTGTTATCACTAAAAATTCGAAATCGATTTGATTTGACCATTCGACAAGACGATTCTGAGCGGAGCTTCGCTGTAATATTTTGAGTGTATAACAAAAACTCGTGTTTTTTTTTATGAATTTATACGTTAAAAACGTAACTGTTTAAAAAACCACGGATCCGGTGCGTTTTTGAAAATTCTAAAAGAACAGACCGTGTGGACCATAATATTATATGATGGGGAGATCCAGTGGTGTAGCAAACAGTGTTTTCACCGGGATATGGGAAAAAGGCAAAAAAGCGGCCGGCCGAGACAGACGGGTAGACAGAGTGAAGGCAGATCTGGCCCGGAAATCGTGCAAGGAACGAAAATAGAATACAGCGAAGACAGAGAGATAGATGGTGAATGGTGGTGGAGGCGGCTAGAGTCCTGAACGAACTGTAAAAGCTGGATTAATAAAAAAAAAAACCCCCCTCAAAACCTATAATTGTTATAAATAGTCCGAAATTAAAAGAAAGCTTTTCTTTTACACAGAGTTACGCGTATTTCAAGTTTCTATACACGTTATTATGTATTGGAAACGACGAAGAAATAACGACATTCGATTCGCGACGAAATCGAATTTTTTATGTAATTTTTTTTAGGCGCTTTTGAGCGAATCGAATCGGATGATCTCTCCATAAGTAAGGTACCGCGACTAGACGCGATTCGCTGCGTAAAGATCGTCGAACACTACTCCTTCGTGTAGAATTCCTGGATGCAGATACCTGAACCAGTACATTCCTCGGAATCTAAAAACGTATTATTATTAACTCGGCTACCGACAAACCGATCGGAAGAATTAGTCGTATATCGTTGCAGGCGTACGAAACGGGTACCACCGGCACTTATATGGATTTTTATTAAGTTTCATTTAAATAAACGGTGTGTTAATAATATAATATAAAATATAAAATTGTTTGAAATATGACATTTTATGGATGATAACATAATAAATATGATAACGTGCTGGTTAATCCGCCGCCGCCGCCGAAATATATTACCCGACATGATAATATTATATTATAGTCTAGTCATCGCCGCCGCCGCCGCCGCGTTCACGGCAATGTTGTTGCGGCGGCAGCCGACCGTCGTCGTCGTCGTCGGCGGCGCGTTACTCGCGCTTGCACTCCGGTGCAATTATATACGCGTACGTGACTTCCGGTACCGCCCATCGGCCGGCGTCGCGGTCTCCTAATGGCCCACCCCGCACCGCCGTAATGGTAACACAGGTGCTGCTGCAGCGGTGCTTACCGCGTCTCGCGGCCACGCCGAATGACCGCCGCCGTTTCGCGTTCACGCGGGGGCCGTACCGTCGCCTCGGCCGATTGCGTACTATCGCAACGATAACACACACGCGTATTATTATTATAAATAGTACATAGTCCAGGGACGGCGAACAGTGCTTGAATTGGGGGGGGGGACGGAGTCCCCTTTCTTTTTTCAAAATATTATAGCGTACCCCTTCTAATTTGTAATACCGGGACGCAGAGGACGGGACGGTCAAGATTCTAAAATTTTATTGAACTAATGAAAATTAAAAATTTTATTTATAGGGAGTGGTCGGTAGTTGTCACAATATACAATCATTAATATAATTAATTATTATAAAACGATAAATACGTCAAAAAGAAAGTAAAAAAAACCTGATCTTCGAATGGATGATACTCAACGAGCTTTTCAATGAGTTTCATTCACAGAATACAAGGGACACTCGAACGATAAAGTTTTCTTGCGCAAAACACGAATAATAGTTTTTTTTAAAATAATGACGAAATATTATAATTTTGGCAATGACACAACAACAAATTTAAATATCAATACCAGTAATAATAATCATAGTATTTGCTTAATTAAACGAGTATATATAAAAGTAATTGTAAATTAATAAAAACAAAAAAAATAAATAAAAAATAATAATAATAATAAATGCTCCTTTACTATGTGGCGCGAATGTTTACAGTAAAAAAAAAAAATGATGCTTGTTTATTATTGTATAATGAAAAATATAGTGGGGGGTGTGGGGGGCGAAGCCCCCACGAATTTATAAGACATTACAATCTGCTGGAACGCACATTATTTTTATATTTTTGCATCCCCCTTCTAATTTTTTTCCAATTCAAGCACTGATGGCGAACCTTTTGATAACCGCGTGTCAGATTAAAATTTTTGGTTTGATTTTATTCGCCTCACGTGTCAGAAACTTTGCTGACCTTTTTTTCGTTGCTTAAATAACAATTAATTAAACGTATATAAACAGAATTTTATTTGTTGTTACATTCAAACTTTACATTATTCACTATTACATATTTTAATATATAAACACATAATTTTAAACACTAAAGTTAAAAACACTAAAAATTATGAATTATATTTTAAATTGGCGTGTCACTGAAATAATGTGACATAGGTTCGCCATCCCTGACACGGTCATACCTGCAATATTCACGAATCCCAATCACAATTCCGTTTCATTTTTACCGCTCGCGCGACGTTTACACATCAATGTCTCGAGTACTAGCAGACTCGTTTTTATTTATTTTTTTTAAAAATAAAACGCAGAAATACTTGTCTCCCACTATAATATTATAGAAACGGGTTTTATATAATCGTATTCGAACTTTAATTATTTAAATTTAAATTTTATTTTTTTAATCAAAGTAGTTTATTTTCAGTAAAAAAAAAATATTAAATAAAACAGCATAATAATAATCGCTGTTATTTATCGGAATTTAAAAAAATTATTATGATTTTACAAAAAATTCCGAACGTCTATTTTTTTTTTTTTTTTTTTATTTGGAGAGTCCAGCGAAAACTTCTCTTCGCGTTTTCGGGATTAAATATGAGAAACATTTTTTTTCTTTTTCGATTACCTACATGTTTTATTCGATAAAAACGAATAAATATACCTACTTATTGTATACTACTCGGCCGACGAGCAATAATATTTTTAATCGACCTTTTGATCGCGGAAGAGGAAGCGTTAATTCGTACCTTCTCCCCCTTTTCGCGAATATGCGTCAGAACCCGTTTCAGACGCTCTCCTGTTGCAAGGGACAAGCCGTGTATACAGTATTTATAGTATTGCGTGCGGAGGAACATTTTGTTATTCATTACTGCGTACAAAATAATAATAAAAACAGTCGATTTTTGATTTTTTTCACGTTTTCGATATTTTTATAATACTCGGGAGAGAGTTTTCGATTTTTTTTTATTTTTTCTAAAAACGTTCGATTAATTTCCGTTCACGCGCAGATCGAGCGCATTTATCACTCGGACAATCGGCGTTACGCTTTCTTCGTCCGCCGATTTAACGTCGGCCGATGAAATCCTTTCTGCTCTGTACATAATTCCGGGCGCTATTGGTACTCGCGACCTCGTCGTCAATCGCGCATCCACGAAAGTCCTTCAGATCTAACGTGTACATAAAACGATAACGATTGATCAGTGTACAGCGTGTATTTATCAACGACAAATTGCGATGAACGCCCTGAATTAATATGCGTATTATCCGTCGTTTATATGTAAAACGTCGTTAGTGTCAATATATATAGGGACTCGTATAACAATGATCGCACGAATTAAGCTGGAACGTTTTAAACGGGTTTAATTGCTGCAGTGTATATGTATACAGGATCGCTATACGCGTTTTTGTTTTCCCCTTTAGTCCGAATTAATTGGTTGTCGGTGACTAATTCTCAGTTGAATAGGACAATTTTTTTTTTTTGCTTGTTTCTATCGTATAATTTATACGATTAGTTTTTTTTTTTTTGTAAAGTATTTATCAGCCAAAAACCAATGTAAAATCTTATAATATTATTCGGTATAAACCTGTGTAATTCTGTAAACAGTTTATCGGGTTTGAAATCATTATTCAATAACACCTTGTGATTTGGAAACGATTATTAATCTGTATATTCTGCGTTCCAATCTCCGGTCGTTCGGTTATTGAACATTTAAAGCCGAATTTCAGCACATCGTGTATCGCGTAGAAACAATAATAATTTAAAATTCACCGTTACGACGTGTCAATTAATTTCTGATTTTTTTTTTGGTGTAAAAAAGTCGTTTCGTAACGTCGGATTCATTTATTTTTTAATAATAGGCCTAGGAATTCGATAAAATTCCTGAGAAATATCGCGTGTGTTATTCGCGTGAACGGTCTCGGGGAACTGTAAACGGTTGGCGAATGACTTGCAGGATTTCTGAAATCGTCGGTCGAGAAAGCTTCGTTTTCTACAAGTATATAAATACATTTCTGTGGCGGCACGCATACGGATAATGTGTAGTAAAAAAATAATCGTGCTCGCCGAGTGCCCGCGGTGAACTTTTTTCAAACCGACCTATAAACGGAGTAATACCGGAGAGTAATTATAAATAATTAATTTCGAACCCGTTCCCGATAAAACGAGTAATATTTTAAATATTTCAAAAAAAAGTTACGATCCTTTCTCGGCGTTTCAAGTGATGATGACCGCGCTGTAGTAATCCGGATCCTCGAGAAATACAATACGTATTGTGTTGTAGTGTATGTAATCCCGACTGAACAGTGTATTATAATATTCCTGCAAGTGTTTGAAATTGGCCTCCCGCCGATTCTCGTAACAGCCCCGTCTCGCTCCCCCCGAACGTCTGAAATTGAGCCTTCGATATTAATTTTCTGAAACTCAGACCTCCCGCGGCGGATCCACGACCTCCTAAGTCACTCTCAAAAGCTGGTAATTACATAAATCGTTCGCTACACAATATACGCTCGTACATATTATATAAACGATATAGTCGTGGCCGTGGCTAAATATCTAGGTATGACAACAGATTTGTGGTACGCAGGTATGATTTTTTCTTCTATGAAAGTACTACCACTTCCGTAGAAGAAAAAATCTGTATCATATTACCGTGCACGATGTTTTGTTTTTTGTGTTGTGTTTATCATTGTTTTTTAACGGCGGGTGCCAGTTCCGTGGAAAAAATATGATATAATTGTTTTTTCCATGGATGCGTAGGCCGAGTCGCAATTTGGACAATCTGTTGTCGTACCTAGATATTTGGCCACGGTCCTGACTTTAGCGATTCCGATGGGCGTGTTTATAAATGAAAAAAATAAATAAATAAAACGGCCGCGGATAACTGTTCTACGCGACATACAGTTCGTAATTTATTAAAATTCCTAAAAAAATTTAAATACTCGAACGATTCGCTGGTTTATTTATACATTTTTTTTTATATCTTTATTATTTACACGGCATTTCGCATTTATATCGCTCAGTGGCTCAATAGACGCGATTTTTTTTCTGAGGGAAGGGGGATAGTTGTTAATGGAACTTTCGAAATAAAATTATTTATTAAGTAATTTTCAATGAAAAAAAAATGTCACCCATAATCATCGATCGAACTCGCCGATTTTAGTACGTCTAAAACTTCTTTCGCATTAATCTATGTTGTATACGCGGTTTTTACGAAGAGTAGATTTTTGTTTTTCAATACACTATTGTGACTCGGTTTAAGAAACTATCGAATTTTCTCGTAAAGAATCACGTCACGTTTTCTACAATCAACAAATCAATTATCAAACAATATTTTTTATTTATATCCCACAGCGGTATATATACTGTTTCTGAATATACTTCATATAATCGTAGTAGTGATATATGTACGTATTGTTATAATACGCACCTGAAATTATTTTCACGATATTAACGAAAGACAATTTCGACATTTTTAAACGAGAAGAACAAATTTTTTTTTTTCGTGGGGGAAGGGTTTAGGGAGGTGTGACCCTGTCCGTTTCTACGCCACTGATCCCGCTGATCGCGTACACGGAAACAATTTCAAAACCTTTAAAAGGCCACCGAAGAAAACGTGTATCAGCGCGCGTATATATCGATTTGCCATTCGGTTTTCACAGGTCTAAGAATCGTGTCCGGCTTAAGTGTGTTTCCTGATTCGTCTGGATTTCCGATCATTTATCCCGAGGGGTGTCTCCTCAACCACCCGGCGCGCGGGTGTGTATCTCTCATATTTCCACTCGGCTACTTCAGGACATTCTTTCCGCTTCCCCTCACCCGTTCGTCTCGGTATAAAAACCTACCGCGGTGCCCACCATTTTTTTTTTTTTTTACTTTCTCTTTGTTATTAACTTCTAGAGCCCTTAGGGTGACGTATTAACGGATTTCCAACGGCAGAACAAAAAACTCCCCGGCTGGCCGGGGAATAGGACGCAGTTAAATGGCTCGTAAAATTGGAAATTCTTCGTTCTTTTGACATCGACCACCGTAACTCCGTTATAATAAATATCGTTAAGAACGAAGTATTAAAAAAAAAAAAAAGGAATTTTGTCCGGAAAAACTTTTTCAATTTCTCTCTTTTCTTTTTCACTTCCCGCGATTTTTAATGTCTTTTTTTTCTCTCTCTGCTCTCGAATCGATATACGCGAAGCGCGTTACATTCACTCCGATCGTCGCACATAGTCGCACCGCCGAACCAATATTTTAATTTTAAACGTATATTTTTTTTTTTTAAAGCGATTTAATTTGGATTTAAAAAAAAAAAGTGATGATTAAAATTTAACACGAAAAAAAAAAATTCGATACGAAAACGAATGAAATATCGTTTTTTTTTTTTTTGTTCGCGCGCTCCGCGATTCGTTCGCGTTGTTTCCAACGCGCGCTTCTTCAATTCCGCGAAAGAGTTAATTCGCGTTTAATTTTTATCCTTCGGATAATTTTCCGCGAATTTCACTCGAAATATTCGCGCGTTATGCTAATCGTTACCGAATTTAACGCGAATCTTTCTTCCTCCTCATAATGTAACGTACAGAGACGAGACGACGCGCTCGCTCGCTGCAGTTCAAAACAAACGCGTTTATATAAATATATGAATTTACATAAGATTATATACGTTTTTAATCGAATGTAATTACTTACAGGGACTGGGGGCTCGCGATTATACGCGTACACTTTATATTATAAAGATTTTATGTACTACAGGCAAATAGCTGCGCGTGCAGCCCTTCGTGTACACGGGGTGTTTGTCAGTTTTCGCGAGTCTGCGAATGAAACATGCCCGCGGGACGTTAATATTGCGTAGGTACTTCTAAATAAAGCGTCGAATTCGTTGTGTATTTTAAATACGTGTAAAACGTTGAGAGGTATATCTGGCGCGTTTGTGTTAAAAAAACCGTATTAAACATTAAAAGAAAAACCGTTCCGTACCCTCTCTCCGTCTCCTCTCCAGTACTACGGTTCTAATATCTGAATATATATCGTGTTGATTTTTAAAGCTAAAAAAAAAAAATCCGTACTCTCCCTCGTCACTCGGTTTTAAAATTGTTATAAATAAATTTGAAATACAATTTTTTTTTTTTTTTTTACTATTTTTAGGGCGTGTTTTAAGAATTTTTTTTTTCTCACGTCACAGCGCGTATTTCAATGGTTTTTAGAGGCGTAAAATCCGAGTGCTATAGCTGTAATATTATTATTACAAAGTACAAGCCGGTGACGGGGACTGCAAGGGACGAAAAAAATCACAATTTTACCGGCCCTTTTTTCCACCGCCGGCGGTGCAGAACTCGAGTATCGAATTGAGAATCACCGAATCGCTTATACGTTTTTTCGGAATAAGAACAAAAACGGTCGTATGTTTTAGACACCGAATTTTTACGCGAAATAAAAATTAAAAAACAATTGTTTTATTTTGAATTATTAAAAAAGGTAACGAGCCGCGGGGTGTTGTGAATGTCGCTAAAAGTGAATTGAGCGGATAAAGATTTTATAGTGTATTGTTATCACTGTATAAATTTCAAAGCAACGATAAATCATCGCGTTCGGTAAAACTATTCTGAACGGAGCTGCGGCGTAATATTTCAGGCATATAACAAAAACACTGACTATTTTTATGAATTAAATGCAACAAAACCTATAATTGCTATAAATAGCCGAAAATTAAAAAAGAAAGTTTTTGAGAATTTTTTTTTCCTTAATACAATAAACATGTTACACATTCGCTCCGCTCAAATTTTTTATTTTTTTTTTTAAATCTCGTAACTTCAAAAAATATATTATATATTTTAAATAAAAACGTCACGTTTATTTTATTTATTGTAATTTATAAAAATCTCGGCGTGTCTCGAGTACAACTATATACACTGTGCTCGATTCAGAGTGAAACGGCACATTACAATTTTCGAACGTTTTTCTTATTTTGATTTTCTTAACGAAATCCCGTTTAACACAGTCCGTAGCACTTGGACACACGGCCGGTCGTTGCTTCGCCCGCCCGCCCGCCCGTGGCCGTCAGTAGGTGGGATTATTCGTTACGCGAAAAACAACAGGCTAGGGCTGACGGTTTTTTCGGTATACCGTAAAAAAAACCGTGCTTAACGGTATACCGAAAAAAAAAAACACTTGTATTTATTGATGTAATCTTTTAATGTTTTGTGAAATATTTCTATTTATAAAATCGGGTTTTCACTATCGGACCGTTAAAATTCATAATATACTTTGTGTATAATAATTTACAATATATATAATAAATTATTCAGCCTCAGTAATGTGGATTAATTTTTAATTTTTGCGACCCAAATTTTTAATTATTAAAAAGGTCAATATTCTTTTTAAATAAATCGAATGCACCGGTTCATATTTAATCTTCTCAGACGATAATAATTGATTGAACGTTTTTGGATTTCATTTATACTAGTCATTACATTGTTCGATAGTAGGCACTCCATAATTCCATATTGTCTTTTGATACAATAATTGGCAATAAAAAGCCGTCCAGGTGTAGACGGTGGAACTGTTGGAAGTTTGTCCACTGTCCCTTCGGTCCTCGGACAGGATAGTGCATTAATTAAATTTCGGTATACCGGTTCGTATCGGTATTTTACGGTATACCGGTTCGTATCGGCATTGAAATCAGTACCGTGCTTTCGGTAATCATTTACAATACCGTCAGCCCTACAACTGCAGGTCCGCTACACTACGAGAAGACACGGGGGCGTAGTGGGTACACCGGGAACGACGGCAAATCGCACATTTCGGCGGACGGCGAAATCCGGGGCCGACGGAACGCATTAAAAAACGGGCGAAACAGACAATATTACTGTAAATTATTAACCTTCGCAGCACGGAAAACGCGCGCACGGACCGCGTTAATTAAATTAAACGCGTTTTAATGTCTCTCGTCGGTTTTCTGTTTTTTTTTTTGTACCTTCCTTTTTTTATAACGAGCCGGTTTCTGTGTTTTTTTTTTCATTGCCTTCGTACGCCGCGGAACACTGCACGATAGTCCGCGGTATTTTGTTTTTTTTTTTTTTTAATTATAACAGCGAATTCGTCGTCGCGTCCAATGGTTCGCCGTCTTCTCACGCGCGCCGGACACACCGCGGCCCGGGCCCGGCCGAGGAAACAACATGGCCGGCACCACGGCGCGCATTATTTTACACGGAATAATATTTCGATTAAATCGGCTCCGTCTAGTATTTCTTCTGGTTTTTACTGTAATACATCTTTATTTACATTATAATCACCGTCAAACGTCTGTCTAAACGTAGTTCAAGCAAATCCGTTTTTATAACGTCTCATTGGACAATAGCTGTTTAAAAAAAAAAAAAAATTGTCGAAAGAAAATTGACAGAGGGGTGCACGCGCCCCTGTGCCTCGCCCCTAAATCCGCCACTGTTTCAGTGTTATCACTATAAATTCGAAAGCGATGTTATATAAATCGTCGCGTTCGATAAAACTATATATACGATTCTGAGCGGAGCTTCGGTACAGTAATACGCACTTTGTCGAAAAAATTTCAAACGTTTATAAAAAGAAATTGCGACTTATCGATTTTCAAGATTTTTCTTTTTAATATAGTGACAGACGCCTGATGGTATTGTTTTAAATTTTTAAGCCTGAAAACCGAAAATTGCCTCTTTTTTTTTTCAACTAAATACCTGAAAATCTACAATAATTGCTATAAACAGCCCAAAATCGAAAGACATTTTTTTGAAAAATTTGTCTCGTTAACACAGTTCGAATATTTCAAGTTTTTATGTGAGCATTATTAGTACCGAAATCGCGTTTTTACCCCGTTTTTATGTAATTTTTTCGTATACGGTTGAAAAAAGTATTGAAAAAAAACCAAAAAATGACGTCACTAATAAAGTACCCCAATTAGATTTACTACCGTGGAAACGAGGTACGACTGTAAAGATCGGAACACTCCTTCTGGTAGAATTTGCGGGTACAGATATAACAAAAAAAACCAATACATTCCTCGCTCCGTTCAGAATTTAAAAAAAAAAAAAAAGAAAGATGTTCAAATTAAAGAATAAAAAACGTAATTTTAAATGTTTTGATAATTATGAATTCAGTTTTGGAAGAATCATCCGTATACTCGCGTGTATATAATATATGCGAATTAAAATTTATATAAAAAAATTTTTTATCTCGATATACTGTATTAATAAAGCGCCGTATAGTTATTATTTTTTTTAAATCTGTCGTTTTATTGTAATATTTTCACAATTTTCTCCCTGAGATTTTGTTCCTTTTTTTATTATTATTATTATTTTTTTTTTTGTCTTCTGTTGTCGCACTTTTCTTTTTCGCAATCAATATTGGGACGATGCGACTTTTTTTTTTTTATCAAATCCAGTAGTCACCTGGGCGGGAAATTCGGCGAGGACCCCGAATAAATAAGCGAGACGTACATATATATATATTTTGTACTCGTGCACGAAAATTTATTGTTAAAATAAACTCTAATTTAAAATAAAAATCATAATAATCGGGACTTGTATTTTGTGTTGAAATTCGAATATCGATTTTTTTTTTTTTTAAATATCACACTCAGAGTTCAGAGTTCGTTCTAACAATAGCGAGTCCATCTTTTGCATTGAACTTGCATTGAAATACGCAAAATGTATGCAGACGAAATTAGTCATTGTGAGGATAATTCAACTCTTATGGCTGATTTTACAGCGAAGGATGTAGACCAAGCACTAAAAATGTTAAAACGGAAAAGCAGCTGGAGCGGATGGAGTACTTCCAGAGTTCCTCAAAAACCTTGGTCCAAAAGGTAAAGCATGGTTTGCTAAGTTGGCAAGTAAAATAGTGAAGACTTCTATACTCCCTAAGATATGGCATGAGGCAAAGGTAATCGCAATCCTAAAACCAAATAAACCTGCCAGTGACCCACATAACTACAGACCTATCTCACTTTTGTCAACAGCCTACAAACTTTTTGAAAGGCTTCTACTTGCTCGAATTGAGCCAATTATAGATAAGATATTACCGGTTGAGCAAGCGGGATTTAGAAAAAACAGAAGTTGTTGTGATCAAGTATTGGCTTTACAACTTACGTCGAAAACGGATATCAGAGTAAGGTAAAATCAGGAGCAGTATTTTCGATTTGTCTGCCTATGACACTGTTTGGAAAATGGTCTACTTTTCAAACTTTCTAAAATACTTAAATGTAAAGGCATACTCCGCTAATGGATCAAATGCTATCAAACAGAAAATTCAAAGTAGTTCTCAATGGAAAAGAAAGTCATTTTAAGTATCTACAAATGGCCTCCTCAAGGATCTGTCCTGGCACCTATCTTGTTTAATATATATACAGCTGATATAGTGCATACGGTTGCTAGAAAATTCACTTACGCGGACGACATAGCGCTGGTGGCACAGGACAAAATGGTTACTACAATCGAACGCATTCTAAACGATGATCTAGCAAATATGCAAGCATACTTTGACAAATGGTATCTCACCTCAACCTTAACAAAACTGTTTCTATTGCTTACACCTTAACAACCGTGATTCACAGAAAAGCTAGACTTGCGAATTGGAAATCACACTATCGCAAATGAAGAACATTTTTAAGGTATCTAGGCGTCAAAATTGATAGATCTCTCACTTATAAGCAGCATTTGAAGGCGTTAAAAACAAGGCCAAAGCCAGAAACAACATAATCATGAAGCTTGCCGGAACCACCTGGGTGCTAATGCAGCTGTTTTAAAGTTCTGCCATTGCGCTGGTATATAGCGTGGCTGAGTACTGTGCACCAGTGTGGGCAAGAAGCGCCCATTGTACAAAAGTGGACACCGAACTTCACCAAACTATGCGAATCATAACAGGCACAATCAGGTCTACACAAATTCAATGGCTACCAGCATTGAACTCGTACCGCGCAATCTATTTTTTACGCGTTTTTTAAATTATAGAAAGTTATCTTTTACTGCTGCGATTTGTTGTCGCGATTACATAAGATAATTACAAAAACCTTGCAGCCCTACATTAGATCTGTCGGTAGTAAATAAAAAAATTTAATACAATAACTCTTACGTATTTCTTTAATTTTCTCAACACAATATTATTGGCTTAAATTTTTCAAATTTTCCGTACTGGCAGTACACGAAAATAGTGTTTTTTTCCTCGGAATAATGAAAAAAACGTATGTGTCTTGCGAGTGTGGAAACGGAACGCCTTTGAGACGATAAAATATCGAACCTTAAACGTTTCCGAATAATCCAACTCGTCGTTATGAGAAATTCTATTTTTTTTTTTTTTTTTGTATATAAATATAATGGAAATCGCGCATTGATTACTGGCAGCATCGGTGGTGGAAAGTGATAACAAAGAACGTTTATACTTTATTTTCAAAAAAAAAAAATCCTGTGAAAAAACTTGACGTGCAAATTTTCAATAGATGTATATTCTTATTATAATATTGCGAGATTTTTGTTTTAAAAAAAAAACCTATTCTAGCGAACGACGATATAAAGAGAAGACATAAAAATCGTATTTATCCGAATGAAATTGTCATTTGTACGGACGCAATGAAACGGATTTCGAACGAAATCATTATTATAATGTTTAGTGAATATATAAGCAAAAACCTTTTACGCTACGTAAGCAACTGGACCGAGAAACCGTAAAAAAAGAAGAAAAAACCGTTTTGAAAAATTCACTATTTCATCGCTCGCGTCTACGTTTTTTAGGATAAATATATATTACATAATAATAATAATAATTTTGGGATCCTGACGAATAGAAATGTAGTAGTCACTTGTGAAAATAGCGGTATGATGATTATTAGTATTTATTGGACGAGGCAGACATAATTCTAAAGTTTTATCGTCTTAAATATTTTATAATCGTAATTGATTCAAAGAGTTATAATAAAGTAAAAAAAAACTCGCGAATCATTTCACTCGAGTAAAATATATTTATTTTTGGAAAACCGGTAGAATATTTGTTTTTCAATAAAAAAAATGACGGTATAACGTCAAACAAATATTTTTCTTTTTTATCAAACGAGTAGCTGTGTTTTCTACAAAATATTGCGTTTAGAGTTCTTTTCGTGTGTCTCTTTTTTTTTTTTAAAAGTTAAAAGAAGTATTACTTTAAACGTCGACTATACAATTCGTGAGATATGACGTAGCAAACGATCGAATCGCGCACTGCACCGGCTGTTTTTTTTTTTATTAATTTTGCGTTTTTCCTTTTTTCCTTGTCTCGACAGGTGTCTCTGTTGGGCGGAGCGGACGAATCGGTGAAGATGTCCACCAGCCCGACGTTGTTGTTGGACACGCGGAGTGCGGTGCATTCGACGCCGGCCGCTGAAGTGGCGATGACGACCACCACTACCACCACCACCACCACCACCGTGGAACCGACGACGGCCACTGTGGAAGGGATCGCGTCCGGCGACGAGTGGAGCAACCTCGAAGGGCAGCAGATTTCCGTCGTCGGCGGCGACGGCGCGGAGGACGTCACTGCCGAGCTCTCGGCGCCCGTCGCCGTGGCCGCCGGTTTCGGGCACGCCGAGTGGCAGCTGTTGGCCGTGGCCGGCGCCGGCGTGGCCGTGTTCCTGTTGCTGGCCTTGGTCCTGGCCTATCGCAGGACCGGCGGCGGGTCACCAGCCCTGCACAAGGTCGTCCAGCACGACGACGCCGAGTGTCCGCCACTGTTGGATTACGCGCCCCGGCCACTGGACTTTGCCAAATATTTGGGTGAGTGTCCGGAAATCGAATCCGTTATATAATATTAATCGATATCGTGTGCGGTCGAAACCCGAGGACGACTGTCAGTGTTCAGACTGTCTTTAAAACATTTAATAAAAATTAATATACTTGCATTTCAAAATATAGAATAATGGGAGTGTACAGGAGGAGTGTAGACGTGATGAGACATAAAAAAGAAAAGTTTCAGAGAAAAGATCTGTGTGTGTGTGGGGAAACAGTTGTATTTAAAAATCAATTGGGATTTCATTTCAACATCGGAAATTATGTTTTATGTGAGTCGATTAATTGAGTAACATACTGAGTGAAAAAAAAAGGAAATTTCACTATTGTTTTCATTGATTTGGAGAAATCATACGATATGGCCCCTGCCAAAAGAGGTATATGAAAGTTTTCAAAGATGTCCCAACGATGGATGTGAAAATAATAATGCAGTACGATGCGAAAACCGATGTAAAAAGTGTTTGCTGTGAAACGGAGGTGTTCATTATAAGAGTCATCTTTGAGTCCATATTTATTTTCACTTATAAGCGGATGAGCTTACAAAGGACATATTATATAGTGTGAGTACGTGTGATGTTCTCAGATGACGTGTTCTTGCGGTAGATGACAGCATTAAGATATAATATTGGTATGTCGTTTCGAAGGATTTCATTACGGAGATAGGTCGGTTGTCCGGAGACGAATAGTTTTGACGGCGTCTGTGGGTTGGTAGTGGAGACTAGTGTATGATCCTGAGTCTGATCCCGGCGGTTTACGATGGTGCTGTGCTTTCTTTATTGAAAACTTACGGGTATTCGCCGGATTCTCGGGTGGATTTTTTCTCCGGATTCTTGTGGCTTGAGTCTCGAAGTTTCGCCGTTCCGCCCGGTCCGACCATCCCGGTTGCTGTTTAAAACGATTAGAGGAATTTTATTCGGTAGAATGTCGGTCGATAGCCACACTTGATTCGTCTCTGATGCTAGATCGTAGGTTTTGTGGTATTGGTGTTTTTTCGAGTCGATATTTTCTCGAAGCGTCTAGTTTCTCACAGGTTTCGAAAACAGAATTCGTCATTCTACGCGTATATAAAATCACACGGTTTTGTGCGATTATCGGTCGGATAGCCGTTTCCACGAGCTTTTCGATGCCGATGAGAATTGCAGTAATGCCTGCGGTGTTATCGTATACACACGCGCGCACACCCACCTGTCGACACGGTCTGTTGGCGTGAAAACAATTACGAACGGCGCTTTTCACTTCGATTACTGGAAGAGCGCCGAGGGCCGTAGTGTAAATAATTACAGCCGCCTGGGACCGAAGAAATCTTCTGGGGAATAGGACAGTCGGTCATTATACCCTTGACCGTAATAACAATATTTATATTATTATTCCTTAGGGGGCCGAGGAGTTTAAGCGCTTAAAAGTCTCAAAACATGCGTGCGCAATTATAAAAAATATGCTCTAAAAACGTATATCGATACCCGGTTTTTTTTTTTACCAAAACATAAAAAAATTCTAACACTTTTAACCGAAGTTTCTGTATAAATATTATTATCTTTAATTTGAATTGCACTTTCATTCGGCGTATACTTCTGTAAAAACGAGACCTGGGATTCTCGGTACTAATAGTATCTGTTTGTTGGATGTATCACGGGGGCGTAGCGTGAATGTTAATTGAATGATAGACTTTTTTGTATTGCTTAACAATTGTTGAGGTTTTTTTACGGATTCGGTTATACTTTGATTTCGTTTTCGCTTTTATAGCTGCCTTACGTTTAGCCATTGTCAACGTGTCGTCACTGCCGACTCTTGAACCGTACAATTTACAATATGAATATCTTTCCTTCGATTTATGGTAAATACTGAGCTTTACTGTATGGACGTGTAAAATACGCACCTATCGAGTTGTGTACGGTACGTTTTATTTCAACGATCAATAGTTCGTTTTCAGTGGAAACGAATAAAATAACGTTTTTTTCTCTCGTTGGTCCCCGGCGCAATTTTTAGGGTTGTGCTCGTCACCGCGGGTTCAGTTCACTACGATTCATTTGGAAATTTTTTTTTTTTGCTTTTCTACTGTGTCATAAATGTAATATCTTGCGAAAACGTTGTGATTTTTGGCATTTTTTTTTTCACTCGTGTTACAGGCCGTTGCCGAAAGTCTCATCAACAACTGCTCGACGAGGACACCGTATCATATCAAGAGCCGCGAATGACGCAGGTCCGACATTAAACATTAACGCGTACACCGTTCCGGAGTCCTAACCGCAATGTTTTTCGCGTCCATTTATTATAAAATGTGTTTGTTTTTTTGTATAAATATCTATATTATTGTACATATTATTATTATTATTATTATTACAATATTATAAGAAAATTTCGTTGTAAATTTTTATCCTAATTACGCGATGTACATAACTACATAATATGTATAAAATATCAAATAAAAATAAATAGTATTTATTTGCGAGACAAAAAAAAAAAAAAATTAATCGGGAAAAAAATAACAAGAATACACAAAACAAATGTTATAAAATAAATCGAAATTCGCGCCGTGTTTTCACTGTCCATACTATAATATACGAGACGTCATTACATTTACGTTATCTAGTCATGTGAATATAATATTAATCCGTTAAATTTGAACTAAAACCATAATATTGACTCGCTTTATCGTAACATAATATATTATACATATACCTCTACGATATGCGTATACGTATAATGTATTTAACATTATTAAATTATTATAAAAACGTATACTAAGTGGCTGTAATATTTTTTTTTTTTCATTAGAACCGTGTGATTTTTCTTTGTATTATTAAAAAAAAAACAAACGAAAAATCGATGCGTCTTCGCGATGTGTGAAATTGTATTTATTTATTTTTTCTAATTTTAATTTTTCTCTTAGTTATCACGCTATAATTATTATTTTACATTATTATTATTATCACTGAATTAACGATTGTAAAACGCTTTGTACTTGCATAATACGTTGTTTGACTTAAAAATATATATATCACAGCATGATAATCGTGTTATATTATTGTACCTGTATATATATATATATATATATAATATTATAGCAGTGTCGTAATTGAATCGACCTAAGTAAATATTATTATGTATGTCGACTTAAATTATTTAATGTCGAAGCGAATAAATGAAATTAAATCTATAAAAAATGTATAGAAATTTGTTTTTTCCGCTTTTTTTCACTCCCTCGGCCGTACAATTCTACACTATATCCGCGGTAAACGCTCAAAATCGACGCGTTAAAAGTGAAACGTTTCGAAGTCGATAAACGGCGGCGGTCCAACGAGTACAATTGTGTTCCGTGAAAAAAAAAATCCACTTACTGCTCGAATCGCATCGAAAACGAAGTGAATTCCGTAAAAGTATGTCCGTGCTTTTTTGACGGGTCAGTACTGATGGATCGTTGATCGAGAACGAGATCAAAAAAAAATAAAAGTGTCTACACAATTAATCGCGTATAAAAATGTAAAAAAAAAAAACGTCTTATTTCATTCGACGGTTGAGTATTGAACACTAGTCACAAGTCGATTTCGCGTGTTCGGTAGGAAATTCGGAAATATTTGAAAATAAAATATAAAATCGTGGATGGTCGTATACTGCAGGTGGCGGTGAATTATCTGCTGCTGAATACGCCGTTGGAACAAACTCGATCGATAAACGATATCGAACGGTTATTGTGGAGATTTAAGGCGAAACGTATAGGCGTAAAATATGACGAATGGAACGAAGAGCGTTTTACTTCGACGGCGACTACTAAAGGAAGAACGGTGACGTCGGTTAGGTTATATCCGACACAAAAAAGAAAGAGGTTTTTCGCGCGACTTTAACCCGGACGGATTCGAATTCTTTGCACTGAAATCGTTCAGACGAAGCTGCAATGACCAGTGTATTTTGCTGAAAATAATATTCACAAGGTAAGAGTACAGTGTCTGTAATATTCGCTAGTGTTCGTAGCAAGTGTTCGGTGCGAATACCGAAATACTTATCTAATTATATAGACACCTACGGGTACGAATAAAGGGGGAAAAAAATTGATCGAAGATCAATGATAATCGTATACAGTAATCGAATCTGTCCGTATACGTTAATAAACATAATAATCGTACACGTTTAACCTGTTTATTGTGTATAAATATAAGCGTTAAGGGGATTGAAAGCGGGTATTTTCTCTCTTTGTCTTACACACGTGAAACATAGCAAAATAGACGTTTCGTACTTCCAACGTACCGATCGATCTATTGGTGCGATAAGAAATTTGAAAAGAGATTTGAATTCCTCGTGAATTTTACTACAAAACGACTTTCCACTTTTTTCATTTTTTTTTTTTTTTAAGACCTTCAAAAATGAATTATTAACAATTTTTTTTTTTTTTTTAATTTGTTCGGTTAATTTTTTTAAGGGTTTATGAAGAAAAAAATGAAGAAAGCGGGCAGGTCGTTTTGTAGTAAAATTTACGAGGAATTCAAATCTGTTTTCAAATTTCTTATCGCACCAACAGACCGATCGGTACGTTGGAAGTACGAAACGTCTATTTTGCTATGTTACATGTGTGTAAGACAAAGAGAGAAAATACCCACTTTCAATCCCCTTAATTTTTTTTTTTCACCTCTCGAAAAGGCGTTTTCACTTGATGACAATCGCAATACGCTTGTCTATATAATATGAAAAGCGTCCCGATGCAAAACACGTTTTCTTCTTTTCGGTACTTTTTTTTTTTTCTTTTCATTTCTCGATTCATCGTTACACTTTCGCGCTATAATAATTTAATTTCAATCACAACGGAATAATAAAAAATGTATTCTATTTATTTTATTTTTTACAAAACGAAATAGCCGTTCGGTAAATGTAATTTTTTTTTGAAAAACTTTGACGACGTAGAAATAAAACTTTTAAACGAGTTACGTCGTTAATTTTTAAACGATTTTTAATGTTCGTTTCGATTCAATCGAATCGCTGTTATTCAGCAATCGCGATACCGTTCTGGTCGCGACTATAAACGTCGAATTTTGAATTTTTTTTTTTAACGAGAATATACCGCTGTACGATATTAATTATAAAAGTCCTTATAGAATATTTTTTTCTTTTTTTTTAAATTCCGTTGAATAATTGACGAGCGATTAAATTCAAAAACGTTCGAAGAAGACGCATTTTATTGGACGTTTTCAATATTCGATACGTTCGTTTCTATTCTCACGCATAGCCCATACTAAAAAAAAAAAAAAAAAAACCGAATCTGCTATAGTACTCGACAGTGTTGAGACTTATCTAGATAATGTATTTTTTATCTTTTATCTCATCTAGATGATTTTTTTTTTACTTATCTGAAGTTTATCTTAGATAAAAAAAACATTATCTTTCTTGCAGGCACGTACACAAAATAAAATTTCGGGGGGGGGGGTTTACAAAATATAGCAATACAAATTGTACAGCAACATAATAAAACAATTTCTTCCTTCTTACTCATTATTTTTTAATGTGACAAGAAATTATTTCGGGGGTTTGAACCCCAAAAACCCCCCCTGTATACGTGCCTGCTTTCTTGTAATTATCTAGATAAAAAATGTTAGCCAATTTACTTATATTTTTTAGTATTTTTGCAATAAATAAGAAAAAATGACCTGGGAATGTGTCCAGGGAGACTTGGACACACACACACATATATGTGTGTGCAATAATATATACACTGAAAAAAATATATGGTTATCATCACTAGAATACAGTTGGTTAGGTTATAGTTACAATTCATATTTAGTAAAATGTATTACTCAGTGGTTACAATTTATTATGTAGTGGTTACCAAACGGATCGTTATCACAGCTACATGTCTTTGTTAACTTTATTTACTTGTATTGTACGTACAACATTATGATACATTAAAGATAACTAATAGTTGAGTTGATACTGCAAATTGTACTGTAATTGCTAACATGTATAATTTAGTAGTCATTACAGATCAGTCTGTAGCCATTATAAAAGAATCTCAGTTGATATTCTTTTTATATTGTAGTAACAAATACCATTTTGTAAATTTAACTAAATTATATAGTACAACCTACCACTTCTTGATGTCATAATAAACAATATTGTTGATACTACTCTTTGATATTGCAATAAGTACCTAATACCTAAGTAGATACTAAAATGAATAGACACTTACTCAATATTTATTGGCATACATTTTTTTTCAGCATTTAATAAATTAATAGATCATTTGAAATAGGTACAAAATAAAACAATATATTTGATGGTGTAAATAATAAGTTCATTTTAATACAATTGTACAGGCGATTAAATAATAAAATAATTATCAATTGCAATTAAATTGAATATTGTTTAACATAATACATAAATATTTTTTACATCCAAAAACATAGTTACTTATACATATCTATATATATACCACGGAATACTTTGATATATGATGTCAATTCCCACGCTCGCAGCATATCCGCGACATCAGCGTCAGCCATAATATTATCAATGTAATAACTAAAAACATAATGAGCCGAAACTGAATTATATAATATTTGTACATCAACGTTTTTATAATTATGTACCTACTTTATTAAATTTATTAAAGACTTACTTGTAATTCAACAGTGTATATAAATAGGTAAGTAAATGAATATCAGGGCCGGACCGAGAGCCTGGCAAGGTGGCGCCTGCCAAGGCGCCGTCTATCGAGGGGGCGCAAAATATTAAGTTATATACAAGGGACAAAAATTTGATTTATTCCTATTTATAAATTTTAATAATATGATATATTATTATATTATTATATATATCACAATGGTACTGGATGAAAAGTGTGTGAACTACGCATGCGATAGCGCAAGCTCGACTTTATTAAATACTACACGGGAGTCCATATAGTGCTGTCCGTATTAACTATAAATACCTGCGGCGATTATTCGAGAACATTTCCCACGTGCGCGACGGCGGCAATATTCTCAAAACTGCGCCGCCCATAACAGATTGTCGTTTATAATACAATAATTATTACAATCACAATTAAACAGTTTACACGTTACACACATTATTATTTGTCGATTGGCGTTCAATTAAATAACTTAATTACACCCGTTACAGTCACAGGTAAACGATTATATATTTGTATTATAATATTTGGAACAATTGCAGTTTAGCTACCACGCGATTTTTTCAATTTTTTTTTTTTTCGAAACCTATGTAAAGTCGTGTGTTTTGAACGATGGTGTTATTCGTTTTTGGCGCAAAAACTTAGTTTCGAAGTTATAGCGATTTGAATTTAGCAATTTCACACTTGCATGCATCGCGGCGGTCGGCCGTACAAAACGCTCGGCGTGATTTTTAAAACATTTTTTTTTTTTTTTGTAAAATAAGTGTTTCTTCTTACTTAATACTTTGGGGTATTTAGATATTTCCTGTTGCACTTGGTATAGAAATTATAGCAATTTGAACTTTGTAAATATATATACGTACACGCGACTTACCGTGCGAAACGCTCGACGGGGTGTGATAAGGCGGTCGCCCTTATCACGGTACTGTGATATTTCACTCGAATCGTATAAAATAAAATATAAAATCACTTATTCTTACAAGTCTGAAGTCTAAGCGAGCGAAGCTCCTGTCGGAAGCCAAACTAAAAATATCCACTGATTTGTTATGAAAAATCACCTAAGGTAAAGCGCTCCGCACGATAAGTCGCGTGTACGTTATATACAAACTTCAAATCGCTATAATTTCTATACTAAGTACAACAGGAAAAATCTGGAAAAACTGGATATTCACATAGTTCCCACGTTCTAAATGCACACGTAATGGGTTTATGACTGTTTATGACTTTTAAAAGAGTAATTTTTTTCTCTATCACTGATTTTAATCATAGGCATTCTCCATAATATTTTAGAAATATTTATTTTAACGTCTTTCAGTTTCGATGCATCCAATTCTATGGTATTATCGATTTTAAATAATTTAATAGCGTTAACGTCCAACGATGATCTGATCATTGTGAGTTGTTGATTACAATTAATTAATATACCTTTATAATCCTCACAAAATCCAAACAAGTCTTTAAGGTTAATACATCCATTAAACATGTTTGCTTCTATAAAACCTTGATTTAAATTATTAATGTCTTCACTCCAAGCAGAGTTACAGCGTGCGATAACACTTGATCGTTAAGTTAGATATACACCGAGAAATATACTCGGAATCAGGGTCGGCCTGGCCATGGCCGCTAGGCCGCGAATGCGGCCGGGGCCCCATCTTTTTTTTAAATTTTGTACCAATATTTTTGAACGCTATGTCTCCACCAGTTTTAAAAATTTTAAATCTTTGTCTTGTATTATTATAATGTATAAAAATAATGCAAAAATTGATTTGAAAACAGAGGTTCGAACCCCGAACCGTACACGTCAAATCGTGGTATTTATCCATTGGACTATTATAGCACGAACCGAAAACTGGCAAAAATAAACATAAGAAACACGGTAAAATTGTCAAATTTCAAATTGTTATAACTTAAAAACTAAATCCGACCACCAAATTCTAACTTCACCATAGATCCTTTTATTAACCTGTATTAACTCTATATGGAAACAGAAGGCGCTAGTAAAAAAAAAAAAAATCAATTTTTTTCATAAGTGGCCCGGAAAAATCTTATATTATGCCCGGTAAGAATTTTCGAGACATTCCGCCTTTGGATCTGGGACACCCTATATAATGAATTGCTTTTATTTATATGTATTTTTTAACTTCATATTAAACCAAGGGGTAGGGGGCCCCAGAATAAAGAGATCCAGGGGCCTTTGGTGTGCCAGGCCGACACTGCTCGGAATACATTTATAAAAAGATTCTCTACCAAACATAATTTCACATTACCAGAATATCGTATATATAGAAGCTAAAATTATTAGGAAAAATGCTTAGTGAGTGTATACCTACAAATGTTAACACACAGCAACGAACATATTATGTGCGTATAATTTACGTAAATGTAAAAGTCGAGAAATCAATTTCTGAAAAATATTTCCCCTCGCATTTTAATTGTTAATATGTGTCTAGTTCTTGCCATTATTTTTACAACAAGTATAATTAAAACTGTGTTAGCTTCAATGATTAGCTTATGTGTTTCCATTTCGCGCATTAACGTGAGCTATCTATGTATATTTAATCAATGCTAATATCTGGCTATTATACAATATTGTTACTATAGTTAATAATAATATATTCTAACAGTTGTAATTCTATATAATACGTGCCACTTGATGTTAAGATCTCGACGAGAAAAGGTATGTACGCGAAAATATATTTAATTTCAAATAGTTTAACGATTATATCAAAAATTATCCAAACAGACGATAAGATGTTGATTTACGGTTTTATTATTGTAATGGCTGCAATGATGAACTTGGCGTATCGGTGGTCGAAATTGATGTCGGAAAATTGTAATATATAAATTTAAAAAAATTTTAATTTCATAAAATTAAAAATTAAAATATTTAATTTTCAGCGATTGAGAAACAAAAAATGGTTTTGGAATATTGTATGAAATTTGTCGTAATATACAAATTTAAAAAATTTAAATTTTACAAAATATAATGATGTTGAATTTTCAGCGATCAAATTGCAGGAATTATTGTTGAAAGAGAAAGAAACTTATCTGGAATATTATAGTATTCTAACTCAAACATTTACCTACAAACATAAAAACTAATATAAAATTATCATTTCAGCGATGTCTAGTGTCAATAGAGAATTAAAAGACCGTTGGTTTTCAATAGAAATGCTACGGATAGAGAAAGAACGAGAAGAAATTTGGAACGCTACCTATGAAATAAACGCACGTGAATGGCTGGAACGTTACGGGGAAGACGAAGATCTGTTCGCGTGAAATTCTCGACCGTGTTTGTCGTCGAGAGGATATCAACTACGAGTACGATAAAGAATTAGGAC